>JACDJE010000009.1:624027-827906 GCA_016647715.1 Pavo muticus | reverse complement strand
CGCTCCGGGGCCTCCCGCGTGCGGCCCGTCCGGCGGCGGGCAGCGGCAGCCGACCCACGGAGCTCTGCCCGCAGGAGCGTGCGGCGCGGGGCCCGGGGCTCGGAGCGGGCGTGGCTGCGGATCGAGGAGATCTTAAGCGGTGAAAGATATCAGATGCTGTCCGATAACTGCGTTAGATGGTTTACAAGTAAAATGCGAGAGGCTGATATTTGGAAAGGGAAGAGGAAATAGCGCAGAAAGGGAAAGCAGCCGAAGTGGAAGCGTTCCCTGTATCCAACCCACGTGCAGTGTGGGACCTCGGAGATCTGGACGCCCTCCCGGCTGAGCTGTGTGTCTGTCCCCAGGCAGGCCGGCAGACCTACGTGGACCCAACCACGGGCTACCAGGTGCTCACCGAGGCTGCTCACTTGCGGAGAGGTAAATGCTGTGGCTCTGCGTGCAGACACGTGAGTACGAAGCCGTGCCCCCCAGCCCCGCCTGGGCGTCATCCCTGTGACTTGTACGTTGTTGATGCTGGGGCAGCAGGAGTTGGCAGCACTTCTTGTGTGTCCTGCCCTGCCTTGGAGCGGGTCTCAGACACGTTAAGTCTAGGGAAGGTTAATGGCAGATTTTCTTAAAATATTGGAGCATTTCCCATTGACATTATCTCTTAAAAACAGCATGAAGTGCCCTGCACAGGACTTATTTGACTGACTGCTGGTTTTTGGAAGTTCTGTACCCTTTCACAAGTCCATCAGCCAAGGAAAATAAGCAGTGTATCACAAAGCCTGTGTCCAACAAACATTCCCTTTTCAGGGACATGAGATGGGATTTGTCTCAAAGACAGCTCAGTTTTCCCAAACAGTGTTTAAAACTTTAGAAGTTCTGTTTTGTAGCAAGACTGAGAAGTGACATAAGGTGCAGGATTTGGTAGAACAGTGGGTGAGTGTCATTAAGCAATAGGGTCCGGCACTCCATCTGATGAGAACTGCTGATTTGTGCTCCATACGCCCAAGGAGCACCAGTTCTGTCGCTTCCAGTGCAGAGAAGGCCAAGGCCACAGTCATCCCCCAGCCAGGCTCTCATTACAGCTGTGCCTGAACCTTCATGTGGGTACCACTCAGGGTGCAGTATACACGGGGCCGGCCATGGTGCATTTAACCTAAAGATCCCTCTGAAAGCAGTGGAGAAAGGGGGTGAGCACGCAGTTCAAATATACGCAGCTGATTGTGGCTCTGCTTCAGCTTTTCCTTTTTAAAGTTGCTGCCGGAGTGGCAAAGACTTGTTTCTTCAGTGAGATCTCTCTCTTCCTGTAAGAGAGCCGTGAGGATGCAGGGCTTTGGGGGCAAAGAGTTTCAATTGATCAGGACATGGTTACAGATGTACTGAGAGCCGTCCCCCCTCTGCTCCTGGTGCCGTGCTGTGCTCTCAGCTGAGCTATTCTGGGAGCTCCGGTATGCACAGCATTTCTGCAGTTACATACAAAATAAGGAAGCTTAAGAACAAAAGATTGTTCTGGACAGTCAAACTGGAATGAGTTGGAAGGATACATTTAGGAAGTGGTTTCTTGGATGCTAATTAGGACCATTTGCTTGGGGTTGCCATTATTTTCCTTTTAGTCTGGAGGGCAGAATAGATCAATTGATTTATATATCATTAACAATTCCTGTTAACCATAAGCCGGGCTGGGCTTTTCCATACTGATTACTAAGTAATGCAATAATGGCTTGTTTTATTTCTTCTGCAGTGTCCATATGAGCAAGTTAACGTGAAAGACCAGTCGAAAAAGAAGCGCTTCAACTCTTTTTTCTATGTGTGACCATGAACGCCTTTGCACTCAGCGAGAACGGCTGCAGGAGCTGAGCACACCTTGTAGCTCCGGGTGGCTGCCACCACCAGCACACTGCCATGCGCTGTGCCTGCCGCCAGCACACGGTGACTGTGCGTTCATCGCAATAAAGCACCAACTGAACTGTGTGTGCCTGTGCTTTGGCACAGCGTTATTGGTCACCCCTCCCCTTTCTTTTGCACTACAAGTAATGGGTTTATCCATTGTTGGATTGTATCTGGTCATACCATGAATTTCACTTGGAAAGAAGGTGGGAAAGCAGGTGTATGCAATAATTTACATCCTTCGGGTGTATTTATCGTCACTATTGCATGCAGCACAACATGTAAGAAATATTGATGATTTGGGTACACTCTGGAGTTTTGGTTGTTTTTTGGATGGGTCAGGGGACAACGATACTGTACTGTGTGCTGTGCTGCATGAAGGCAGCGCTTCCACGGACTGCTGCCGCCTGAGGCGATCTGCCCTGAGGGCTGGACCCAGCCTGCAGCACCCCGGGGATGCTGTGTCCCTACCGGGCGCCGGGGAGCAGACCGAGCTGGGCTGCGCTTCCAGCTGGGTCTGACCCAGAGCAGTCCCGGGGCTTCCCTGCACACTCGTGCTGGTCTGAGCGCCTGCCCTGAAATGGGGGTGCGAGGAGGACCGGCTGGGCAGATTGGCCTGGGTTCCTGAATAATTGACATTCTTCGTATTTGATTGAACATCTGTCTGATCAGTGTCCAAGTTTGTAAAAGGCTTTGGAAGACAAAAGTATTCTATTTGCAAGCGTAATACGAAGTGTAAAGTATGCTTCAGAAATCTACGAGCAGCCGGGTGGTGCCGAGCCCTGCTGTGTGTTGGACGGACCCTCAGCGGGAGCTCCTCCGCCTTTATTCCGTGCACACACCAGCCCCTCCATTTCCTACTGCAGCCATTGCTATCTGCGCTGTTGCTCTTATTGCCTGGCACAGCATCTCCCCCAGATCAGCTCCCAGACCGAGCGGCACCGGGACGCGTCCCGCCGCGGTGCTGATGGGCGGCGGCTCCCAAAGAGCCGCGGAGGAGCCCGGCCCCGAGCGGCCCCGGCCCTCTGCCCCGACCTGGCGGCGGCGTCTCGGGGCCGCTGCGGAACGGGATGGGGGGCACGACGGGCCGCGCTACGCGGAGAGGCGTTTTTCATCTGCGTACTTTCAGATGAGGCGGGCGGTTTCGTTTGGGCTGGAAACTATTGTCAGTTGCTCGGTGTCCCATTTTGCTCCATCTTCGGCTCCGGTTGAACGAAATGTCTCGAAGCCTATTCCAAAAAGATGCCCGTACAGGCTTCCAGATGCTAAGATTTAGATCGTTTGAACGTCAGCGCAGCCTTCTGGTAACACAACACATCCAAATGGATTTCGTTTGTATATTGACGTCCGTCAGACGGGAAAGAAGCGCATTTTAGAGCTGAAGTCTGTCCCGGCCGTGCTAGCAGCGGGGCCGCACGCCGGGCGGGGCGAGCCCGGAGTCCCGGGGGCACTGGGGGCTGCGCTCGAACGCGGGGCCGGCGCAGCCCGGGCCGTGCCCGCAGCGGGCAGTAGGGACAGACCGCGGCCCTCGGCAACCCCGGCCCGCTTCCCGTCGCCTGCGGGACCCTCCGGCGAGGGGCTTTGAAGCCGCGGGCACAGCGCCGGCAGCAGGTGGCTCTCCTGGAGCCCGGCCAGTGCCCCTGCAGCAGGGAGAGGGGCGACGCCTCGGGCGCTGTAGGGAGCGAGGCCAGGCACCGAGCCCCCACGCAACAGCCGCCCCGCTGCCAGCCCGGGATGCTCTATCCCTGGGGCCGCCCCGGTTTAAACTTCCCTCTGAGGAGCGATTTACCGCCACCCGAGGGATCAAACCGGCCCGGCGCCGCAGCCGGCACAGCGCACCCTAGGTCACCTGCGCACAGGGCCCGCCCTGCGGGGCTTTCTCCGCGCTCCTTCCGCCAGCAGCTCTGCCCCCCCTCCCGTCACCTCCCCGAGCGCTTCTCCGGTCGCGCAGCCGCTCCGCGGGACCCCTCTGCTGCCCGCGGGGCGGAGCGGGCTCCGGGCGCGGCTCCCGGCGGGGCCCCGCTCGCTGCTTCCCGGGAGCGGAGTGCTTCCTCCGCCCGCCGCCCGGTTCCCTTCCATGAGCAGATTATTAGCATCCCTTGCCGGCTTTCCTTCTTCTTCTTCTTTTTTTCCCCCCCTTTCTTTTTATATGAATAGATCACCAAGCTGGCCACGTCGACCTGGCGGTCGCATGGCTCAGGGGAGAGGAGCTGAGACTGTCACAGGAGCTCAGAGAAAGCCCCGGGGAAGGCCGGGCGGGCATCAGACCGCGGGGAGAGAGGCTCCGGGTGTCAAACGCGAGCCTCGAGCCTCTATTTTTCTGTTGTTTTGAGTCGGTGGATCAATTGTCATCAGTCCTGTCACCTAAGAAGCAATGATTCCGATTCAACTTGGCATCTGATTTTATTCTAATGGGTTAAATTGGGTTCACTTTTTCAATTATCCCGGGTTTGACTGCGTAGTATTGCATGACAACTCACAATTTCATCGGGTTTGGCAAAGCGAGCTTGCTCCGCGAGTACGTATATCATATCACATCAGATCAGGCTGAAGTTTGCTGTTTAGCGACTCCATTCGCGAGTCGCTTTTTGTGGAAGTGGGAAGGGTTGCTGCAGTCCGCGGCTGGTTCGGCACGATTCGGAAAAAAAAAACGCGGCGAGATGGCAACAACACGGGGTTCGCCGCTCAGCTGTGAATAAGCACAGAACGAACCAAGCGACACGATGGGGAACCGCTGCGCTCGCAGCCTCTCAGCCCTCGCCTTTTTTTAATTTCCTAATATGCTCTTTGCTTTATTAGTTTTATTTACAACCGGCTCCCATTAACACCTCACCTGATTACTGAGGAGCTGAGACAGCTAAGCAGGAAAACCCAGCAAAGCGGCCAAAGCTGAGAGGTGGGAGCCGGTTTTGTTTTCTTTCGTTCTTTTTATTAATATTTGTTTGTTTTGTTTCGAAGTAAATATTTTGAAGCGGGCAGCAAAGAAAAGACAGGTATACGTGTGTGCTGCGGGGGTCAGAGGTGAGAAATTCGCGTCGATTCCGTATCAGAGGCGACGTAGCGAGGGGGAGAGAGGCGAGAGGGGAGAGGGAAACAATCCTTCCACGCAGCAGCTTGTTTATTTTAATTAACGTAGGGATCCTCCGCCAGGAACAAGGACCCACCTCCATCTCCCGGCTGAGCACCGCGCCTCTCCCCACCCAGACCCCAGCCCTCGCCGCTCATAAAGGAGGGCATAGTTTGGGAAGAAGCTCCTAAGGTCGCAAGGTAAGGTCCTGCGTGAGCCCCTGTAAGCGGTGCGGTGATTCAGACCTCACGATGCCATTTGCGGGTGTTCCTTTGCCGTCGTGCTGGTTTTTTTTTTTTAAAGCCAGCAGCCCCGGAATGGTCGCTCCCCCAGGTGCATTCGCAGTCAGCATTCGGTGCGGGTGTTTTAATCTGGACAAACAGCAGCCTGGGAAGTCCGAGCCGTTCTGTTTAATAAATACGGAGCTGTGTTCTTTATTCATTTTTCTTTCTCATCTTACTTTTTTTCTTCCCACGAAGGGCTCCCCTTACCTGTCCGTGAACGTAGCCTTTAGGAGCATCCTTCCCCAAAGCAGCAAAATACGGTACTTTCCGACGGCTAAATCACACCCAGAGTGCGCATTCGATGGGGGTTACCGTCAAACCGCCGAGGAGCTGCCGGCTGCGCTCCGCCGCTGTGAGCAGTGCCGTTGTGCGCACGCCGCGATCCGCCGCCCTGCTCGCTGCTGCCTGGCCGCGGGGACGCGTCCCTGGCAGTGCCACTCTAAGCGCATCGCGGTCGGTTATTTCAATATCACCTCCTTCGGCAGATGCATACGCGGCTCAATGCGCGTTTTCAGATTACCGGGCGCTCCGAGCTTTGCTTTTCCCGGAGCGATGCCCTGTGCGGGTAGCGCAGCCCCGCACGTGCCCGAGCAGCGCCGGCCCGGCCAGGGGCAGCGGTGCGGGGTGTCGGGGCGCTGACCCCGAGCGACTCTGCCCCGGGGTGCGGGGCTGGAGAGAGGTGGTGACGGTAAGAGGTGTTATGGACACCAGAGGGGAATTTAAAACAATACCGAGATACTATATATATATTTCTAAAGCAATCAATTTAAATGCAGAAAGCAACCTTGGCTACATCTGGTATCACCGCCGAGAGATTCGACTTTACTCAAATTCCCTGTCTGTGTGCCCGGACTCTTGTCCTAGCCGCCGACTCCACGGAGCGATGAGGCCGAGCGGCAGTAGCTCCGTGCTCCGCAACAAGCTGGCAGAGCAGAAAATAGCGATAGGGTGTGAAGCCATACCCGGCTTCGAGCGCCCGGCGCGGGCAGCAGCAACGCCATTCGCTGTGGCCGTTTGTGCGCTCGGATCCTACGGACGCGATGTGCCGGGCAGCGCCAGCGGGGCTCAGGTGCCCGAGCGGGGCTGAGCCCGGTGCCCCCCCGCGGCCGTGCTCCTGGCGCTGCCCGCAGCGGGGGGGCTGAATCAAACTCCTTCTGTCCCCTTCTCCCTCCCCGCCGCAGTGCCCTCCCCTCTCTTCTAATTATTGCTGGTCAATTATTAATTTGCATGTAGACGTTGTCCTAAATCCCCCGAACTGAGCGCTGGATCGTTCACGCCGTAATAGGCTTTAGCCTGGAGCCCGTGGCCGAGAAGAATGAGAGCGCTATAGCGGAGCGGTGCCGGCATCGCGTGCCGCAGCCCGCCCGGAGCGCATGGAGACTGCGAGGGGGGGGGCGGCTGATGGCAAAGCCAGGCCGGGGAGGGCGGGCCGAGCCGCTGCGGGCTGTCCCGCGCTGTAGGGTCCCACGGCCGAACCCCCCAACCCCACTGTCTGGGAGTTTTGCAAAGGCCGAGCACGTACTTAAGGAAAGGAAAAATCCGGCGCTGCCTGAAACGCCTCGATCGTTGCCCATCTGACGTCTTCCCAAAGTGCTGCGGCACCCCGCAAAGAGAAACTGCGTTCGGAGGCCAAGTGCTAATGGGAATGGCTTCATAGGGGATGAAGAGCTCGATTTGGGCTTTAGATGCCCCGTTGCGGGCTCTCCTCCCCCTCTCGAAAGGCAGCGGCCCCCACAGAGCCCTGCCCGGGGCGCCCTCACTACTCGCCCGCAGCGGAGCGGCGCCAGGACAGAGAGCCCGGTGTACCGGGAGCTGCCGCGGGCCTTCGGAAATGGAGAACTCGCTTCTGACTCTAGCAACAAACTTTTGATGTCCCTTTAGGTAAGCAACACGTTCATCAGTAAGCGCTTTAGAAACCTCCGGCCTCCGTTAGCGGAGCGGCGGATCCCTAACGCTACCTGATGGAGCAGAAGGGAAGGGCCCTCTCATTAATTAAGCGCGCCCGCCTAGAGGAGGTTCCGTCGTTCCTGACTTTGCTTATGAGCCTGCCCAATTATTCCTAACGGAGCCGCCGAGCCCGGGCGGAGGTAGCAATGCGGCACCGACGGGTTCGGCGCTGGCTGGGAGCGGCTCTCAGCCCCGCACCTGAGATCCGGCGAAAACACGGAGGGACCGCGCAGGGAGGACGGGGCTCGGGGTGCCCCTGTCCGGCACCAGCGAGCACCGCTTGTGCTGTACGGCGCGGGGGGAAGCGCGGAGCCAACGCGAAACTGCTCTCTGCTCTGGGGCGGGCAGCGATCCCCTACAAAATAGCTGGACGGGAATAAAGGAACATTTCGTTAGGAGGAAAAAAACAAACAAACAAAAAAACACACTAGCAGCAAACCAACCCAAACCCTGAACGTGCCACCACAGTGGAAAGATTTCACCGCAATGACTAAAACTGAACTCGTCTCTAGAAGAGATGTTGCGCTCACCGCAGGCGCCC
This sequence comes from Pavo muticus, assembly GCA_016647715.1. NCBI lineage: Eukaryota > Metazoa > Chordata > Aves > Galliformes > Phasianidae > Pavo > Pavo muticus. The sequence goes on along the minus strand of JACDJE010000009.1, from coordinate 820,195 downwards.
GCCGGGCAGGCGCAGGGCTGCGCGCAGCCGGACAGCCGTGCGCGGGGCGAGAGCTCCTGCCGAGGGCTCCCAGCCTCTCCCCGGCGCCGGCCGCCTGCACTCCCCGCTCCCTCCTTCCTCCCGGGCCGCCCCGCTCCACGAAGTGGCTGCGCAGCCCGGCCCGGCCCGGCTCGGCTCGGCTCGGCCGCAGGGCAGAGGGGCACCGCGAGGGAGGGGGCCCGGAACGTCTCCCGGCCCCCGGATAGAATCACCTCCTTTATTTTTTCCTGATGGCTCATTGTGCTAATTGACTTGTTTTCTCCAAGGAAAGCCCATCTCTCCCTCCTCCTTCCCCCTCCACAGTTTTTTTTTTTTTCCCCTTTCTTTTCCTTCCTTTTCTTTTCTTTTCTTTTTTTTTTTTTTTTCCCTTTTTCATCTTTAACCGGGACTGCTCTGCAGGACTCCACGGCTGGTGGGGGGTTTCTGCCCGTTTTAAGGGAGATTCCCTCACCCCTTTGAGCTTCGTCGATTTTATAGCTATTACTCTTATTAAAACACACACGCACATACAACGCATTGATTTCCATCCAAAAGGGCTAATTACATTACTTACAGTAAATAGCAGCCCTGCTGTCCGGGGTCTAGTGTGCCAACAGAGAAAAAAAATCCCGGCTTATTTCACTTGATTGACTTCATCTTTGTGTGAAATTGTGTTTTATGAGCTGTATTCTGGCACTCGGAGGAATGTAGCAACATTCAATCTGCAAATAACATTAATTTTAGCTACTTAGGAGGAAAGAGAAGGGAGGAAACCGGCAGCCTGGATCTTGGGTTACATGGAAGAGGTGACTCGAGGAGCCCCCGAGGATGGCTCTGGGATGTTTTGCAGAGGAAGTGGGGGCTGGGGCACTCCTTCCAGCGGCCGCGCTGGGGCTCGGTGTGGAGCGTCCCCCGGGGAGCGGGGAGCGCGGAGCTGCCGCCAGGAAGATCCTTCGGTAGGGATCGAGGTGTCAGGAAACAGCCGGCAGCTGTTCCAGGGAAAGGCAAGGAAGAGTAGTGAGAAAAGTAAGTAGGAAAAAGGGGAGAGGAGGAGAGGGGGAGCAGGAGAGAGATTAGCCGGGAAGGAATGCGCCGCCCGGACCCCTGCGCGCAATGACCGCTGGCAGCCGGAGTGGCGAGGGACGGGGGAGGCGAGGTGCCGTTTCGGCTGAGGGCGGGGGTCCCGCGAGGCCCGCGCTGGCGGCGGCGGCGGGGTGGGCGGTGCCCGAGGACCGTTCGGGACCCGAGCGGAGCCCCCGGCTCCCGCCGCCCCCGGAGCCCCGATCCCGGGCGCGCGGAGTCCCCGCTGTACGGAGCGGCCCCGGGGAGCCCGGCCCCGCCGCCGCCTCGCGGGACTCGGCGTCTGGGGGAGGTAATAAAGCCCACCCCACCCACAGGCCCGGCTGCGATGTCTGTCGCTGCTTGCCCATCACTAGGGGTTGAGAGGAGTGTGACAGGTCTTTGTTGTCTGAATAAAAATCAGTGGCGGCTCAAGGGAGAGAACTCCTCCTACTAAATTATCAAAAATGGGCTGGCTTTAGTCTCTTAACAAATTGGACAGAGCTCCGGAAGGCAGCAGTCCCAAATCCAACCTACAGGCACTGGGAACTTTAAAGCAACCAGGGACTGCTTGAAAATAGCACTTCTTTTTGCTTTCTTTGTATTCAAAACTATATCCTCTCCCGACCGGTTCTGCCGTCCCAGGTCCGAGTCTCTCCGGTCAGGAACCCCGGCTTTCCAGAACAGTAACAGATCCTTTAGCTCGCTTTTCTTCTTTGATTTTTCAAACTAATTATTATTACGTTTTCTTCCCCTTGTTTGTTTTCCGCACACCTTCAGGAAGCCCTCGGTGCTTGAGCAAAGAGAAGCTCCTATTGCAACCTCCTTCCCTGTGCCGTGCTCCTCGGTGTAAACATTTTGGATGATCTAAAGACTCTGGGGTCTGTATATGGAAATAGTGGGGTGCAGAGCAGAAGAAAATACTTGTCCTTTCCGTCCCCCAGCCATGCTTTTCCACGGGATCTCCGGAGGCCACATCCAAGGAATCATGGAGGAGATGGAGAGGCGATCCAAGACCGAGTCCCGCCTGGCCAAAGGGGGACAGATGAACGGCCGAGAAACGGTAAGAAAGCAGCCGGCCCTCCTGGAGGGGGATCCCTGCGAGCGTGGGCCCGCACGGGGCAGTCCGGCCTCGGGGAAGGGAGAAGCTGCCTGCCCCCGTCCTGCCCTGCCCCTGTCCCGCTTGTACAGCCCCGCCGCTGTTGCTGTAGCGCAGGGCGCTGCGTCTGCTGGGCTCCGTTAGACATTTGTCTCACAACTGCTGCCGCGTGTGCTCTCTGGAGTAAGGGGGCAATGTCTGAAATCGCAGCGGGGACGTTTGTAAAGCCGCTGCAGCAGCAGCACGGTCCGGCCGCCGTGCCCGTGGGAGAGGGGCTGCAGGCGGGCTGCGGGGCTGCGCGCACTCCGTGCCCCCCGGCACCTTCGAACGGACCCGCAACTCGCGGCCGCTCGCTGTTGGTAACCATTTTTGGTCTCGAGTGCGGGACCGGTATGGAGGCACCGCTTTCTCCGAACGCAGCGTCGGCCGGTTATTCCTCTTAGAGGCATCTCCCCTTGCTAGTGCCGGGTCCGAGGTTTTCATTAATGTCACGGCCGATGGAGAACGGGATCCCTTTTTTCCCAACTCTGTGGGGCTTCCGCCCGCCGCGCACGAGGAACAGCGCACAGAGTAGCGGCCTGCAGCCCGCCTTACCGCTTCAGCCGCGGGGTCTTCCCCTTCCTCTTAAATAGCTCCCGCTTTGTTCTGTGAGAATTTGCAATGTAAATTCCACTCGCTTTTTCTATTGCTGTAAAAGGGGGAGAGGAAAACGACTTCAGATTAAAAAACTGAACGCGGAGTTGCAACTTTAAAGCAGTTGCGACTTTCGAACAAGAAGTTCGGGGCTGTTTTTTCCCGTCCGTTTCTCAGCAGGCGCCGCTCGGAGCCTCCCGGCCGAGCTTTTGTTGCCGCGGTTCCTCCACCCGCCTTTGTCCCGAGCGGCGCTCCCGGAGCTGCCCGGGAACCCGCACCGCTTCGGGCCGAGAGACGCACGGTGGGGTTGACCTCAGGCCGTGTCCCTGCCCGGCAGGGCGCTGAGCGTCCGCCACCACTGCCCCTCGCATCACCACCTGTCACCTTTCTTTTTTTGATTTCCGCTTTAAAGTGCCTGGTTTTGCCTAGCACGGGGTTAGGCTGTTCTAGGCATGGGGAAAATTTACCAGAAAATTGATGCAAGCGTGCACCCTCTGCCATAAACTTCTAGTGCGGCAAAACGGTGTTTCTCTACTTGAAAACGCCATTCTTCGGGAGTATTCTAATATCAAAATGCGAAAGTGATAGGGAAACTACAGGCTTAAACTTCAGAAACCCTAAGAATCGTCTTTCCTCCCCTCGCTGCGGCCTAATCAGCAGCTTTCACGTATTGCAAAGACACGAGCTGGTTAGGAGCGGTGTGATGAGAGAGATGCGAAAGCTGAACCCCGGTGAGCTGAACTTGACGGCCTGGGCCCGGGAGGGTCCCTCTGTGCAGCCCGACGGCCGCCCCGCTCCGTGCCTGATCCCTGCGCTGTTGTTTTGCAGAACATGCCCCCCATGAGCCCCGAGAAGCCTGCTTTGTGCGCTGGGTGTGGAGGGAAGATCTCAGACAGATATTACCTGCTGGCTGTTGACAAACAATGGCACCTCAGGTGTCTTAAGTGCTGTGAATGTAAACTGGCTTTGGAGTCAGAACTCACCTGCTTTGCCAAGGACGGCAGTATTTACTGCAAGGAGGATTACTACAGGTACAGCAATCAGTTCTCACGGGTTCAAAATCACGTCCCCTCCCCAGGCATTACGAACCGAACCGCTCTTTTCTTCCGCACGGGAAGTTCGCGAAGTAGCTTTTTGCGGCCAGCTGAACTGGCCCGCTCACGCGTCCCCTCGGAAAAGCCTCGCACGATTACCCACCGGGCAGGCGGCCGGGGGAGCCGAGCACGTGGCGGCACGGGAAGGGGCGAAAGATCCGAGCCTCGAGCTCCCGCCGCTCCGGGTAAGCGCAGGCACGCAGCCTGCGGCCCGGCGGAAAGTTTCCCTCCGACCGCCGCGCTCCGCTTCCCCGGCGCGGAGCGGCGGAAGGGAGGCGGACAGCGGCGAGGCCCGCACCGTGCGGGGCCGTGCCCCTCGCCCGGCCCCGAGGCGACGGCGGCTGGGGCCGAGCGGGCGCCGTTTGCACGAACTTTTCGGCTTCCCCAGGGCTCGGATCCCCGCCTCCTCTCCTCCGCGGCCTTTCTGGTCTCTAAACGACCGAAAGGAGGGGGGGCGCCTCTTTTTCTCCCCGCCTGCGTTTCTCTCCGCGCGCTGGCGGCGGGGAGCTTTTACGCGCCGCACGACCTAAGACAGTAGGTCAACTGGGCGGAAAACGCAAGGCTTTTGCCCGACGGCCGCAGTGCCGGGTGCTTGCGGGGACTACGGGAGCCGTCCCGGGGCGGGGAGGGACGTGCGCGGCCCCGGGCTCCTTGCCGACCTCCCGCGGCAGGAGCGAGGCGGACAGCGCCGGGGCGAAGTCTTCCTTGACCCTTCTAGTTGATGCCCACCGTTCGTTTCCCTCAGAAGGTTCTCCGTGCAGAGATGTGCCCGCTGCCACCTTGGGATCTCAGCCTCTGAAATGGTCATGAGAGCCAGGGAGTCGGTTTATCACTTGAGCTGCTTCACCTGCACCACTTGCAACAAGACTCTGACCACGGGCGATCACTTTGGCATGAAGGACAACCTGGTTTACTGCAGGGTCCACTTCGAGTCCCTTTTGCAAGGAGAATACCCCCCTCAGCTGAGCTACACCGAGTTGGCAGCCAAGAGCGGAGGGCTGGCCCTACCCTACTTCAACGGCACGGGCACCGTGCAGAAGGGGAGGCCCAGGAAACGAAAAAGCCCTGCCCTGGGAGTGGACATCGTCAACTACAACTCAGGTGGGCAGCGCACCCGGCCTCCCCTTTCCCCCCGGCACGGAGCGCTCTCGGGCTTCCCCTGGGCCAGGCGGTGCGAGGGGAGCTCAGCCGCGCCCCGGCTCGCGTAACCATTGGCAAATCAAACCAACAGCCTTCTGAGGGCTGGAGCGTTTGCAGGAAATCTAACAGCAGCCCTCCTCAAAGGCTGTCTGTGTCCATTAATGTCAAACACCCAAACTTAGCCACTTCCCAGGGTAAAGACAAAAACAGCAGAGAAACACCACACCGTTCTTTCTCTATAGAAACCTCGGAGATATTGTTTCCATTATTTGTATTTCATTAACGAAAACGCTTCATCATTTAGATTTCAAATTATAAGTGTCCAAAAGGATCAGCAAAAAATAATTTTAGAGCAGAGAAAGTATAGTATGTGGCCAGCACGTTGTGCAGACAGTCAGAGCAGGTCTCCTATTCATAGCACTTAACTCTCCAGGCTAAACAATCCCGGTTTACTGGCACATAAACAATCAAACTGCACAAGAGGCCAACGAATAAATGTTGTTCCGCGTAACTAAGACTTAACAAATGTAATTAACAGGAACGGTTTCTGCTCTCTTAACGGTAGGAAAGAAACAAGTGTCAGACTCTATTAAATTTCCTCCCTAACTCCGGTCACTTCAGTACCAACGCCATGCCCGAGCACCCCGTGCTAGGGGCTGGAGGGAAGGGAGCTTTACGCGCTATCAGGCTCTTTAAGAGGAGTTTCGTTAGACGGAAGCCGAAAGTAGCGAGGACAAATCCGAACAGAAAGCCCCCGCCTCCCCAAAAGCTTGGGGCGGAAGCGCAGCCCCCGGGAGGGGCAGCGGGCTGGGAGCGGGCAGCGGCTGCTCCAGGCGAGGCGGCCGGAGGAGCTCCGCGCCGCCTCAGCCCCCTCCCTCCGCCCCAGTTCGGGCCGCTGCTCTGAGATCCGTGAGCAGCCCCCGGCTCCCCCCGCGCAGCCTGCAGCCCTCTCCGGCACGTCCTCTGGGGCTGCTGTGAGACGGGCAGTGGCTGGGAACGGGGTGGCTGTGCAAGGCTATTTCATCTCCTCTGATGCGTAGGCCCTGGAGCTGGGGTAATCACTGCGCTAATTGTTCCTTGTTAATTGAAGATGACATTGGAATCCCTGGCTGCGGAGCGGTTTCCAATCAGTCCTGAAAGCTGCTAAAGAAAAGCGAACCTGTGGTACAGCCCCTGTTCATTCAGTGCCGGCCCCTGGCGGGGGGGTCCCCATCTGCCCGCTCTCTCGAATTCTCACTTGGCCACCAGAATTCCCCAGGTCGCGGAATGGAAATATTTCTAAGGACAAGTTACCGTTAGAATTAGGATCAGAAAAGTTGTGGGTATGATAAGACACCCCTTAAGTACTCGACAGAGACATGACTTGTGAACGCGGTCATAGTTTTTGGGTGAGAGTCCTGAAAGTCTCCTTCATTACAACCACGGGAGTTGGAAGATTCACTGACTGCAAAGCGAGATTAAAACCCACTGCCCACTATGAAAATACTGCCCATTTCGTCGAGGTCTCACATAATTTAGAACAAACAAACAAAGAAGGCTACTCTAATTTGATGCCTTACACTTAGTTTAGATGACTGAGGAATTTGATCTGGTTGGGCTGTATTTTTTGCTTGAAGCATTATCTAGCAGTGTCCAGTGTTGACACACGGTCTTGAGAAAATACAGCCTGCAGCCAAAGCGCGCATCTGGTGCAAACGAGTCCAGCCCATGGACCTGCTGTGCTGCAGATCCAAGGGGAGGAAAACAAGCCTCTGACAGTTATGAAATGAGTTGCAATAGATGAAACTATTTCTTGAAAGGGGAGAAAGAAAAAAGTTTCTCAGTAATTGGCAGCCACTTCCTACATGCGTTTCCCATCCCCTGCCCTGCGCTCCGGCAGCCGTCCTTGCACATCCCGTCTCCCTGGGGTATCTGCTGCCTCACACCCTGCAGCCCCCAGTGCATGTCTGTCCTGGATCGTGTGCTCCATGCCGGCAGACTCCGCTCATGCCGAGTGCGTACATCTCCCTGCTACCTGGGAACAGAGCACTTCCCTCTCCCAGTAAAGCGAGGCAGAATGGGCCTGACAAAGCTGGCTGTATTGGTATGGCAGGCCGTTACAGAAACAAATCAGACTTCTAAAGCCAACCGGTGCAGTTGACCCTGATTAGGCCAACAGCCTCACCGAGCTCTGCACAAAAATCCGTGTATTCAAAAACAGCCCCCAGTATCAGCCTCAGACCTGTGCATGTGTTTTGTTTTGGAGGAGCCAAGTGTGGGGCCAGGGTGGGAAATGGGTTTCTGCTGCCGCATCTACAACAGCTTTTCTATTTTGCATGTTGTTTAGCAGTTTGGTTTCTGCTTCTCAGCTGTAAAGTGGAAACACAACAATAAATAACTCAAAATGCTGTGAGCTAAAGCCATTCGCGCTTGTGAACTGTCTGCAATTAATGTGAAAAAATGGAAGAAACTATTCAGAAGTACTTAAAACATTCAAAGCTTTCTCTGTATTACCTCTTATATCATAGAATTAATATATATTTTGAGGCAACTGTGTTGACTTACAGCTCACAGGATATAGAAATGAGATGGTGAAGAAGATTTACCTAGGAAAATATTTTACACAGCTGTTGCTCAAAGAGCTGCTTACTTTACTTCATAATAAATACGTTGTGTGTGAAAAAGTAAGAAGAGTTCACTTGAAAAATTCTTGGCAGTAGAAAGCAAAGAGTTCTAGCTCTTTCCAAAGCAAAATTAAATTAGCAACTCCCTGATCCCATTGCCATGAAATAAGCAACAATATCTCGCCTAATTTTCTGCTTTCTCCTGGTTCTCCAGGCGACGGTATAAAGTTCTGCAGGATGATGTGGCAAAGCCACACAAAGCTGTTTCACCCGTGTAAAACCGAGATGGATCTGATCATTGTATGAACAGGGGTTATCTGAGAATGCTCTGAGCCCCGTTCTCACTTTCTCCTGAAAATAGAAATCCAAACAAAGTAGATCACAGATGGAAAAAAAAAAAAGCAGCAAGCAGGACAGAGGAGTGTGAGGAAGTTTGCTTTGCTGCTGTACGCCTGAATGATCCAAGAAAGGAAACACACAAGCAGCTTACAACTGTCTGATGGAAAACTGGAGGGCTGAATTCTGGTGTTCTGCCTTATGGCAGCTGATGAGTTACTGCCCACACAATTTGACTGAAGGCAGTGTGACTGCTTGTGAAAACAAGGAGTAAATACAATCCCAATCTACCCTGATATTGTTTTTAAGGTAAACTTCAACTCCTGGTGCTTTCTGAAGTGTCACTTTGCTTTGTTTGAAAGTGCAGATATACTTCTTACCAAGACGAGAAGCAAAACTAACTATAATTAAATATTCACCTGATTTTCTGTCAAAGTGTTGTCTTAACAGTGTCTGTTCACGTTGATTTGTCTTATAATTCAAAAGAGAAAACACCTTCAAGAAGCTTTCTATTTTTTCTTGGTTTCAAGTTGTTTTGCCTCTGTTTTTAGCTCTGTCAACATCAGTCTCTCTCTATTGTCTGCTTTCTCTCTCTTTCTCCCCTCTCTTTTTTGAGAGATCGGGATCAGCTTGGCCTAGTAAATAATCCACTATCTGAGATCCAAGAGCTGTTCAAAAATTCAAATGATCAACTAATGAAACTTGGTCTAGTTTACACACATTCTGAAATCTTTTCAATTAGCTGTTCAGCCATTAGTACTCCTTGCTATGATTATGTGTTCAATTTTCTCCTGTTTAAGTGAGCTATTGTTAAAAATGGTATCCTGAAAGTAATCCAATTGTTTTTAAGCCAAAGAGAAAAACACAGGTGTTTTTCTTCTTCTTCTTCTTCTTCTTCTTCTCCTTTCTTCTTCCTCTTCTTCTTCTTCCTCTCCTTCTTCTATTTCTTCCAATATTGTCATGTCTTTCCCCACTGCGAAGTGGTGATGCCACAAGTCCATGAGCAGCTGCCACTCTAGGGTACGAGTCACACCCATAGAAGTGTAATCTGGAACAAAATAATCTTTCATGGATGCTTTGGAAATCTGGAATCAGAGAAATCAGTGAAAGTCTTTTAAATTTTGGAGCCACTATTTACTTTGTTGCTTGCAGAAATCTCATTAATCAGTACCAGCTAAGAGCTGCTGCTGGTTGGATCTGGGATGGAGGGCCTGAATCAAGCCTTGTCTACTTTCTAGGGATGCTTTACAGAGGAAAAGTTTCCAAGCAGTTCACTTAAAATCTCAGGCAGAGTCCAAAAGCATTTATTTTATCAGCAAAGAAGTCCAGATTTTTTGCTTTCCTGATTAACTGTCATAACAAACTTTCCTGCTGCACATCTTTTTTAAAGGTACTTGTGATTTGGAGGAAGGCTTAGGAACATTCAGAATGCTGGCTTGACCTTTATTCTTCTCTCAAGCTAAGAGTGTTTCAATGAGTGAGATTTCAAAATCTGAATGAGATTTCAAATGACTCTTTGGATGCCCAAAGCAAAACCATCACCACAGGGAAAAAGGCTTGTTTGAAACTAAATGCCAAAGTAGAGATAACTTTCTATGCCTGCCCTTAGTAGGTAAAGGCCTAGGGGATATAGCATGTTTTAAGTATAAGAAAAGGTCATCATCTAGTTCTTTTTTGTCTCATCTAATTACCACATCTATACTTAGTCTTGCACCATGTTAGCTCTTCTTTCCTCTCTTGCTCTCTAGCTTGCTTCCTTCCCTCCAAATAGTACATTAACCATGATTGTTGCCTTGATTCCTTTATCATACATGAGGCACAGCCACTAACTCACTGCTTGGTTTATCAAACAGGTTGTAATGAGAACGAGGCCGATCACATGGACAGAGACCAGCAGCCTTATCCCCCATCCCAGAAGACAAAGCGCATGCGCACCTCCTTCAAACACCACCAGCTTCGTACCATGAAGTCCTACTTTGCTATCAACCACAACCCAGATGCCAAGGACCTCAAGCAGCTTGCCCAGAAAACAGGCCTGACCAAGAGAGTTCTGCAGGTAAGAAGCCACCATCACAGGCTTGACAGAATTTTCCCCTACTGCTGCCAGTCAATACCATTTCCCATATGCGTAACGACAGAAATATATAAATACTTTTGCTGGCTGTGTCCCTAGTGGGTGTGCAGAGGGGTGTGGTATTACATGACAGGAGTGCCAAATGTATACCTGAAGGCAGCCAAATACTGAAATGCGATTTATAAGTAGTTGCATCCTCAACATGAGGAAACTGTCTCCGGAGTCTACGACCTGGGAGACATCCTGGGATCTGTTGTCTCTATGTGCTGACCTTATTAAGGACAAAGGTAGCAAATCTACTCATTTTACACGCACTGGGTGAAGCCCTTGGGCTCCTGTGAGGCAGTTAACATGGCCCCTCAGCGAGCAGATCCGCAATATACAGGAGGCAAACTTTGACCAGTACGATCTTCCAGGACCAGCCTGTTCCCTGTTATTACCAAGGGCCTCCATAGCAAAGTTACTTCCCCATGAAAGAGCCCAGCAAATGACATTAACAAAATCCGCATAGTGGTGTGTGCTAGCTCAGAGAAGTTAAAGTGAGGTATGGTTGTAAGCTGTGTGCAGAGAAGCGCGGTGATCTAGGGACAAAGAGGATCTATTAGCAGTGGTTGCTTGTCTGTGTTACAAATCACCTAAAACACTTTCAGTGAACCCTGCAGAAAAGAAAGACTAGGTAACCAACATCAACAAGCTGCATGACAGGGACAGTGTAATTTCCCCTCCTTTCTCATCAGTCTTTTAAAATGATTAAGATAAACTTTAAGCCTTAGCCAAAATCTGCTCATTCACCCTTTGCCTTCGTCTTTGAGTCTCGACCCTAAAACTCCCCAGCCGAAGCGAACACCAGTGGCCTGCAAAAAGTTGCCTCTGTTGGGCAAGTGGGTGAGCAGATTTCCCAAGGCTTGGCACTGGGCCCCGGGCCTTTGTGCAGGGCCTGCCTGTGAGCCGGTACCACCAGTAGCAAGCCAGGCTGTAGAGTGATGTGGGCAACTTGCCACGCAAATCAAACATCAAAAAGATGACTTAAAAGCAAGAACAAAGACAAACAAACAAACAAACAAACGAACAAACAAGCATCGGTAAAGAAATCAATTGGGATTGGTTTGCAGGTTTGGTTTCAAAACGCAAGAGCCAAATTCAGAAGGAACCTTTTGCGGCAGGAGAATGGGGGTGTCGATAAAGCGGACGGCACCTCACTTCCGGCACCGCCCTCCGCAGACAGCGGCGCTCTCACTCCACCCGGCACTGCGACCACTTTAACAGACCTGACCAATCCCACTATCACTGTAGTGACATCAGTGACCTCTAACTTGGACAGCCACGAACCCGGGAGCCCCTCACAAACTACCTTAACGAACCTTTTCTAACATTGCCGTTTTTTTTTTTTATTCTTACTCTTCTTCTTTATTATTATTATTATTATTATTATTATTATTTTGATTATTTTCAAGCCTTTTTTTTTTTAAACAGAATAACAAACCCACAAAATATTTGGGAAAATAAACAGCTTGATGTGTAGCATCTGCAGCCACTTGGCAAATGAGTTTGAAGTAATATGTTGCTATAATAAACGAACGTTTATTGTTGATAAATTGTACTCAAATTTTTTTAATTCATCAGACAACCGAAGAGAAGTTCTGAATCATTCTAATAAGTGCCTCTTAAAATTGTATGTTACTTATTTCCACAATCTTGAAAAAAACATGATTACCACTACTACCACAAAGCCCAGAAGTTTCTTTTCCCTCCCTGATAACCAGATAAAAGTCAGTATAATTATAGACAAAAGAATGCTGCTTTCACGATTGTATGTTCACTTCCAGAACCCAAGATTTCCTTTTATTTTTATAATGCATCTAAAAGTTTTGTACGATTTATTTTTTAAATGTAGACAAATAAATACAACACGGATTAAATCGTTGACATAGTCAGACTGCAAGTCCCAGTGCTTCTTTGTAATGCGTTAGTGCCAAGGCTGACCCCCCGGGCACGCTGGGAGCCCTGCGGGGCCGAGCGCTGCCCTGCAGCCCTGCACCCTGCCCACACCGAGGGCTGCACCTGGTGGGGGCCTGGAGTGGGGCCCGTCGAGCACAGCCGAGGCTGGGGGTCCCCAAGCTCACCTCTGTGAGTTACAGAGGGCAAGGGTGGGAAACGCCCTCTGGAACGAGCTCGTTGCTGTAAGGGTATTGCTAGAGCAGAGCAACAGCTCGAGGTGGGAGTCCCTCTGATCTGACATATTGCACAGGGAGGGGTTTCCATTCTGCTCTGCAGTCAAACCGCACAGATTCAGAATTAAATAAAAAAAAAGAGGGCAGTTTGCTACTCGGCCTCCGTGCCGTACTACTAAAGCAAACAGGGGGTCGTCCAGCTTCTTTAGTGAGCACAAAAATGATTTCCAACAATGCACAAGCATGTGCACTGTTAAAAGAAGCTTTTGATAAATCACAGTTTTTCAGGGAAATGGAAATAAGCAAAATATAATTTATTAAGATGTTTAAGGAACATGATTTTAGTACAATTTCTTCATTACTACTTTGAATTTACTGTAGCTGTTTCCTGAGATTGTATCAGACTCTTTGTTTAACACACAAACATAAAGTCTTTAGTTCCTTGCTATCCTTAACGTACGCTTTACCTTTTTTTAACTTTGTATAAAAGGAAAAAACGTTAGCAGAAATTCTTACAAATTTGGGAATTGGCAGCTGATAATTTTAAAGCAGATAAACTCAGAAGCCTTGTGGATGCTGATCTCAATACATTTCTTAGTTTACAATAGCAAACTTTCTTTTTTTAATTTTATTTAAGCTAAAAGTCTGAATGGTCTGGGCAGTGGTGAATGTTCATTTGTATCCTTTTATTGTAGTTGAACACCAATTAGATTGTGGAGAGTCTCAGAAACAAAACCGAACAAAAACCAGTCAAGATCTACGTCTTGCTTTTAGTGGATTGTTAAGAATAACTTTGCACATATACCCCACTTTTTAGACACCATCAAATGTCTTTTTTTGGTGGTCAAAGTGGCTATTTAATATATTTTAAAGGTGTCCTTTTTGGCTGTATAAACGTGTGGTTACATATTGACAGTTCACTGCCCACATTAAAGTGCATTATTGTAATTTTTGCTCAGGGTTTTTAGAAAATTAGCACAGAAAAGTAGCTTATTTTTAAAAAAAAGATGATGGAAGAGATGTTAACACTGTAATAGAAGAAAGGTGTTTTTGCCATTATATATTTAGCAAGTATGGTTATCATCTTCTACGGATATTAAATCTTGACTTTTCCTATTTCTATTATCTTATGGGCATTTACCACTAACCAGACCAAACAACCTTGGTAAGGCTGAGATCTTTATTAATACACTTTTACAGGTAAAAATATTGATACTTATAAATTTTGTTCTTTGACAGAACAATATATGGTACTAGAGATCTACTTTATTAAGTAGACTAATTAAAACTCAGTTCTACTATGTGCCTTATGATATACCTTGGGAGTAAGTTTGTGAAAAATCAGGATATATGTGTTGTTTGTTAAATTAACTGTTTTAAGCCCTTTTGACACCTCACTAGTTTTGTACTGTTTTACCTCTTATTTCTGAAACTCTTTTTATGGTGTATCCTGTTAGAGGGGACAAACATGTCATAGAAAGCAGTTGTGCACTCTTTCAGATATAGTTGATAAATCCAATAATCTTATATATTGAGCTTCGTGTTTATAGTACAGTAAGTGGTCTAGCAAAATTGTCCATGTTTCTTTGTTTATTGATAAATGCATTGTATAGAAACTATTTCCCCTAAATATTTATGGACCAAACAATTGTGATATATCCTATTAAATTTGTGTGAATAAACCATTTTGAATCTAAGGAGTATTATTTCCCATCAGTTTTTTATTATTATTATTTCTCAATTTAAAGCCTACCTGTTCCGGAGTGTCTCTTTGCTTTTACGGTACCTGCGAACAATTGGTATCAAACATGGAAACACGGCCTTTTAAGTGTTCTAAAATACGGCTCCTTCTTAGGTTTTCCATTTCTTCCTATTCAGTGTATATGCTACTGCTGGTGCGATTTAGATATTAGCCTCTTAACCCCCTTTTTTGAACATGCCAAGTAATGCCCCACTGATTTGATATGGAAACCCCATCATAGGCTTCTAAAAAAGTCAGAAAGCTAGCAGCTAAAGTAATTGCATGACGAATATAATCTAAATAATATGATGAAATGAAGCAAGATTTAATGCTAGGCGTATTGAACACAAACTAGAATTGCAGACCCCGAAAAGCCAGGTTGCTCTGTAGTTTAATAAATTGTCACTATGATTTCTTTCAGGGAGAACAAATCATGGGGCATTACAGCCAAACATCCCGACGTTTGAAAATTCCCTAAAGTATTAAAAGAAGGGGAAAAGTTTGATCGGAAATCCACTGCAGTGAAGACAAAGACAATATTAGGTTATGATAATCATACATTTAAAAATCTATCGAGCCAAAAAATAAAAATAAAAGACTTGATGTCATTTCCTGAATGTTAACAAAACATATGTTATTTTATGGTGTCTAATTAACAGAACTGGAGGCTTCAACAAATTGTGTGGTATTAAAAACAAATTTAGAGAAACTATGTATAAAACCAGAGCAACCTGGCAGCAATCTACCCAGCCCATATTCGAAGAAACCTTTTCTTTAAAAATATCACATTTGTCAAGCACAAGTACTTGTAAAATAAAATCTGAGTGCATTCATTCCACTTGCTTGCTAATGTGTACTAGTCATATCTGTTAAATGGATTTTTGTACATTCAAAGAGAACCTTTCACTCATTCCAAATCATAGGAATCAAAACCCAGTAACTTTAGTGCTATTGTTTCTGAATCCTTTTTTTTTTAATGAGACAAATCTGCATGCACTTTTCCATCTGTCACATATAGTGTACATTTCTGTATGATGAATTTCTCTTTGATGTTTCTTGTATAATAGCTTTCATTAATAAACATTTTATTTGATGCAAACATAGTTAACTTTATGTAAACACTTAGCTAATTGTTCCAGCTAATTTAAACTTTTCTTTCGAAAAGAAGCAGTACAGCGCAGTTCCAACATGTTATATATATAAAATCAAAAAGAAAGAGGTAGCAATACTGTTACACAGCCAAAAGTATTTCCTTTGGTGTTTACCTTTTATTTTTTGAACCTGCTGTATAAAACTGACATGTTTTTTTTCAAAAATCCCATCAGCATCAGCAGTAAAACAACCCCCAAATTCTTCTTCAATATACGAAAACATAACATAAGCAGTATGTAAAACTCTCAATGGCTTTTAGAATACATGGGTATAATTTGTGGATCCCTGAGCTGTTTACAAGGTCACTATGCAATGAGCAAGTACATTACAAATAGTTGCTCCTGAGATTCCCAGCCTAAAACGCAGATGACTTTTACGAGCCGACAAGCAAGTGTGACAATAACCAATGATTAGTAATGAGGTTTTGTAAGCATTAAGCAACTATTTGCAGAAAGATTTTTTAAAAATATATTCCTATTTAGCTGTATAGCCAAAGCGTATGTTAAACAAATTAACATATAAAAACTTGCCAGAAAATCTTTCATTAAGATGACATTTTTATTATATACTAATGAACCCTATGTAAACAATGTAACTTTTATGAATGATGGACATTAAATATTTCACTTACATGTATCCTCAGCATTTTGCATGTTTTCTTAAACTCTTCCAGTTTCTGAATTCTAAAAAGAAAACCATACAATTATTAACAACATAAGACAAAGTTACATACAGATTACTGCAACGATCTCTGGAAACTGGTAACTGAGAGTGTTCAAACGGCAATAAAAAGGTATCATTTATTGGTGGCAATTATGGGAAGTATTGTTTAAACAACACTTTTATAGTCTGTTGTAAAGTTCTGTTGAAAAAGGTTAGCATGGAGGACTTAATTCAAATCAGCTTGATCAGAAATTTAAGTATACTGTGAAATTCTTAAACCGAGCCTTATGTGCATTTATTACTGCAGAAAAGAAGTAAATGCAGAGAAGTGATTGTTCGTATTGCAGCCATAATGTGGTTTCCCCGTGTTGTCCACAAGAAAATACTACGAACATTAATTACTAAAATCAGTAAAGATCTAGGGTGGTGTTTAGGGGGCTGAGAAAACTTATTAATCATAATTTTTCTTTTGTAAATCACTGCATTCTTTAGTCAGTTGGATTCCTTTTGTACCATTTTAATGCATACAAACATATTTCTAGTCTGAATTATTGTCCATGTGCTGCTTTTCTCATCTGATTTAAATTAGAAAAATAAATGAATTAAATGCTCCCAACGAAAAACAAGCTCCAATGAAGTAAATGGTAAAATTAAGTTAACTGATTAAAGTGCGACCAGGGGAATTTTGTGTCTCCTTGATGATTAATGATATCAAGGTTTCATTTTTTAACAGTGCTATTGTTTGCCTGGAGATAGTCCTGCACATAGTGCTCTGATCTGTGTGAGTAGCTGCATTTGCCATTCCAAGGTTTTTTACAAGATAATGATATCTGCCCCTTGCATTTAGAGAGTAAACACATTGAAAGGGCAGCACTATACTGGAAAGAAAAGTAAAGAATAATTTCAGACAAGATTTAAGACAATGCAAGACAAACCTGCGTTTTCACTTGCCAGAAGTGAAATGTGCTAGGGTTCTTCCTAGCGGATGCATGTCCACAGCTAGATGCAGCATTTCTTTTCACTTCTGGTCTTTAAAAAGAAGTCAAATTGTGCACTCCTAGAACATCTGACTCAGAATTATTCACCAGCGGAATGGTTTGCAGGACTGGGTCAAATGACAGAAGACTGACACCAAAGCCCACTGGAATTGGTGAATTTTCTCTCCCCGATCCCATGGGCTTTGAGCCAGGAGTTGAATGAACATAGAGACTAAATTCTCTTGTCTCTTAAGAAAGCATAACCTTCAGAATGAGATAGCATATATAGGACAGCGATGCCGCTCTGTTCTTTAGATTTCATTCTTGAGAGCTGCTAATCCAAGCACCTGGCACATGCATTAAATTGACTTCAAAATATTTCTTCCTCCTTCACCCAAATACAGGACACAAATTATACTACTGGAAATTCCAGAAGCTATTATAGTGTTGGAGACTTTATTCAGTTATTCTGCAGTGCTGAACAATTCTTCTGCGCTTCTCAATTGACACAGACTTATCTTGACACATACCTATATACATATCCTTGTCTTGCCTTCAGATAACTAGTACTTTCATATCTATTTAAGTCACTCAAACCTATAGGAAGTAACTCTCCAGGCTTACACATTCTAGCTAAAGCAGTTGTCATAATTTTTATTTTGTTGTTCCTCCAAAGTACCGAAGCAATTTTAGGTTATGAATTTGTACTTTGTATGATTTTTTTTTCTTTCCATAGCTTTGGTCCAAAAAACTGTAGTGCTTGAAACATCTACATGCACAGATGATTTTGCTATAGAGCTTTTCCTGTATTACCCCCAAAAAACAAAATCACTGGAATCATTGAATTCATGGCTTGCAATGTTTCTCTATAAATGTTCTACTCTACAAATAGTTTTAATCATAAAAAATGATATTAAATGCAATCTATTTTTTCTAGTGTGATAAATATTAGACATGATACCTTCTTTTCTGCACTCAGTTTTGGAACAAGTGTTTTCTGCTTTTGGAAATGGAATTCTGAGCAAGCGTCCTTTGAAATTTCTGATACTTGCTGCTGCTAGGAACAGAGGGCTAGACTGAAATCCTAATTTAGCTTAGCAGAAATCAGTGCTATTTTCTGTTTTGCCCTCTTTTCCAACTGGACTTTAACTGAGGGTAAGAAAAATGCCAGTAATTATTTTAGTGCGAGAAAATAAAAGTGAGATGTTTTCTTTTGTACTTCAGTTACGCACTTCAGTATAGATTTCTGAGTCTGAACAGATGCACGGTGCCTTGAGTATATGAGACTGCTGCATACAGCAAATAAATAACACAGGAATGAACAGCCTAAGAAATGGTTATTGGACTAGAAATGCAAGAAGTCACAGTGGGAAATATGGTGATTTATCATCCTATGAATCCTTCGCCATTTTCCTTCAGGAATTTGTACTCAGCAGAGTATAAATGACCAACTAACTTTCTGTGGCCACATATAACTCAATGTTATGACTGAGATGCAGTAGGAAACAATCCATAACAAGAAATTTTCAGGATTAATTATCTCAGCAAAATAACAAAACGTTATCCAATATCCTAATGACAGTAAAATAAAACATGACAGCAGGAAAACTGACAACATCAGTATCATATCTTAATATGATGATTTAACCAAACAGATACATACCCCATCACTCCATGGAAGTATGCAGTGTGAGCAGGAGAGGCAAGATAAGCTTAGAAACTAGCCAACTTGGAAGCTCACAGGTGAATACTTTTCATCTTCAAAGATACTCGCATAATTACTGGTCATGCAGCAGCTGCAATTGAACAGACTGTATCTCACGTCTTCTTTTCTGGTTACCCAGTGCAGTATTATTTGACTGGATGAAAAAAGTGGGCTTTGGAGAAGGAAGTGAAATGAACACTCTGAAGTGCATGAATGCGACAGTGTGCCTGCAAGCATATTTGATATAAAACACTGCACAATTTAGACTCTTAATATCAGTCTTAAAGAAGCTACTGCTTTCTTTTTGCTGCTTCTTCTTATTTATTTTTATTTGAAAATTCCTTTCTTTTTCAGTGTGAGACTACATGAGCTTTAACTATATTAACTGAAATAATTTTTTACCATATTCGGTAATTTTTTTCCTTAATAATCCAATCCTTGGACAGGTTGGTTTTTGTTGTTGTTGTTGTTGTTGTTGTTGTTGTTGTTGTTGTTTTTTGAATCATGTGGAATGTGAATCATGTTGGAACAAATTAAGAAGTTACTGCTACCGTTTATCATGAACTATTAGAAAGAGGTTATCATCTGCCCAGGAGTGCTTTCTAAGTACAGCAATGATGGAATTGTTCCAAGTGAGTTAATTTCTTCTGCTATTTGATGTGTCACAGAGCACTAGTGTGACACTAAATAAGTAGTAATCAGAAATCAGTGCTTCAAAGCACTAGCCTAAAACTACTGCAATTGTTGTGGATGGGCCCAAATTGACAAGCTCTCAAAATCACAACTTACTACTAAAATTGAGGTGTTAAAAGACAATATGACTTGGAGTGCTTATGTCATTTACAAATAGCATCCAAATACTGAGATCCTTTTGTCTCATAGCATTACAAGTACTAATGTAAAAAACTTAAAAATTGGGTTCTGGAACTTATTTCAAACTGTCTTAAATTCAGTGTGATTTCAAGAATCGACTTATGAAATCTGGTGAAATCAAGAGCATTTTGATTAATTTCCTTGGATTTCCTCATGGAGTCTTTGAATGTGCTTTTTAGCCTCTAGCAAAACTGAAAAATGAAATAGAAAAAACAGCTGTACAGAACTCAAATTCAGTTCAGAACAGTTCTGAAAATGCCCAAAGGTTTTGCTTGTATGTTATGTTTTATTTGTTTGTGATTATTTTGAGAACAAAAAGTACCAGAGGAAACTAGGCTCCCCAGCAATCAGTTCTGACAGGCCTCTCCCTTCAGACTCTGAAGAATTTTGCTGTTAAATTAAATATTTTGCTACAAATTTTTTTACCTCAAGTTGGTTGAATTCTCCTATATATATATATATATAAGTATATATATATTTTTTCAGTGTACTTGAGTATTTGTGCATCTGTACCATTTTTACACAAGTGCAGGATCCCACAGACAGCCTCCTCAGCACCACAGGTTTGTGACAGCTGTTACCAGCTACACACCCTAGAATGGACTTTACCTTTTCCCAGCTGCTTTCCTCACACAGCCTTTATTCAGAAACTGTCTCTTCCTTAGGATTAAAAAAGGAGAAGCTCCACATTGGTAGAAAGTAGAAAATGAAACACTCCTGAGTTGTATCTCCTGCTCTTATTCCGCATCCTCACACAAGCCAATGCCCGCTGCATCCATCTCCCTTTCCCTACTATTTCCATACCAGTCAGAGCTGTTGGGAGGCATGACTACGAATTAAGCCAAATTTCACACACCAGGAAAGAATGCGCAGGGTTACTGGAACATGAGAAAAAAGGGTGTGCGTGGCTTGTGTGGTGCCAGCTGAGGGGCTGTGAGCAGTCCCACCCAGGCCCTCACCATCCACATCCTGGGTGCCATTTTAGCGTGGCCTGCCTCCTCACTGCTCGCTGCGGGCTGCGCTGCACCTCAGACTGCCTGTGGCTCTGCCTCCAGCACGGCTGCTGCCTGGTGACGATGGGGAGAGGCAGACTTTAGGTAAGAGAAAGAAGGCTTAAATGGTTTGGTCAGTTCTTTTTGCTTCATGGCTCCTTTCTGCAGCTAGAGTCCCCCCACCTTCCCTCTCAGGGCAGCACTAATGAAGCTGATGAAAGCTGCTTCAAGAGGAAATGCTAAAGATTCCTGTCCCCTGAGGTCCCCTGGCAGCTGCTGGCTGCCCCTGGCTCGTCTCGGTGTGGCACTGGGCCAGTCACTGCCGAGGCCGGCCAGTGTCATTTGGGGTCATTCTCCTGAAATTGCTCTGATGAACCGATTCGTCTTCCTGTAAAACACAAAACAAACAACTTCAAAGGTATGTAGTATTTTGAATTTTATATAATGAGGAAAAAATTATCCAGTTGAGATTAAAAAAGCAGCTACATACTAGTAGAAGAAAAAGACTTATTTTCCACAAGAAATTCTTTGTCAAGAAGTTTCTGCTTAAAACTTCATAGTTGCCAGGAGATACGGAAGTACAAGTGAGATGCTAAATGAGGAATGCTGGAACACACAGAGGTGTCATTCAGTGGACTTGGTTAAACAGTTTCTGGGATTATGCCCACTGAGTAAACATTTTGCAAACTGAACAATGGCAATTTAGAATTACTTGCAGTAAGTAACACACATTTTCTTCTCCCAGTGTTATCCAATTCCATTTTGCTTGGGAGAAAAGTGCTTCCAGCAGACTCAGGGAGAACCCTCACATGGTGCTCACAGTGTTCTCTGCTGTGCTCACACACTAAGCGTATTCTCCAAGGCCAAGGCCATGTTGCTTTCCAGGTGTCACTCAGGCACAAGAAAACCTAAGCCTGAAATATATTAAATATACTTTTTAAAGTTCACATACTACTAATATTAACTGACAAAAGCAAGAAAACATGGAGGTGAAGCTTTCTTTCTGTTCTAAACCTTTGGATAGCTTGCTGTGGAAGCTGGGTAAAGTTGCTAGCCTTGTGCAGCTCCATGAAACACGCTATAAAACTAATGTACAGCCAGAAACCTGGTATGGAAAAACTAGCTTAACTTCCTCCTTCTGCTTCCAACTTGCATCCACATGCTATGACCCCGGTCCTGGAAATATTTATGCATATCTTTAACTTCCTTGTTCTGTATGATAATACTGAAATTTATTTAAATGGAATTATTTGCAGTACTAAGGTGAAGAGAGGCATAAACCTGTAAAATCAGTTTAAAGTATAGTTTTTATCAACCCTGTTTCTTTCTAAAAGAAAACCTCTCTGTTGTGTTGCTAGAGTACTGGTGAAAAATCTGTGTAGCTGCTGAATTTTCTTTGTTGCCAGTTGCTTAAATTTGCTCAGGAATTAGCATTAGAACAGTTGGAAGCTGCTGTATAAATGGTCAAGACTACAAAAAGTCAGAAGAGGAGGATATAAGCTGATATTTTGCGTATACGTTGCTGTCATATATGTGAAGTACACTCTGTACGTATGTTCTTATTTTGCTGACTGACATGGAATGAAAAGGCCTATTTCTGGTATTCCAGGTTACAGCAGGTGTTATTTCATCTATGCTTCCAAATTATGTTACTTAACATTCACCGCAACTTTAAAGTAGCTATATATGAGACAGATAGTGAATAAAGAAAGCACAGATTTTGGGATTTATTGCTGATGTATGAACAAAGCGCAGGTATTTATTAATTTATTTTTGTCTGAGCCTTATAAAGAATGGACAATAACCAGCCTTGGCAGCTTTTTTAATACTGTACAAAAAGGTTGTGGTTTCAAACTGAAGCCAATATTTCTGTGTTTTTTTAATCCTCATTTCCTTGCTGACAAGCAAAAGGAGCTTCATGCTCCTTCCCTTTAGGTAAACACATTCAGGCAACTCAAGGCTTCTGAAGGGAAGCAGCATCCAACAATCTTTTAACAACTATGCTAACAGCATGTAAAGCACAGTTCCACCCTCCTTGTGCAGTTCCACATGGTCACCTCAGTAGGATAATGGTTTGCCCAGAGCATGAATTCTCTTGGGTGGTGACTGTCAATTGACTCCGACTGTAAAATGCAGTGAGAGCAAACAGTGGTGGGAACACATGCTGATATCCGCATCACTGCTTCCCTGCACAACGCTGATGCTGACATGTGTCAGGATGCTGGCTACCATCTCCTCCCTGGCTAATAGGAGAGAATGTCCTAAGGTGCTTCTTCACCTGTAGTGCTAATGGCAGTCCTGTTCACAGAGGCTTCTTTTCAGATCTTCCAGAAAGCCTTTTTTCTTTTTTTTTTTCCCCTGTGTAAAACTATTTGTATAACTGACCAGTTACTCGTGTCAGAAGCTGTGGCCATGGAGAGTGTATTTTGTATCGTTCTATTTACACTGTCACATACAGATGAAATTGAGAATATGTGCAGAATTATTCTGATCCTAATATAAGGTAAACTTGAATCCTCTGTGATTTGATATGATAGCGACAGGAAACTCAAACAGGTAAATATCTGATTTCCCCAGGAGGAAGTGCTATATGCTTGAATTCAGGTGATGGCGTGTAATGAGCTGAAGTGTTCAGAGGCTCAGTTCTGCAGAAGATAGTCTTGTCCAGCGTGCAAGTTCCTTTGTGGGGAATGTCAGCTAACTATGACCTTGCACATACGAGTGCCACTCTTGTCGTTAATCAAGTTAGGCAGTGATTACACTTGAGCAACTTTCATGACAAGCAGGCCTACAGACTCCAATCAGCAGATCCTCATCCATGTGCCCTAGTTTTGCACTATGTATTGTTTGGAAGGGAAATAGGATCATAGGTGAGTGTTTGCTGTTACACAGATAAAGAAAATAATCAGAATTATTCAAAACTGCTTGCAGCAATCCTCAAGTTCAATAACTCCTGAAAGGCAGTAGTGCAACAGGCATTAACCAGGTGTCCATCTACTGCCCTTAAGAGCAGGAAGTGGTTGCCGTTCTCTCACTGATGCTGGGAGAGCTCTCCTGTGCATGTGGGTGTTTCTGTTCTGTTGCTACAGTACATCTATTATCTATTATCAATTATTAATTTGACATTAATGAAAGTGAAATCCAGTATGTGGGTACCTTTACATGCTTAGTATGATAGCAAAAGTATCAAACGCTTAAAATTAGTGCATAAGATTGAACTCTTATATGGCTTGTTCCCTGCACGCTGGTACTACACTGCTCTTCTCTAATGGACTTATTTGACTGGAATACTCACTGTGTAGACTGCAGAAGATAAAGGATGGAGTCTGATACACAGGTACAACATGTGTGCTCTAAGCACCTATCTTATAGCATCTTCTTTCCGCAGAGACCTCCAGCTGCAGCTGTGAATCTTGAAACACTTTTTCCTATTTTAAATTTGCCAGTAACTGTATCACTTCAGGGAAGCTTTGCCCAAATTCACACTGGAATTGCGAACAGGATCAAAGTCTGTGGTGTAATTAAACCCATCCCACTCACAAGAATTCAATCTCTTTTCCAAATGCTACTCTGTATCTACGAAATGAGTTTGCTTGTATGTGCTATTGTCATCTGGTTCCCATTATCTAAGCTTTGAGACTTATATACGAGGAAACATTAAGTAAAACATTTTTATTAGACACTTTTAAACTACACAGGAAAATTGAGAAAGTATTCAGCAAGTAGGGCAGTAGGTTAAGTGAACTAGTTTTACCTAGGGCAGCATTTGCACCCTAGATCACATGGTGTGACAGTGTGGCTGCACAATTTCAGACATAGCCAGAAACCACTGCATCCAGCTGTGTGGTAATGGGTTAGACTCTGACTTCGAAGTCAAAGATTCAGTAAGAGCCTAAACTTTGGGTTCTGTGACCTTCGGTTATGCTCTGAAGGCTTGCTTCCTCCAGAAGGTGTTTCTGAAGACCCGGTTGATAGCTGTATACATGCTACAGAATTCTTGGAATTAAAATAGTAGTATTGGCATCATGTGCTGCATGGGCTGTTAAATCCATTTTGTCTCCTAACTCTACAATGTGGGCTCGCTAGATTTAGTGAGTCTTCATGTTGTTCCAATTCCTGCTTAGTTGCTCTGACGTGGGAGTCTGGAGCAGCCATAAAAAGTGTCGTGCTTCTTATGGACGCATCGCACTCCTACAGCTGTGATAGATGCAAACTTTTATTTGTTCCACTAGAAAGAGTTCTCATTTGCCAGCAGAATTTCAGGATGTATAAAAAATGCTGTAGTTTTCTGTAGTTTTATCTTCAGAAATATTTATCTTAGTGTGGAAAAGCAAGTCCAATTGGCCAAGGTCTGGCCAAGTTGCAAAGAACAAAGGAAATGGCGTGTTGCAGTGGGGAATATGGACAATTACAACAATGCACAATTATCTATACTTAATTAAAAAAAAAATGAAAAAATGCATTCTCACGTGACACGTTAGAATTGTATCTGAATATCAGCATCACCATGCAAGTAAGAATTAAGATTTTTAAGAGCTTTTTAAGAAGGGTAAAACAGCGGCTTTAGCAAATGTGCTAGCACACTGGCAAGTAAGCTACTGCTCCCTGTGCTTTTGTACTTTATATATCCTCCTCTAAAATATGGCCAAAGGCCTTTGGCTCATTTGATTAGCAGTTGCTGAACTGTCTTGGTCTCTGGCCACGCTTGGTTGTGCTCAGCAACATGGCTCTGAGGAATGCACAGCAAGGATCAGTAATTCACATCAGAGACCACCAGGGATCCCCACAAGCTGAATGGCTCATCAGAGGCCTCCTGTCCCTGTGCTGTCATGGCATCTACCCGTAGAGGAAAGGCAGAGAAGGAAGGGGATCAGGCATTTCATACAGCTCCAGCTGCCCACCTGCGTGCCCTGTGCTTGCATCATTCCTTGGACCAGACTTGCTTCACACAGAGCCTGCTTAGCATTTAGCAGGTCTTCCAAAACCTAGAGGGCAGGGACAACAATGGTTGTTTTTAAAAGGATCAGAGAAATGAAAACTCCCTGAAGGCATCCCCCCATCCTTGGGCATAGGAAGAGTAACCATCAAACTGAAGTAACAGGACAGGACAACTGGAAAATATTCAGAAAATTTATTTTTGGAACTACTATATTCACTCGATACCTAGCATCTATACTTTTTGTAGTATAAATTGTGTTGACGTCCAACCCCGTCACCTGCAGCTCCACTATCTGGTCCCAGTCCTGGTGGAAAAGGGCTGTTTGGTACAAAAGATGCAATGTGATATGGAGAAGCAGCAGATGAAGTAGGAGCAGCATCCTGGATGCTACCGGGGAGCTCAGTGCCCACTGACGCAGCAGGGCCTGACCGTTTCTTCAGAGGTCTTCTTCTCAGGTGGCCCTCCTTCAAATCCAGGTCCAGTGAGAATGCACCCGGTGCTCTCTTTTTTATAGTAGTACTTCGCTTGAATCTTCTTAGCAGATGGGGATAATCTCTCTTGAAATAGGGGTTATAGTAGTAGAGAAACTACAAAACGCAAAGAAGAAAATTTACTCACCACCATTTCAAGATTGGAAAAGACAAAGATACAATGACTAGTAATTAGAATCTCAAAGACAAGCAGAGAGGACTCTCAGGGGCATTTTAAACATGAATACATGTGAATAAAATGTTATGGTACAGTTCTGTTAAGTACAGTTCTGTTATGGTCTCTGAAAGTAATGCCTCGTATTTATTTCAATGGAAACCACAACAGATACAAAGCACAATAAAACTATTTGATAGAATAAATTTTCAGCTACAAGACACTCTTTTTCAACACAGCCACCACCATTATCTGCTCATTTTTTTTCCTGAGATGAGCAAGAGCCTGCTCACACCATCCACCAACACGCTGTGTTCACATTCACTGTTTGGTCTCCATAAACATTGAGCAAGTGTCCACAAATATCAAGGGGAACCATTTTTTTAGCCTGGAAGAATTTAATGACACACCATTGCTTCATATGCATGTCCATGTCAGAAGCCATTTTGTCAGACTGCCCATCTACTGCTACGCGTCACATAGCAAGAAAGTGTAATGGAATATCAGGGAGGGAGGTTCATCCTCTACTGCCATACCACCAAAACCCACCTCTGACACTGTGGGGCAACATAATTAAATGGGAGGCATTACTTTCAGAGCAGCCATTGTAGTAATCACCCTTGCTTGCATTCTTGCCATTTGAGAGTAGCAGAGAAGTGTAAGATTTTCAAAAGCATAACAGTTGGTTTAGAAACCCAAATACCACCAACTTTCAGGCACCTTATTTGGACTGAGTGACCACCAATCCCACTAGTCCCAAGAGTATTTCATGGGTAGGGGGACTACGTACCTTGCTAAAAGTGGAAACTGCTGTTTCATCCATTTGGAATTTATCACGTGAAGCAGATCTTGGCAAATCTCCTTCTATAATGAAGAATCCATGAAGATGAAGCTGATGAATGAAAGTTTTCATGCTGTCAATGTCAAAAATTTGCAGACATCCTCCCTGCCAGCACTTCCCTTTTGAAGAATGCTTCTTCAATCACTATAGAGTTTCCATCATCAGCCCACCAAATGGACTGAAAGTGATTGCTTTCAACAATTTCCCAGAGTTTTTTCAGAAAGGAGGATGATGAGTCATAGGCTTTGCCAGAGCACTTCTCAGACAGATTAAGACGTAGTCTTTTTGTGCAGAGTTCCTCACGTGAACCTTGAGGAGTGTTTTCTCCTTTCATAGATCTTAAAGCAGCATCCTGAGCAACTCTTTTACCATGTACTTGAAGGACAGAAGAAGCTGAGGCAGCCGAGTCAATGTCCGGAACAGAAACATTTGATCTTTCTGATGAAGATCTCTCCATTTTAATTATTAATTATTTAATTATTAATTTAGTTATTAATTTTTCACTCAGAAATTTCTGTCCACGTTTCTCCAGCCGATGAGGTTTGTCCTGCCAGCAGCAGGATGAAATGCAACGGCTCCCGTGGTGTGGGGAACAAGGAGTGGGCTGGGTCATTCAGAAACGTCACCACGGTGACTGTGCTGCATCACAGTGACATCACAGACAGCTGACTGTTTGCTGGCAAAATGCGGCAGTGACATACTTGTTAATTAAAGAAATATGATCCCATATGTTTATGCTACCTAAACCAATAGGCAAAAAGATTTGTATAACTTCCGCGAGGAAGACTTTTTCATTAAATACTTTATTGGGCACATTTCTGTAGGAAGTTTGTTTCTGCCTGTGAACCTTTCTAGAGGTAGTGCTCCCTCTTTGATCTGCTTCTAGACGACTTTATGCAAGCTGGAAAAGCTTTCAATTTTTACTGAAGGTTTCTCATTTCTGTAGTCTAAGCCACTGATTCAGCAGTACCTCTTTGAAAGTAACCAGCATGCTTGCCGATTTCTGGTTCAGGTTTAACAGGATGTTGCCATCTTCATCCTGGCATATGGATGTTTGATTTGAGAAGTATGATTGGATTTCTTATCCTAGCATCTAATGTTCCATTTTCAGACTGCACTGCAACGAGCTGCTGAGTAGTCTTTGCTACTGCTGGAGCTCTTACTTTAGCCACACATTGCCCTCTTGCTGAGTTTTACTGAATGGAGTACTGGTGACGGGGGCCCTCAGCTCTCTTGAGCTGGAGCAAAACAGACAGAAGACATTCTTCTTGAGGGCACTGAGATCTTTCAGTCTGGAGAAGAGGAGGCACAGGGGAGACCTTATCACTCTCTACAACTCCCTGAAAGGAGGTGGTAGTGAAGTGGGGATCGGCCTCTTTTCCCAGGTGACTGGAGATAGGATGAGAGGTAATGGCCTCATGTTGTTCTGGGGGGGGGGTTCAGGTTGGATATTAGGAACAATTTATTCTCAGAAGGAGTGGTTAGGCATTGGAACAGGCTGCATAGGGAGGTGGCGGAGTCACTGTCCCTGGAGGCGTTCAAGGAAACTATAAATGTGGCACTGGGGGGCACAGCTTAGTGGGCATGGTGGTGATGGGTTGATGGTTGAACTAGATGATCTTAGTGGTTTTTTTCCAACCTTAACGATTCTATGATTCTTAATAGAATAAATTATGCTTGGAACTAACTGTGAAATTATGAGTCATCTCCAGAGTTCTCCATTCTGTCAGTGGCTGCATGTAACTAAATGTTGACAATAGCACATATTTTCTTTGAAAAAAGCAAAGTCTTCTCAGTTCCCTTTCAGTCTGACCGTACACATAAAAAAGCATTAAAAACTATTTCCATCAGAAATCAGTCAGGATTTAGTTCATTCTTTTAAAAGGGTCTAATCTTGTAAAGCTCCAGATCAATTACTCTGGGAGCTAAAGCTATTCAAAACTGTGGTGTTTCTTATATTTTTTTTCAAAAGCAGGATAGAATATATTAAATTTTCATCTAATATCTGGCCAGCATTCTATTTTCATAAAAAATGTGCTTTATTTTCTTGAGGATCAAAATAAAATACTGTCACCTGTTATTAAATGATAATTTGATAAGGAATTTGAGTTTTTAGAGGAAAGCAGAGCTTCCCTCTCTGTTAGTCTCTTCAGGCAATGGCATAATATTACTGCTAATGGTGGTTGCCTAGGAAGGTTTGAATAGCAGTCATTCTCATAACTGAAGAAGTACATCTGAGCACACAGCTACCCTTCATTAACACCTTTTTAATCATCTCAGTGCCTGCAGGACAGCGTATTTTGCACTGTTCTGTTAGAAGTGACGGACACATATTGAAGACAACGATCTGCAGCTTTATAAAAAAAAAACAAAAAACAATTTCTACGTTCTTTGCTGTAAATAGGCAATTGAGCACAGTCGGCTCGAAGGAAAAAAAAATCCCCATTTCTTACTCCGTGAGAACTAAGGCCTCTCTGCCACTAGAGGGTGAGACAACTACAAACCAAATACTGAAGCCTAAGTCCTTTCTGAGGAGGGTACAAATGTAAATGAACACGGGGACAGTACCTCAGGTGATACTTTCGTTATTCATTTTCAGAAAGAAAGGTGCGTGCTGTGGACACAGTATTTTTCTGTTGATTTCACATGCTTCAATGCAGAGCTGAAAAGAAATATGAGAACGATCTGTCATAATGAACAACAGTGGAAGAAAACTTACTATCTAGACTATAGATTTTGGGTCTTGGGAGGCATAGTTACAAAAATAAATTCTGATCTTGATTCAAGTGTTGAATCAACTGTTCTGCTTCAAGAAAGAACTACTTTTGGCTTGGAATGCCTCCCTCCCTTGTAGTCAGAAATCTGAAAAACAGGTCTCTGCCTCGTTCCCTTTGATCAATACCGTCTATACTGAAGGCTTTCTTAGTTGTTTTCTTGCAGTTTGACTTCTGCAGTAATTTTTTTTCCTATCTCTATGAGACGGTCTGATGCAGTGGCCCAGTGTACCTTTCAAAATGTTTGTTTTGTGTAGTTTAGTATGGCCACATGTTTTGTAGTCCTGGCAGAAAACTGTAACTAGTTCCCACTAACATGCCCTGTGTCTCTTGACAAAACATTTTGCAAATAAGTTTTGATGTCTGCAGTCTCTCAGAAGATACATTTCTCTGAAGGCTTCCCTGACACAGAAACAATACCATTCACTTTCAATTGATAAAAGAGTGATTGATAAATCAGAGGTTATACAAATCAATATGCTGTTTCTTCAGGAACAATATTTTCTGATTTAAAACAAAAATGAAGTCCCACAGAGTACAGTAACATCAAGTTATTTTTCTTCTCTCGCTCTTACAGGGTCTCTGAAGAATTCCAACTTTAAATGCTTTGACAGCGCCTGTGTCTTGCTACCATGTTGTTGTTTCTTTGGCAATGTGAAGGTCCAAATTCAGCCTCCTTTTTTTCCTGAAGAAAGACTTTGATATTGAAGTTGTAAAAAATACTACAAAAGCTTTGTGTGAGGTCAGAAGAAACAAAACTAAGAGTCTTTTTAAGCAGGTGTAAAAGAGACAAAATCAAAGAAGAGTACTGTAGGCAGTTCTAAACTATTGCCTGGGAGACTTTAGTAGTTCATCTGACGTTAAATGAAAGATGACTGTGACAAGAATTACAGTGACATTTCGAGATGCTGGTTCTAGTCAGGAAAAGAGCAGCATCTACCTTTGTTTAGGCAATTACAGTTCAGTGCAACAGATGGATCAGAAATTTGTTGTAAACTTTTCTTTTTGTGATTATCAACAGCACTTAATTTTTAGGGAAGTTAACTGATGAGTTTGTGAAGTTACATGTTGGATTTTGCATTTTTCTGGCCTGAAATCTTATCATGCCCTGGTTTAGCTGCCTGCCCAGATGTTGTTGGCTGCATACTTACAACACAAAACTAGCCCTTGTCGGATCTTCTCAAAGTAAATATCACTAGTAAGCTAAAGTTAGATAGAAACTTGCTCTGCTGTTTGTATGTTAGTTTACTTGTGATTCTTGCACAATATTTACATAATTTTAGAGAAACTGCAGAATAGTTTTCCTTTTTTTTTTTTTTTAAGGTATATATAATTGAGATAATGTTTGCTATTCTTCATTTTTCAAAGATTTTAAGTGAAACAAATGATGACATTCTCTTGCGCTGACATTAAAAAACCCTGGCCCTTTTCTATGGGCTCTTTTCTTTCAGTGTCCTAAATACCATAGAAGTAATAGAGCGTTTATAGTTGGAGGCAGTGACTGCTTTCTTCATTTCAGAAGAGATTTTGAACCCCAAACCTATCCAGAAGCTTTACCGGGAGGTAGAAATTAAATCAAATGGAACAACCAGCTAGAACATTGTTTTGCTACACTGGATATTACATAAAGTACAAACTACTAAAAAGTACTAAGTAGCTATTTAAATATGCTGCAAGATTATATACCACACCAACTATTTTACTTTTTTGTTTTATTTTATTTTGACAGTGGAACATAGCTGTTTTAGCTTGGAAAACTGCAAGTCTCTCCCGCTTTTATCTCAAATTGTACCAGCACCAATACTAGATGTTAGCTGCCTGCTGGTGTCTAAGGCTCAGAGCCAGGCCTGATGCCAAGTTAAATGACTTAAAAACTTACTACCAAATTCAATCACAATCCACTGTTACCAGAAAGGCCTTTTCAGTTGAGAGGCAAGAGCTGCGACTTGATGTTAAAGAGAAAAATGAGATTAAAAAGCTTGGTCTTGGTTGCAATTTCTAAGGCATTGCTTTTTTCTCCCTCTCTCTCCTATAATGAAAAGACTTGAGGCAGCAAAACATTCTTTTTTTGTATGATGCTTGAAATTGGTGTTAGGAGAGGGCTGGTAGTGTTTAACTTGATTAACAGAAAAAATGGTAATAAAATTCCTAAAGGAAAAAGGACCCATGAGAGAGAAGAGTGTTCAGGCATGGCTCGTTCTCATGATCTAGTTTTAGTATTATCGGTGTACTTGTTCTGGTGCTGCAGTAGAGCTCTGCTCATATGGATAAGTGACAGACAGGCCTTGGGGCTCCAGCAGAGGAAATGATCTCCCCCAGACCAGATCTGACTGAATGCATCTTCTCACTACAGCATGCCTGGCGGAGCCACAAGGTTCTAAGTTTTTTCAGCCTTCTTCAAACTGGTAAACTAAAGCTGTTTATATGGTTTTGGGTACAGATGTTTGAGCTATTTCCTTTCATTCAGCATCTCCCTCCACACGGAGCAGTTCCCCAAGTGTCTTGGAACAGAAGGGCTGCTGCTTTGGTGCCACTTCCTTGCTCTGGGGCTTGGGGAACTCTTCTTACCCTGTCTGGCTTGCTTCTTTCCTGCCTGTGTGGCTTGGCCACCAGAGTTTGCCGATCTGATATTCTTGTCCACAGAAACATGAATAGGAATGGCAGATAAGAGCACATTGGTTATCTGTTACTTGCTTTAAATGCGGCTGTTAGATAAAAAACTGAGAACTCTATTTTGCAAACTACCCATCCAGACACGCTTCTGCAGGACTGAGAAGCCAGAAAAACTATACTGTCCATTTCAGAGACCTTGCAAATAAGCATAATTTTATTACACTTGCATGTTTTAGAGTATGACAGTATTTTTAGGCTTGAAGAACTTGGTGGTAAACACTTTAAGTAATCATTCTAACAGTTTTCAACTTTCAAAGTAAATTATTCGTTTTAAAGGTTGAACATGTCATATGGTAATAGCATCTATCCAGCAGCTATGAAATTTCCAAGAGCTCAGGGGAGGCAGAAAAGTCTCAGAAATAAGAAGATAATGACTGGGACAGCAAGAATCAGACAAGCTGGGGGAGAGAAGAGAGGAGAGCCTCAATCCTTCATTTTCAATTTATCACATATTCTTGGGTCATATTATAACATTACGAAGATCATGCACATCATATAAATAGTGTGAAAATGCATTTTAGTCACTGATTTATGTGATTGCCAGAAGCAAATAAATGGTAAAATAGATGGTGAAGTATTGGGCCAAATTCTCACCAATAGTTATACATGATGAACTAGCAATAGGAACTTCAAAATCTATTTCTTGTCATTTGTTTGTTCTTTTGAGGCATAACGCTTGTATGCAAACTGTTGAATCACAGCCCAAACCACTGCTTGAACAGCTGGGGAAAGAACCCGGTCAGCCCTGGGAGCACAGGTGAAGGCTATGTGACCAACAGGTGAAGCCATGTGACTGGAAGGGGTGGAGCCTGGCTGCACCTCTCTTAGACCTCACTTAAGAGCTGACTGCCTAGGAGGAAGTGTTTCTTTCTGGAGATTCCTGCTTGGTGAAGTGTTCTCCTGCAAGCCTAGAATCTTCTGATATAGGTGAGCAATCTTCTTCCCTTCCTTTCTAGCATTTTTCTATTGTGCTGGTCCTTCTGTTGTTGCACCTCTGTTGTAGTGCCTCTCTCATGGTATTAATCTGTCCACTTGCTATGATGCTGAAGCCCAGCAGAACAGTTTTTCACTCTCATCCTGTTTTATTCCTGCCAGATCCAGGCAGAAGAAAGAGTTAAGAAGGTAAAAAAATTAATGGAGGGAAAACTTCCCACTGTAAATAAGACATGCTTCTGTACTTTTTAAAAAAATTTAGAAGTGATGCATCTTCTCCAAATCAGTAAACTGTTGACTCTGGTGCTTTTAGACAAAGAGGGTATCATGTTTTGAGCACTGAATTTTGTGCACTAAGACAAAATGTAATGGATTGTTAACTAAAAAAAAATTGAAATACGTGTAAGGGCCCTTTACTAAATGCTGTGTACTCTGTAGCATTCTTGGAATTGGATGTGTGCTATCTAAGTATGTTAGAGCATTTTGCAGTGTACAGACGCTGTGGCTGTAATTTTATTGTTTACTAATGATAAAATGCTGGTGTACTTGGATAAATCTTTTACCCAGTTTGCATGTGAGTGAAGATATGATATGAGAAATCTAGGAGTGTGGATGAACAGGCTGTGAATACCTGATAC
This sequence comes from Pavo muticus, assembly GCA_016647715.1. NCBI lineage: Eukaryota > Metazoa > Chordata > Aves > Galliformes > Phasianidae > Pavo > Pavo muticus. Next base: position 786,422 of record JACDJE010000009.1, on the reverse strand, counting down.
CTAGGTATAGAAACATTGAGGGTGCACGGGCTGCCTTTCCCATGAGGGAGGGATTTACTTATCAGTCCATTTTTACAGCATCTACATGTTATTAGTAAGATTTGAGATTCTGTTTTCTGCTAGGCAGTGCATACATAAGTTATGAGGAAGTAGGCAGACAACAGAAATCTTGCTTCTTAACCAGTTCAGCCCAAGCACTCAAATTCCATGAGTCCTTTGTGGTTCATAAAAAGTTTTTTTGACAAGAAGCTGTGGTAGCGACTCAGAAGATGAAGTGCTAGTCAGTAACTATTACTATATGGATGCACTTTGTGACTGCACCTTCTGTTGTTCCCAGCTGTGAGGACTGGACCCACTCAGGTGGTACTGCAGTGCAGCACACGGTGTTGGAGCAGCCAGACAGGAGTGGTGAGTGGCTCTGACTCTAGCTGCTTTACAGGAGATGGTACAAGACTTTTTTGCAGTTTAGCCTTGGAATTTCCAAAGAGCCAGAGCCATCTCTTGCCTATGTATGATGACAGTTTTGACCTATTTCTCATCAGAATCAATGACTTGTACCTCTCCTGTGCATGAGAGGTAGCAAGGCCTGCAACAGCTAGGGGAAAGGGAGGGAAGGAAGGGCAGAGTGCTGCATCTCTGTCATGACCAACTGAGGAAACTGGGCCAAAACCTCAGCGTGGTTAAATCTGCAGCCCTGGGGATGCAAACTAGGTTGTTTGATCTTGTTAATGCCAGACAGCAAGTCTGGAGAGAATGTTGCTTGATACCCTAATGTGAAAGTAAATCGATCATTTAAACGAGAAGCCTTTTTCAGTGTGTTGAGAGAGTGTTTTTTTTAAAAAGACTTTGAAGTGTTCTGTGCAAGTCTTGGCACAAATTTATTCTGTGTATAAGTATTAAGTGATTTTTCTACTCTTTTTCTAAACTTGTAGTTAAATGTATTCAAGCTTCTTGAAAGAAGGCGGTTTGCATATACATTGCTTCAGTGAACAGAGCTCCTTATGTGCAGATTAGCTACCAAGTGTGATGTTTCTTTACGCTGTGTGGAATCTGAGAATTAAAAATAAAAGCCATTGGCAGATAATGAGATCTGGAATCAGCATATTCTTTTCCATCACAATTGAGAAGACCTAAAGATAATGGAGTAGTAACTCTATTAGTTGGCTTCATTTTTATCTATGATTCATTCCATTTGGTAATGCTCTCCTACCAAATATAGGCATTCTGCAGTTTTAACTTTTGGAAATGTGAACTGAGTCAATTGTAATTTAAGTGACATTAAATGCTTTGAAACAGTTGAAATATGGCAACTAATAGTGATGAAAATTGAAAATGCTTTTTTAAAGAACAGTTTCATAATGAAAATGGAGATCAGATCTTTGGGAGTGGCTTTCAGGCCTCTGGTTGGAGAAAGGAAACTACTGCACAATTTTTAGTAGGCAGCCATTGCATGGAATTGTTAATGAATGGAGAAGCAGAGATAATTTAATTTATGCTGAGTAAAATGTCTCAGAAAAATGGAAGGTTAGTGGCAGCTTTCTGCTGTGGCTTACCAAAGTATTTTGAGTAATTAAGGTATAGTGCATTTTAGAGATCAGTAGAAGGTGACACAAGAAATGGTTAATTAAAGAAAATAAGCAGCAAATAGATGAAGCATGTATAGAAAAAAACAGTAAAAGAAACAATGAGGAAGCTTTAGATTACCTGCTTTTAATAACTGGAAATAAGTTTGAATAGGACTGCCTTCCTGTGCAAGGTGTCCTGGAATTGTTTTTGGAGGTGTAGACAGAGGTCATGGAAGTCATAACTGAATAGAACAGAATGGGAAGGAATAGCAGTAGAGCAGTCACCACTTTCAACTGCTGCTAAGTGTGCCCTGAATCTGTCAGCAAGATTTCTGTTTTTGTTTTTGCAAAGAAAAAGTATAGCAAAACAGATCAAACCTAACACTTTTTGTCTGGGTCCCCATCATTCACTAGAGGAAATGACAAACTCATGTTAAGAGATTTTTATGGCTATGCCTTCCCCCTTTCCCCTCAATTCTGTTTTATTCATTAATTGCAATTCCCAGTTTTTGTTCCAAGCATATTAGAAAGGATTAGCACCTTTTCATTCCAATATTCTTTCCTAGTTGCCTATAGTTATCACTACCTTTTTATAATGGTTGATTTTATAACGTTTTGATGTGCTTTGGTACTTCATTAACTGTACTTTATAACACAACCATTGTTATTTTTCCATACAAAGAAACTCAGTTTTGTTTTCAAGCTCCTGATTTTTTTTTAACTTAAATGATCTAAACATTCATTGGACTTCATGGCCCATTTCATGAGCAGTCTTCAACCGTAGTTAAATCCAAGGAGTTGTCAAGAATCAAAATTAGGTGTATAAAGGTGTGTACAGAGGAGTGATTGAAACAAGATTATAAAGAGAAATTTTAAAGGGAGGATATATTTAAACACAGAATTCCAAGCAAATAATCCTACGTAATATTTTTTCCATCTAAAGTACAAAACAATTAAAAGAATCTATGAAGATATTACGAAAATACAAGCAAGATAATTAAATGCTGAAAAAAGCCAAGTAGCATGATAGGTTTATGTGGTTGACATGATGATGCTGTCGGCATGGCTCTGTTACCTGTTTCTCGGCTGTGCAGTAATGTGGAAGTTCAGTGTTATTGAGAGAGAAGGTCACTTCCTTAAAGATACTATTTATCTGTAACCATATGAGGTATTTTTCCCTTTAAGGTAAAAACCTGTCTTACCTTACATGTTCCAAATGCTATAATGATCAAAACTTCACATATCTATCAAGTTTTGGCCACAGCGATGCCTGAGGCTCAATGTTCCCGTCTTTTTGGAGTGAACCTTATTACTGTTCACCTTGCCTTCTTTTATCTGGCCCGTCTTTCATTTTTCTCATGCTTGTGAATTGGCTATTTTAGGTATTCAAAAACAAGTTTACATTGATACTGGACCTGTTACGTATCTTCAATGAATCACACAGATGTGATATTGTACCACCATTATTTCTAACATACTGAAATGAGTTTTACATGGGTTTACGCTCTATTCCCTATAGAGAATTTAATGAAGATATGTTTTTAACAGATTTAGCTGTTAAGTATAAATGTTGCGAAGAATCTTAGGATAAGAAATTTGTTTTGGAAGATTGATGGTCATATTTCAACATAATAATGTCACTATTAGATATATAGATTGAACTCTAAACTTGAAGCTTGACATAGCACAACTAAATCCTCACATAATGCTTGTCAATCATAATATACCCTTTTTTTCAAGAAAAATACAGCTATATTCCATGGAAGATAGAGAAACACTTATCTGAAAGGAAACTATACCAGCAACTCAAGGATGTAGCTTATGAAATATAATTATACCCAAAGGGAATAGGCATATTCATTGGTACCTTATGCTTTATAAAGCTACAGGAGTTAGCCATCACAACATAATAGGTGCATTACCTGTAATGGCTTACTGATTAATTATGTCTATTTTACAAGAATTGGAATTACTTACAAACAATATTTGAGCCCTGTTTGCTTCTAGACTTGGGGGACAAAGTTGTCTTCAGAATATAATGTCAAGAACCGATTTAAATAAAATGACTATCTGGTACCAGAGGAAAGAAAATTCTTTGGAAGAATGACTGCTCTGAGATTTCCTATAACACAGAAGCCTTTAAGGGCTGACAGGCACCCTTGCAGCCATGTACAATCCCTCTTGCTTTGTTAGATTGGTATTATTTCATACCAAGGGCGATTAGCTGGGCATTTGTTTGGTACAGATTTATATTTGCCCACCTAGCATAGTGGTTGAGGCAGTTCAAATTTGTGCTCAGCCTATTTTTTCTCATCATTCAGTGTTGTGAAACCAAATGAGCTTCTCCAAGAAAAAGAACTGCATGCAGCATCCTCTCTGTGCTAATAGCCTGATTAGGCTACCTGGGTATTAGCTGGGGACTAAGTCACTGTGACATGTCTTTTACTACTAGATATGCCCTAGATGTGGTTTTACCTTTGCACTTTCTTGTTCTGCTGGTTCTTGACCTTAATGTTCCTTTAGGACATGTTTTTGTTTCTGATATATTTCCTAAAAGGGACGGTAACAAAACCTCATTGTGTGTTTTAAGTGTTTGCCTTAGATCGTGTAATGAGCTGTAAATCAGGTTGTGACTACAAATAAAGGCAATCTGTCTTGTGGATCTATTTTTCTGTGCAAAATGAAATAAAGGCAAGGGTAAATGAAAGGCAAATTGTCCTAAGTGAAACAACATCTGAATATTTCTTTTTCAGAACAGAAAAGAGAACTTTCTGGTATCTGTTTAAAAAGAGTTGTATGGAAGGTTTTTGAAAGTGAAAATTAAGTTTGGCAGAAGATCCGTAAGGCTCAGCTACCTGCCAAAGATGTCAGCTCTTAATTTTACATCTGTTGTTGATCACACCGCAGGACTTGATAATATGTTTATGATCGTGTCACTGCTGTGGAAGAGGCAATGTTAGATCACTGTGGATAGTCAACCAGGGGGCTTGCTCTTGCATGTATTTTTGATGACAAACAGTCCCAGGGAGGCATTGCTGGTGCACTGCACCAGTACCCTTACAGGAAGGACTCATGTTTAGTTTCATTATGCCTGAGGCACCAAAGAATAAGCTTCTGTGATCTCTCAAGATATTTTAAACAAAGTAGAGTTACTATCATCTAGACCTTAAAGGAATAGTTTCATCTGTAATCTCAGTTTTGTGTTAAGGATTGTCATTTTGCATTTGTTTAGCAATTGAATTAGAAGAGAAGCCTGGTCAAGGAGAGCTGCCAGGTGCTGGCACCCAGCGCTTGTGTTAAGTAAGGCTTTGGTGCATTATAAAAAGTTACAGTTAGACTTCAAAATAGTGTATGATCTGGGCTGCTATCCTTAGGTTCCCTCCTCATGAAGGGGAAAATGTACTGAACTCCATTGCAAGCATACGTTTGTTTTTTTAACCTCTCAGCCACTGCGCTCTATCCCATGAGGGGGTTTGTTCCCAGCAGCAGCACACATCTTGAATCTTGGGAAGGTGTATGGGAACTGTTGAATCATGGCCTGAACCTCTGATTAAACACCTGAGGCAAGTGCTGAGTCAGCCATGGGAGCACAGGTGAAGGCAATTCACCTGTGTGCCCAGAAGGGGTGGAGCCAGGCTCCACCTCTCCTAGATCCCATTTAAGGGCTGACTTCCACTGAGGAAGGATCTCTTCCTGGAGATCGCTTCTTGTGGAGTTCCTTTGCGAGCCTACTACACTGGTGAGCACCTTTTCTGTGTATTTAACTATTCTTACTGGCCTAGCTTCTCTGTATACCTGTTAACCTTACAGAAGGTATGTTGAATGGTCATTAATTTTTACTGTGAACGTGTTTGTGTAGAGGTTGCTTATGGGAATTGAGAGCTTCAAAAAAAAAAAGTACAGTTCCCTTTTTTGGCTCCAAGCAATGGCAATAGAGCTGGAGTTGCAGATTTGCAAAACACTGGAAAGATGATTGTACTGAATTTGCTGTCACAGGGACAGCATATAAGCACAAACAAAAAGTTTGCCTTGACTAATCACTCACTCCTAGGAACGCAGCTGGGAAGCAAACTTGTAAAGCCCAAGTGCCACCTGCTTGTGGTTCTGTATTGCCTGCAGTTCTGCTCAGAGGAGCTTCCAGGAAAGGGCAGCCATCTCTTTGTGTTGAGGCACTCACCTTTCTTTTGGGCTGCCTGCCTGTGTACAGCTCCCTGCTGTGTGCCTGGGGGATGTGTAGGGTCTGCTGTCCACCGGCCATCACATCTTTTGGAAGCAGTTGTATCTGGAGGTATGGAACATGTCTTTGCGTTCCCATGGCACTGCAGGCTGCAGTGTGGGCTGCACACCTCCCACCTGCCAGGGACTGCTGGTGGGCAGGGCTGCAGCCACTGCTGCAGCTCCAGGTTCTGCTGTCTGGGCTGAGCCAGCTGCTGTACTCTCCAGGCACATGTGTCCAAAGTGAGTGAATGTTTCATAGTAAAATATGAGAAGTCTACTTTGTGGTCTTTTAAAAATATTTCTGGCATAGCAAAAGACAGAAAGATGGGAGACAGGATTTCATATGGGATTACTTGGTGCTAGTACAGCATTTTCTCCTTGCCAAGTTTTTGGTTAAGTTGGAGCATGTAGTATTATGATGAGGCGAGACACTCTTTAAATAGAAAATAAATGTTATCGCCATCTGCAGAGCAATCTGATGAATTAAATGAATTAATAAAAATCTTTTGTTGGCCCTTTTGAATAAACAGGTTCATATGGATTTTATAAATTAGGCATTGGATTTTTTTAATCTCTACCCGGAAAAATTGTCAGAAAATTAATTGTTAAATGGTGACTATATTTGGTAGACATGCCTTTCTGATGCTTTGTTTGAATTTGAGATATATATATATATGAGTTTTCAAGAATACTGATGTGATCTTCCTGAAGTCATCAGATGGGAGAAATGCAGATGTGCTAGTCTGCTGCCCTGTATCATCTATGGCAACTGTGCTGTGATTGATCAGCAGATACTGGTCTGCTTTGAGCATGCAACCTGTGAACGTCCATACTGAGTATGCATTAGGCAGCAAAGATAGAAATCTAAAACCCAAAGTCTGTTGGCATAATTTGAACTCTTGAGAACAATGGGAACACTGTTGCAAATGTGGCAGAGCGTGAGAAAGATGAAATGGCCTGGGATATGCCCAGAGCTGTACTGTCTGCACTCAGCTGTGGGCTGTGGCATGAGATAAGTAGTCTGCCCACATTTCAGTTGCTGCCTGTTAATGGAAGAAGGCTTTGGCTCTGCGCTGTTAGTCCACTGCTCCAAGAAAATGCCTTGTTCTAACATGTATTACCTGGCACAAAGTTCTGATCTTTCTGGACATACGAAATGAACAAGATAATTATTCTGCTGTATTGCTATGAATTTTTAATCCTATTTATGTGTGCCAGTCATTCATTTTGAATAGCTCAAGACATTTCAGGTGTTGGCATTTTTATACCAGCAATCAAATGTAGCAAATATCATACTTTATCACCAGAAACTACATATCTTACTCAAATTTAACAAGTAACTTCATGAATTAAAACAAGAGCTTATGCTCCCCAGCAGCTATAAACATCTGTTTAAACAAGTCAGGGATTATTAGTGCAGTACCTCAATCTTGTTAACTTGAAGTGTGAGCCAGGTCTGCAGTCCAAAGCAAGCAGGGGAACTGTGAGGTAGCAAAAAGGGGGGGGGGGGAGGGCAGGGGGAACCGTTTTCTAGCAGAGTGAAGATTAATTGGACATATACAATAGCTACACACAAGCCTTTAAACTTTCATTCAGATCTAGTCCAGCCATAAAAACACAGCTGTTCAAGCTAACAAAGCATTATAGGTCTAGACCTGCAAATGAGCATATGAAGAGTATTAGAAATTAAAACCTGTAGTAAAAGTCTTAGGGCACATTTAGTTGTCACATCTGTGCTTCCACTGAAAATAGCTCTATGTTAAGCATTGGGCTTCAGTGCTCATTATGAACACTCTCAAATTATAGGACTGAACAATAATCAGTCTTAGGTCCTCAAACACCAATATAATGTTGTAGGATTAAAGAAGCTGAGAGACAGCCAGCGAGGCTGGTTAGCTTCTCATGTAGAGAGATACTGAAGTGTTTGTTTTTTCTTTTCTCTTATAAGAGAAGATGTGAACACCAATACCTGTCTCATCCTACTTGCTCTCCAGTACACTTCTATTAGTTACCATAATTAGTTATGCTGCTTTGTAGATGACATGCAGGTATATCTTCCAACTTTGTAGCCCTTCAGCCCAACTAAAGCATTGCCCTTTTTTAACATAATCTCATGGTTGTTAGGATTTTAGTTTGTGTCACATGGCTAGAATAAAGCCCTTAGTATTTTCATCATACTGTTCTTCTCTCCATTTTTCAATGATTGTGAAAAAATTAACTTTTGGCCTGTCATTAACCATTTCACAGCAATCACTGTCTCAATGTTCCTATGCTAGCACCTCTGTGATGGATGAATCTTACACATCTTTTCATAACTAATTGAAATTTTTGTTTTTTCAACTGAAACTTGCAGTTAAATCCCTTGATTATGTCAATATTGGTTAAAATTCTGCCTTGTTTACATCTGTCCAAGGTGCTGCTAAAAATGTTGCTTGTTCTCATGATTCTGATCACATTGCTCAATTCTTTAAACTCATCTAATTACCTGTTTTACCCCTACTTTACTTACAAACTACTTCCACCACTTTGAAGTTCCTGCACTAACAGCAAGTTTGGTTGGATAACTCTCAGCACCATAGGATATCATGTAATCATTTCCTGTGATAGAAGCAGCCTGTTAATTACATGTAAATTAATATATGTACATTTTTGGTGTTTATTTTAGGTTGTTGTCCAGAGTCACATTTTAGGGAACTCTCATGTTCTGCTACATGGTAGACTTAAAACAGGGAGGATGGAATCATGAGAGAGAGGATTGAATATTAGTGAGGTACTCAAAACTGGTAGCTAGTTATGAGATCATTAAAATTGTTAGGATACCAGGTAGTGAGAAAACATTGGAATTTAAGAATCTGAAGGAAACAAGCAAGTATTTTGCACTTTTTAGTGTGTGTATTGTGATGCTGAAGGAGCAACCAGACATTTGAATACTAGCAATCCACTACCCTTATTTTGTAAAGTGCCAGGGGATAAGCAGACAAATCACTGTCATGGAAGCATGCTTAAGCTTTTTGCCAAGAAGGAGATTTTGCTGCTGGGTTTTTTTTTTTTTTTGAATGATTCAGCATATCCTCTGGTTTGTGGGAAATAGGTTTTATTTTATTCTTCTTTATCTATTCTTAACTGGAACCTTTTTTCTTATTTGAAAAATATATCACTTTTATGTCCTGGAACAATAAGCCTTGAAATTGTGCATTTTATATACAATGATTTGGAGTATGAGTATTCGAAAGAACCCCAGTGTTGAGGAGACTTCTGTGGTTAATGTAAATGCCCCTTGTAAAATGAAATTGGTAAATGTAGAACCTCCTCACCCAGAGGTTCTACCCTGCAGTTCTTCAGCTTAGGCTTTTATTAAAGCCTTTCTACTGGATAGGATTTTGCAAGAATTTTAAGACGCTTCATGTAAACTGCATTAATCAACAATCATTTGGTGGAAGTTAGAAGCTGTCTAAGAATCTAAATCCTCTTGGTCTACTTTGCAACTTGGTCTGTGTATTCCTCACTGCTTTCCTGAATAGAATGTTTTTGCAGTAAAATATATATTGCCTTTTTCCCTTTTGATATACTAATATTCATATTTGCTAAAAACCAAAACAGATATAATAATCTTGCTAAAAGCATTGCTGCAAAACATCTGTGCTCCGCCTGCAAGAGTGGTTCCAACTTGATGTCGTCTTCTAGCTGGAGTCAGTATGATAAATTCATGACAACTGGGAGAAGGTGGTCAACTGTCTTCAGGAAGACAATGTTCAGCCTTTGTGCTTTCAATACTCCAATGTGTGTATTTGCCAACAAAAAATTGCACCAAATTCTGGATGTAAACAATGAATTGATAAATAGGAATGGATCACCTGTTAGCAGAGGTTAATTATCTTGCTGATAATCAGAGAAAAAGGATGACAGTAAGCTTGAGTGGCTGTAAGAACCTCTCAACACACCTGCTTGAAAATGGATTTCTCTTCTACCATTGCAACTGTCATATTTACTTTTGAGAAATCAGGTATTTAAAATAATCATACAAATTAGTAGGGCAGCTATTCTAATACAACTTTTGGAAAACTGAGTGTGGCTACTTTATACATAGTAATAGGATAGGGCCAGAAATTACAGGAAGAAGTATCTGAATTATATTGAAGCAACAGAAAAGCAGGGAGTTGTCACTTGCTGGATTCAGCTGTGGAATGCTGAGAACCTCCTCTCTGTCTGTAGTGTGCTTGCACAAACAGATTGGTTTGATTTGTGCCTATAAATTCAAGATAAAAGATTGCTTTGTTTTTGAGAGACAAATTAAAGAGCAAAAATGTAGTTGAACATTATTCAAAGAAGTTATTAAAGGCAAACAAGGAAAAGGCAAAAATAGTGCTTTTTAGTGACGCATTTGACAATTCTGATTCTGACAGTTTTTTCAAGCACTTAATTTGCTTCCTGTTTGGTTTTGAAACTTAATAATCCAAGCACATCTAAAAATTTAATGACAGGTTTTTTTGTAGTCTCCAATTCAAATTCAGAAAAGCAATGACAACCATTGAAATGTGAAAGTGATGCACCCAAATTCAATACCTGAAATTAGGTAAATGTAGTGCCAAACATGCAGATCGTACAGTGTATGGTAGAAGAAATCTTTAGATGTTGTTTTGATCGTAGCGATGTGAGGTTTTAAAAAGTAGTTCTTAAGGAAGTAGCATTGTTAAGGAATTGACAAAATACAACCAATGACGAATTGTGTCAGGGACAACACAAATATTCAGCATTCGCCACAGATTTTTAGCAAGTTGTTCAATCCTATCAATCTTGCTGATGACTAAAAAATGGCAGTTCCTGCCTTCCGACAATCCTGCATGCATGTTCAGACACCAGCTAATGTAATCAAACAATCATTTTTGTGCCCTTAGGCTCCATCCTTCCTCACATCTCTCCTTTGTGATATCTACAATACATCTGTCAGCTATTAGTCTGATGGAGTGATATCGTGTACTATCCCGTGGATCAATAATCTGTCTTTTTTCTTCTGATTATTCATCTCCTTTTCAGTATTTTCTTAATTCACAGTGAGGACCGTTTGTGTTTTGTGTAGTTTCTTGCACAGTGGTCCACAACAAGTACTCCCAGTTGCCATGGCAACATAATAGCCATCAAAGAATATTGCAGTCTAAAAAGCATGACTTAAAAAAACATGGTGTAACAACTTAATGGAGGCTTCCTTGCTTGGAGAGCACTCTTTTGTCTTCTGCTTCTTTTAGCCATGAACCCACCTGCATGATAATCAAAAATTCATTCTTGGATTTCCAATGGGATGGTGTAGGTTAGATCTGATTGGGTAAATTAAGGGAGAATTTATGAAAGGTAAGGAAAGCAAGACTTCCCTGGATGCATGCATCATGGCACTGAGTCTGAAATGGACAATGTAGCTGTTCAGTGACATGTAGCTGCATGTTCAAAGGAATACCAAGTTCCTTAATTCTGGTGCTAAATAAAAGGGGAAAGAAACTTGTATGGAACAAGGCAGAGCCACTGTGGAGCAAGAAGGATATGAGATAAGTGGGGAATTCCTCTTTGTATCAACAGAAGTGTGTTTTTTTTCTTCTATCATATGCAGGAGTTGTTTCCCTCTAGCCCACACCCCACCTAACTGCTTATTTCGCACTTGGCTGTGGCCCATTCAGGAAGTCATCTAAGATGCTTGCACATGAGCTTCATATCACTGCTTATCTTCACAGTTTCTACCCATATTCAGCTAATCTACTAAGAACATTTTCAAATGTTGTCAAATTCAGAGCAGAGGCAGCCTAGTAATGTATTGCACATGCTATGGTACTATAAGTGAAATGCTTTATACAGAAGACTTGAAAATGAATATAATAACGCAGAGAAAAATAGGGTGTGTGTTTATATTGCAACTCTAAAAAACAAATAAAATGTGGTTTCACTAATGTAAGACATTCCAACCTCACTCCATCAGACCAATCTGCTTCCACATAATTTTAATGTTTAATTCTAGGTACTGTTTTTTGTTTTTATCATGGTGCTTATAACAGTGTATGGGTAAATGATGGCCAGTAACAGTATGCTGCCCCAACTGCCAGCTAGATGATGTGTAGCTTTTAGTATGAAACTTTGATGTATGTGAAAATTATTTTGATCATCTTCAAAAACGACTTTAATTTCAGTGTAATTGCAGATGTCCAAATAAAACTATATGTTGAGATCCCTTTCCATGAGGTGTAAATGCAATATTTAAAATAAGCAAAATCCTAAACAGTTTCCTCACACAGTATTTCTATTCTTGAGATCCCTGCATGGTTCGCACGCTATAGCAAGTCTGGAATAATATCCTGTAGAAAAGCCCTCAGCACTAAAAACCTGAGTATGCAAACCTCTTAAAATTTAGTTTGAGCTTTTTAATGTTTGGAATGCAAAATAAGAAGAGGAATTAAAGATGAAATGAAGTGAAATTTAGTCCTGCTCAGATACTGTAAGAAGATATGACTGTATACTACCCATCTGCATAAATTCTCACAAAGGGATAATCTGAAATGTCAGATATAAGCACACTTTAAATAAACCTTAATGCAAGATTCAATTACCCTGTTCTGTGTATGGCTGTGTACTGTCGGGGAAATCTATAGGCTATTTCATCTGTTGGCTTGATAAAGAGAAATAATGTAAACAAGTTATTTAATATTTTTTACGAGCTTTGTTGATACTGTTATAATCTGCTTCACATTCCTTAATGTTTTTACATGCTTGAAAAAAATAAGTAAAATCCTCTTTGATTTAACAATGACATATTAGAAACCGAAGCATGTGAAACATGCTCATGTTTTGCAAAAATAATTCTCTTGAAGGTTACTCTGTGCTTATGCTGTCATCAGTGCTATGAAATTATACTTTCTTCTTTGTCTATGCAAATTCTGCTGTGAGGTTTTATTTTTCTTCTGTGCAGTTTGTGCTCATTTTCATATATCTGTCATCAGAGCATTAAAAAATCATAAAAAAAGCTTGGCGCTATAAAAGTCCTGACAGCGTATTTTCAGCTTGCTTTTATTTTTTTCCTTTTTTAATTCAGAATCGATGTTTGGAAGCATCAAAGTTTCCAAGAAGGTTCATTTTGGTATTTAGATCTTTTATTTAGCATACCAGCAACTATTTGATGGCAGCCTCCCTGCCTCCAAGCCCCAGAGCTGCGCATGGCCCTTCGGGTTTGCCAAGAAGGCTGAGGCTCATTGTCCCATGTTGTAACAAGCACGAAGTGATGGAGTTCTATACTAAAAGTAATGCGGACGAACCCTGCTCCTGCCTCTCCTGCCATCCATGTGGATGGCCAACATAGTCATGTGTTTTCTGTGTGTGCACTTAATATTCCTGCTGGGCAAAGGTACGGAAAGGGAATGTCCCTGTAACTCCTGTGCTTGCGTGTGCAGTCTTTTGCTGTTAGCAGTGGTGGAGCACAGAGAGGACCTTTCTGCCTGAGAAACAGAACCTGGTGTGCTTCTGGGTATCTTATTAGCACTCACTTGTAACACCTGGACAAGATGTTTTCAGGATGCTATTCTCTAGCCTCATAAGTCTTTCTAATTTGATGTTATTTGATGTGAAGTGTGTGTAAGTAATGTTAATTATGCAATAGGTTTTGAAGAATATGTTTTGATTGTACAGTGGAAATGTCAGTCCCATTAACAATCATTATTACCTGTCAGAAAGTAGAAGAAGCCTTGAATGAATGTTAATTCTTTTCTTGTATCTGTGCAGATGCATACCAATGTTCCACACACATTTTGTTGATTCATATCCAGACCACTAAAATAGCCTTTTCTCTCCAACTTTTCTCTACTTGAACTGAAGCCAGGAAAGAGAATGGGGCTCTGATTCCAGTCCTGTCGTGAGTCAGAGTGGAGTGAATGTTCTTCAAACAGAGGTTTCAATTTTTAAAAAGCGGTTCATCTGCTTCAAGAGCTTCCAAACCTTGCTCCCAATGGTTTCTGGGATTTATTAAGGCAGTGGCAAGGGTTCAGGAGAGGGAGTTTGGAGCCAGCAGTCCACGAGGAAGAAACTCATTCTGTTTTGCCTTGTTATATCAGCTAAAAAAGATGACTTAATAACTACTTGTGATCGTAAACTGTCTTGGTATTTTTTGTCTCAAATAACATCCTATCAAGTGAGTGGACTTATGTGAAGCACTATGAAGTTTGGCCTATGTTGCAGGAACAGCCTACTACTATGGAGGGCCATTTTAATTAACACTAAGGTTAATTAACTGTAAGACTGATGTTGGATTAAAGTTGGGGTTTTCAATCTGGTTCTGCTACGGGTCTGCCAAACTGAGGGAGCTGGAGTACTAATGGAGTACTAATATTCTAAAGAGCCACTGAATCTGAGGTCAGTGACCGAATGGCATCACAGCCATTCTTTAAAAGCCTTCACAACTCCTGTATTTTCAACTGTTACTTTATGTTGCCCTTATTCAAAGTAGAGTCATACTCATTTTTGACTTCCAGACATAAATCTTGTGACAAGAACCCATACATATACTTAGGTGTATTTTCACTCCTGGTGCTCCCTTTCATCCAAGCATTTACTCACCTAGTAATACTGGTGGCCTCTGTTGATCTGGGTCAATGAATCCTCCTTGAAAGTTGATGACAAGGAGTAGTTTGCAATATTCCACCTGAGGCTGTGTTAACATAGTAAAAGGTTATTGTTAACATCTCCAAATGCACTGCTCCCCATGTGTTCAGACTGTCTTACACCTTCCTGTGCTGCATTATCCTATTGTGTTGAGTGATTGCCATTCTGTAGCTAAGGAGCAAACTGAAGCCCTCTTCCTCCTCAGGTACTAGCAGCCACCAAGGCTCCTGAAGGTTTTATTGCTGTTCCTGATGCTTATCACTCCCATGCCATACTACTGAGATGTATTCCCTTTTTATTGAGCCTTAGTACATTTTCAACAGAACAGAAAGTTTTCATATATTTTCTTAGGAAGAAAATAAGCAGTAAACTATTGTTTGCATGGGGGAAATAAATAAAAGGTCATTAGAGGGAACAAAATTCTATTCTGTCACACTTTTATAAAACATTTCATTTAGGGCCATGTACGCTGTCCTTTTCATTCACAATCAGGACTGAGTCAGGAATATCAGATTTTCAGAATGAAGTTGTCTTCCTTTCGTTTTATTGTTGCAGGAGAACATGCAAGCTGAAAATGAGGCCAATTCTTCCGTACTTCAGTGTTTTCAAACTACTTGATTTCCTAACTGTTGCAAAACATAGCACTGGGAAAGTGGGTGTCTTTTGTATAGCTTTAGTCAAAGGAAAAATCTGACCTGTTTTCCCAGTTTGAGCAGGAATGAGGAATTAGGCGGATTTTTATGATGTAGTCTGGTTGTAGTTAGAAAGGAATGATAGGGGAAGGACCAGATATAGAAAATAACCAAACAGCAGTAATGCTGATGCCAAGCCATGTTTTCATTAAAAAAAAAAAAAAAAAACAACAGATTTTTATTGTTTTCTGAATTGAGAGTTATTTGTCCTCACTTGTGTGAAATACTGATAATAGAGAATATTTTTTTTTCTGGGCACATTAATGTACCTTGTTGGATTTACTTGGAGTTCTAATCTTTCATGTTTGTATAATTAAGGTTTGGTCCATGTATTTAAAGCCATATTTAGTAAGTGAATAGGCTACTATAATTATCTTTGGAGACCTAGGTTTTTTAGAATACTTAATTGTCAGCCTTTAGGAAATCAGATGGAATAAGGTGTTAAAGAAGAACAACATGCTTTGTGAGCGTTATGTCATTAGTGAACAGCAGGGGATAGTCAGCCTACCTGTATGCATTTCATTCTGCTGCTTGGGTCTAATTGAAATGACTTTTACTAGGAGAAAAAGGCAAGCGAGTGGCAAGAGGAGTAGGAAAGTCATTGTTGGTTTAATGTGAATTGGATATTCTGGAGTGAAGTTTCCATTCATAAATATATATTTTATTAAGGAGAGTGGAGCAGGAAGCCTCCAAATCCATTTTCAGCTGTAGTATCATGCCAGATGAAGCAGTCTGTGGAAATACTTGGAATAAAACTGGATCCATTTGTTCCCTCACAAAGGAAAACCCACCGGAGATGCATATTTTCCACTGATTAAAACAACAAATGAAAGTGATGGGAAACTTGTAAGATAAAAGAAATGTGTTTAGGGTTGGGTCTTGAACGTGTTTGTCCATCCATAGGGGTGAAGTTTATATAGCTAAGGATGGTACATTTTGAATGTTGAATTAGAATGTTTAGTAACATGCATGTCCTAAAAATTAGCCTTTGATTTGTAATAAGTTGGTGTGCCTAGGCTCATCTAATGGCAGTGCAAGTGTAGCAGTGTTGTGCTATTCTAATCCTGTCATTAGTAAATGACATGCAGATTATATGTGTGCAGATGTGTGTGACTCTTTAAAAGAGCATCCAGCTTCTTTGTTATCATTAAATCCCACTGTAAGAGATTGCCATAATTGCATATGAACTGCGTTCCTGTCTGCTGTTTCCATAATGTGATTGGTTACTTTGTCACTATGCTGCAGGTACTTTGGTATCCTGTAAAATATACAAAACAGCATTTAGTTTTAAAATGGGACATTGGGTTATTTTCTTATGTGAAGCACTGAAGCTACTATAAGTCCTTGCAGGAGTGCCTGCTCCAGGAACTCTAGAAATTAAGTACAGAATCTGCAGCGGTCTGTGACCTGAAATCAGCTATATAGGAAGAAATAATGCAAATATATACTCTAAAATAGCATAGGGCAATAATCTTAAATACTTAGATTTTGAGAATGAAATAGCTCACAGGAATCCTTGAGATAATAAAAACTATTTTGGAATGCAGTGAGTGTAAGAGTTATAGAGGAATGATTAATGCTCTACTTCTCAGGCAGAGCATACGAAAAATGAAACGATTCCTGAACATTAGCCTTGAGGAGCTGTGAACTGTAGAGCAGATAAGGAGATGCTGTAAACATTTCAGTGTTCATGATCTGGAGAACAAAGGTTTAAGATCTAAAAGATTTGTTTACCGAACAATAAAGCACTGACTTGTGCAGGTGATGCTATGTTTCTGCAAGAGTTGAGAATTAAAATGCATGTGCATGAACTTCAGATCTGAGGAATGATCGAAGACCTCTGCTAAATGTCCTGTAAACATTGTTCATGTTCAATCACTAGAACGTTAGTTCAAGTAATTGCAGAAGAATAAGTAATTAGAACATGAAACGTGGTGCCGGGTGAGAATCAAGTTTCTGGGGGAAAACTCTGGTCATACAGAAACTAATGAAAATCTCATTAACTTCAATGTTAGTTATTTAGTTTTGTTTTCAGTATCGATTGACCTGATAGAACACTTTTATATTTATTTTGGATATGCTAATTACAATTACATATAGAATATTGTATATAAATATGTAAGCAGGATACATAAATACACACAATGCACGTCTATAATGAACCAGACACAGGTAGCGTTCTGGAAGGTATATAAATCCTGTGCCCAAATTTAACATGTGAATTGTGCACTGCTATGTAAATCAGGTCCTGAGTGCTAGGGATGGACATACCCATCAACTGGAATTCCTTTGTGGGCAGAATCAACATGTTGGTCTATCTTGTTCTCGTTAAAATAAATCTATATTTACATTAAGTGATTTTGCAACAGATAGATTTGATGAATTCCATTGTAGTTATGAGTGCAGTGCTTTGCACTGTATTTATTCAACAATGTGTGCATGTTCACAAGGTCAAAGAAAGGTTTATTGCTGAAGCCAAGTCTGTCACTGCTTTTTTAGAAACTTTTATCAAAAAGTTATGCCCAGCAGAACTGTGCAGCTTGCCTTTTGATGTTTTGTCTGATGAAAAACTGTTGTGAACATATCTTGAAAGAGACCATAAAATAATGCCTTTACTTTGGCTTTTTAATTAACTATTACTAAAACCCCACTGCTTTTACAGTTCAGTAATGTAGTTTTTTGGTGGATGGTGCACTGGGCTGGTTGCCACTATTAAAGCACGTTCTAACAAGCATCCTCCACCCAAAGGGAGGTGCAGGGAGCAAGAGAAATCCTTCAGTTTTAATTTAACTACTTGTACATGCTCTACTAAAGCAAGGTTTAAGAAAAAGTACAGAAAAGATTTGGAAATTTTAAGGCTGGTGTTGTTATTAAACACAATATTCCTAATTTTGGGAGGATGTCCATTTTGTGATAGATTAGAACCTGCTGAATATAGACACTGCTTTTTAATGCTACATCCCTGAAAATAATCCTGTGTTGCCTCAACCAGAATGCCTGAGAAAAGGCAACCCTTCTGCTGGAGCTACTACTGGCCATCATACTGTGGGATTAACTTCCATTTCGTAAAGAGGATTTATGATTACTGCAGAGATGAGCAGGGCAGCTCCTTGTTCGTCCAGTGTTTCCATGGTTGTACAGCAGTCCTTCATGTTCTGCTTTATAATGACAAGCAACCAAATAAAAAACGTGTTTCTAGTTTTTCCTCAGGGAAAAGGAGTTAAGGAGTTTTCAAATGTGTTAAGAACTGGAAAACTCCAAAAAAGAGGGGTGAATTTCATGTCCCAAGATTGGTAGGAATGCATAACTTGGCAATAAGTACTTTGTTAGAGCCCTACAAGACAGCAGTTAACATCAGATTAATTGCAAATCAATTGTTTGAAATATGTGGTCTCTTCTGGGCTGTTTGAATGCTCCCAGATAATGAGCTTGGGAAGGTATTCATCTCCCCAAGACAAACAAAAGTTTCTGTAAACTTAACTTTAAGCAGTATTGCTGCAGGCAGTGAAATCTATACAAGCAAACAAAGCCTAGGAGATGGGCTGCCTTCTGGCAGACTATTAGAAAGCATTTTCTTCCAAACATGCAATTCTTCAAAATAACAACAACTATTATTTTTAACTGGGAATATTTTCTGTTTGAACCAGTGCTTTTAAAAGCCTTGGGATCAGAGTAACTCCTATCTCTAGTCCTGCTCTATGTCGGTGCTATATGACTCACACCTATGGGAACGTAATCAGCCATAGCTTGGGTTTGGTACTGTCTGAGCTTTGTGCAAAGTAGTGCTATCAACCTGGTCACTCCCTTGGCTCTTAGGAGAAAACAAAATTAAAGATGCAAAGAAAGTGCTTTAGTTAAGT
Organism: Pavo muticus; assembly: GCA_016647715.1. Classification (NCBI taxonomy): domain Eukaryota; kingdom Metazoa; phylum Chordata; class Aves; order Galliformes; family Phasianidae; genus Pavo; species Pavo muticus. The sequence continues at coordinate 767,459 of JACDJE010000009.1, read as the reverse complement.
GCTGTCAGAGCTCCCCGTTCTCATGGGACAGGACTGCAGCAGGTGCAGGAGGGCCCTGGCTGAATTTCAGATGCAGAGATGTGCAGAGAAGGAGTCCTTCGAGGACCAGTCAGTGTGCTACGATCGCTTTGGACCCTAAACAATCTTTAGGAGTGGGAAAAAAAAATGTAACCCAAAGAACAATTTTGAAAAAACGCTTTTCAGAGCTGGAAAGGGTTTTTGTTGTTACTGTTTGGTGAGTGGCTGGAGAACAGATTCCAAGTACTCCCAGTCCAACTTGAGCTCCCACGGCACCACAGAGCTTCTCTGCTGCATGCTGATACCTTCTGTGGCCCTGCAAGGGGACAGCAAGGCAGTTTTCCAAACATTCTAAGCTTTTTCTTACATGATATCTTGAAAAAAAGATAACTGAATGCAACTTTTCTGTTATGAGAAGCCAGTAATAATGGTACAATGCCTACCTCTTAGAAAGAAGAGCTCTAAATACATTACAGGTAAACTCTTGTTCTGTGAGTGGAACTACTGACTTCCCCATACAGCTGAGAAAATCCAGACATTAGAAGAAGGCTAGGTGGGAGGAAGCAAGTCACACAAAGATATAGATATAGCAAGTGTTTTGCTATATCTGTTATTAGGCACAGTAATTTTAGAAGTCTTACACTGTGATCCGGCTTTCTTGGTAGAGGGAATACAGCAACTTTGGGACTGAATTGTACACAGCTCTTTTTGTAAATCAATTAGTATTTTGAAAAAAGTTATATGTGGAAACTTCAGCAGTTCCTTAACTTTTAGATGTGAAATCCTGGGATGTTGTTTTGGGGGAAGCTTCTATTCTAGGGCTGCAACAATGATGGTGCTCAGCTACAGAGATTTAAGATCTACATCTTGCAGATCAGATATCCCTATAAAGCAATAGCGCTAGAATGTGCTGCAATTATCGATAACATCCCAGACGTGACACGAGTGCTATGTATTTATTTGAGACACTTAGATACAACTGATTTTCTGCTGACAGTTGGTATTCTGAAGTATGAAGTTTTCTATTTAGATGTAGCTTTCCCATTATGTCTTGTTATTTCAGCCCGCTTTTATGCCTTTTCCTTTTTTAGGACACATTCTATCAAAAATAAATAATTAAACCACAGATGAACTGTCAAAAGGGAGCATTCATATTTTAACGCAACATTAACATTTTGGTAATTAACATGGCAGTTAATGCTTTTAGCAGATGTAACAACATTAGACTTGTAAATTTTAATTAAAGCTAATGGTTCACGATAGCTGTAGGGATCAGGCATCCTCTCTGGATACTGAAAACATGTCTAATGTGATTAGAAATACTAATTGAAGAAAAAAGGACTGCAATAATGATGACTGTACTTCTTTATCCTACTAAATTATTACAAACCTACAGCAACTTTTTAAATACATTTGTAAGAGGAAGATTGAAGAGTCAAATGCTCCCCTTGAAGAAATTAAAAGGGGTCAAGGGAACACTACAGATAATTTCTGCGTGTTGGAAGAGGGAATATTATTAATTGAAAGCCACTTCTCCTTGCTTATTCTCCCGAGACTGTATTCCCAAGAAACACCGTCATGTTATTTGGTTACATTTCACACCCCTTTTGGATTTAATTAGGAACTAATATGTTAGTTTTAATTCCCTTAGAGGCTTTGAATTCCAACGGCAGGCATGGAAACAGGACTGGCACTGGGAACTGTGACTCTGGTGGATGTTTCTCAGCTTCACTGCGAGTTAAGAGATTGGTAGTGAGTCCTTTGCACGGCTTGTTGAAACACGAAACATTTTAATAAGCACAGGGAAAGGATTAGTTTTACTAAGGGTAATTACAAGCTGCTAGCCACCTATAAAATGCACTTACATTTTATTGTGAAATAAATATTGTTGGCATTTTACTTGTTCTGTGGATTTTTTTTTCTAAAACTGGCTCAAAAGTCTGCCGAAGTCGGTGGGAAAAATCTCAAGTCCTCATTCTAGCAAAATTACCATAGAAAATCATGTCCTTTCCACTGGGAGTTCTGGCTAATAAAGATTAAACACTGGAACTTAAGTTGGCTTTTTTGACTGACAGTAGTTATTTTTGCTATAAGTGTGGTTATTCCCCACTAGTGCCTTTAGCTCTGCTTCTGTCAACACCCTTCCAACATCATCATAAATTATTATTCATTTACTTTGCAGCGCAGGCGTAGGCTCCATTCCACTAGGCGAAGTGCAGAGACATGGTGAGAGACAATTCCTGTTTAGAAGAATTACGCTCTAACTAGTTGTGACAAAGGCTGAGAGAAAGGATGCTAGGAGAACTAATGCTGTTTTCTCTCCATTTTATTTCTAGCTGAAATAGGAAATTTGATCAAGCTTGTATAGAAAGACTGAATAAAGCTATTTAAGGAAGCTTATCAAGTAACACTGTAGTTCAGAACATTTGCAAAGATTTATATTAGTTTCTGGGGAAAGAGCCTGCAAGAGACATGGAAACCTTTTTATCTTGCGTTGGTACTAAATATGAAAATTAAATGGTGTTTAAGTAATTATGAACGTTAGGCTGTCTTTCTCCAAAGGGGTAAATTTTGTTGAATTCTAGTAAGAAAAAAGATCTCCACGTGTATTTTGAATAGCTGTCCAGCTGCATCACCAGGTATGATGCAGTGGTTAACAGTAAGTCTGAATATTCCTCTTTATAACCCATTTTGCTTTTAGAATAGCAATACCCCTATCCCATGCTGACCACGTTATGAAATAAAAAATAAAANNNCCCTAAACCCAACTCACTAACATCAGTCTGGCTTTGCCAGCTTTACAGGTGGACGTTTGGGATGACGTTGTGACCTCCCTGAGGAGAACAGCAAAGCTTCCATGAGATCAGTGGCTTCATGCTGTCAGTGGCTTCGTGTTTTACCTGCGTGTTAACCAACCAGGAAATGCTTTATCCTATCAATCATTTTGCACTGGTAAGTCCCATATGTTTTACAAACTTTGTTCTAAATTTTACCTGTATTACCATATTCGTAAATATCTTCCATGAACTCCGCAGGGCTTTGACACTGAGGTGTACAATGGTGAGGATGTCTGATGTACCTAAGAATTTAGTCAGGTGGGAGGAGAAACAAAAGGTTGAGGTGTCAGTACATTCTCTGGACACAACATCTTAATTTTTAGGCACCAACGAAGCTAATGTGATTCAGCACTCGAGTATTTATTTTATTTGGCATAAAACGTTGCAGATCTGGATTTTCATTAATAATTTACTATAACTTCATGGTAATAATGACTCAAGCAGAACACAATTTGTGGCATCTATGACTTACTGAAGGAAAGGACAAACTTAGGTGACTGGTTAAAAGAACATTCCTGGAACCAACAGCCAAGGCCCAGGTCTTCTGCTGCATAAATCAGAGTGACTTCACCAAAGTCAGAGCAGCTATACTGACTTACACTAAGAATCTGGGCCTCAGTGACACCAAGTATATTGTTTATAGTTTTTATTGGCAAGCGCATGTTTATAGACTTTAGGACAGTTTCTAATCCTGTGTCATATCGTAAACACTACTGCCTCAGACAAACAGACGTAACAATTATTTGAAAGTTGTAAGGCTTAACAACTTTTGTAAGAGTTCCTTTTATATGAATAACACAAGTTTCTGGTTTTCAGTGAAAGACCTTCATGCATGCAGGGCCACTGCTGGACATGAGTTAGGTAATTTGTGTTGCTGCAAAAAGTACTAGCAGCCAGGCTCTGGCACTCAGAGCAGGGTAATCAATTAATTTCCAAGGTAAAAACTTAAACATAAGTAAAGGGAATACGACGTCATCATTGATGAGAAGTTCATCGCCACGGAATTCTGAGCCCAACAAATTTGTGAGATTCAAGACAGAAGGAAAAAAAAAAACAATAAACAATAATAGCTTGATGCATCACAGCATATATGACAATTATTTCTAAACAGGAACAGATATTCTAAGTAAGAGTTATTTACTACAGCAATTCCTTTCCAAACGATGCCTTTTAGGCTCCCTGTCAGGCCTTGCTATGCTCGCCAGGCCCTGCTTTAAAAAAATCCTCTTTTGTGCTTTGCTGTTTGAATCTCATATATCAATGCTTTATTTTTGTGATACTTCACAAAGATATTTTGTGTTTTTCAGCTGGATGGATATATTTTAGATGCTGTCTTGGGTAGTTTTCAATCTGAAAGTAGAATAGAAGTTTCAGTTCACTACTACTTTTAGTGCACATACTCTGTGTATGGCAAAAGTTTTCTATGTGTGACTATTATGGAGAAATCAGAAACAGCACATTGCATTAATAATGTTTTGGGATTCTAAATGAAAGAAGGACTAAAATCTTTCAAATTACTGCTTTTAAAATTTAGAACAATAATTTGGTGTGCATGTGCACAGCAGGAGCATTTTGGTATTTTGTTTGCTCACAACACTGTATGTCTTTACTCTTAGTGAAATTTCACCACAGCTTTAGGTTCCTTAAGCTCAGTATTTCTCACACTTGTTTATACAGCCCTGCACAGCAATACTGCTAATTGTTCAGAGCTCTCTGATGGCCCTTAAAACTGAGTTGTCAGCCACCAGGTTTTAGATTTATAATTGCATGTTCCATCTCCCTATTTTTTAAAAACTGCAATGGGTATATGAAAAGAAATAACTCCATTTTCATCAGAATGGAGTTCATCTCTTCAAAATGATGAGCAGAATCACCTTCAGAAAAAAAGTTAAAAGCAGTTCAATTCCTCAGCATTTACTGTCCGAACGCTAAAAGGATTTGGAGCAAAAAGCAGTAAGTGATTGTGCCCATACTCCTCTGAAGTACCTGCATTTCTACATTACCTGCTGTACAGTTTTTTATCACTGGCAAACTTTGTCATCTTGTTGTATTTTCTCACCCTTTTCACACACCTTTCCAAAAACTCTGGCATGTCTGTGCGGTGTGACAGGCTCCCCAGCAGGAATGTCTCATGACTCACTACTGAAGCCATCAAGTTTTTATTTCTGGCCTTATCTTGGTTAAAACTTTGTCTTTAAATCATAGTCGTTCTTGGCCTCACAACATCTACCACAGCAGGTTTCCTGCTTCTGATGTTTTTGGAAGAGGTTTCACAATTACTTTTTATACCATTACCAACATTTTCCTTGAAATGCTTTTGGCCTGCCTTTCGCAGTTTTATGTTGAGATTGCCAGAGCTTTTGCTACTTTCTGTTTTCCTCATCTGAACACAGTATTTTAAGAGTGCCTTTTTGCTACTATCTATTACTCTCCTGCAGAGCTCCGCTGGTCTTCAGGAGTTCCTTCTAGAAGCTTTGACAGGTGATATGATATACACTTGCTCAGCGATCCTAATGCAGGTAACTTTCCCCTCTGGCTCTTACTTTTAATTTGCTTCTGACGGGCTTCCTTGACGTCTTATAGCCCTCTTTTCAAAGCTCACTGTTCCTATGGTAAATTTATTTGTCCCTTTCACTTCTACAAAGGTGTTGAATTTGAATGTATTGTGATCAAAATTCTAGAATGGTTCTTTGATACAGAAGCTCTGAAGAAGGCCTGGTGCCCTGCTTCATTCCAAGCAAGAGGTCTCTTAGATTCTCTAATGAAAGGAGTTTAAAACTGGCATGATATCCTATCACAATATTTATCAAGCCCAGAGAGAACTGATATCTCTTCACTCTGGCCATCACACCTTTCTAATTTCCCTGACACAAAAAAGGTAGATATGTGAGCTTTTTTACTGTTAGTAACAAAGAACCAGGACAGAGGGAAACTTTAAGCCTGAAAATTCAAGCTTCAAGGTTTTATAGTGAACAGTTGCTCCTTTTGATTAATTTCCTCTGGTTTATTGATTTGAAGAACCCGAAGAATTGTTAACCATTGAGCTGTTATGTTACCTCTTACGTCTGTGACCCCAATGACATCTATTGCCAAGCTCCTCTGTCCTAGTGAGCTCTTTCGCCTGAAATTGTTAAAGTTTTGAAATCTGTATGTTTCTTGAGTCTTAAGTGTATGCTGTTAACGAACATCTCAGGAAGCTAGATGCACGGAGTCCTAGATAATAGGAGTAGCAGGAAGCACATTAGGAATCACCTGGGGAGTAGGTCTAAATGTCTGAGTCCTTGCTTGACTTAAATGTCATTGTCTAACAGTCTCTAACTGCTTTCAAGTCTGGTAACCAAGCCCTGGCAAAGACCACCGGTTTCTGGTTCAGTGATGATAACACACAACACTGCCATTGCAAATAATATCTTTTATCATCATTTGATTTTTTAGATATCCTGAATGGTAGTCATATTTATAGGTTATATATATATCAATAGATTTCAGTGACCAGAAAAAGACTCATGGAGCTTTTGATTGATTAACTAATTGACAATACTGAGGCTGGTGAAGCGCAGCATCAGTGACAGAGTGACATCTGCCAGTAGAGCTTAGGAAGCATCTGTAAATGAGAATCTGCAGTTACCAACTGTTCGACGTTGTTACACATTTCTTTACCAAATTTAACAGTAAATTATGCATGTCTGTGCATTGCTACAATACCATTACTTGAAGACTGTTAAGGAAGATCAAAATTAACTCCCAAATTAGAATTAGTGGGGGACAGCTCTCCCATATATATTGCAGAACTCACATCTAGTATAATACCTAGGGAAAATACGGTTGATTATTTAGGACCCTTCTGTAATTCACAGGACCTTTCTCTGCCACCTCTACATTCTCCCTTACCTAGTGATCTTTTTCTCAGTATGCAAAACTAGTCCACTTACCTTTTGATTATATTTGCAAGACATTTCAAAAATAGGTGGAATGAGATGGTACGAACAGTCAGCAAAATAACAGTCCTATGAGAGCCCTTTATCTCCACAAACATTACCTAAGGCCAACTATAGGGACCAAACTTGTCAACTAGCTCCAGTATGGGGAATTGTACGCTTAACTCCTTCCTTCTGCCTCTGGCCTGCTTGATTCCAGGTGTGGAGCATGTGCCACACCTCCAGCAGCTGGTAAGGCTTAGCCTAAGAGCTGTGTTCTTCCTCTCAGATCCCTAAGTTCAGCATGTCTTAATCTGTTTTCTCTAAGCCTTTGCTAGATGGTTAGTCAGTGTCCCCTGCAGCCTCCAAGAGAAGCACTTGCCAGAGCTAAGCCTGCTCCTTAACAACCCTTTAGGCTAGTCAATCTTCCAGAGCCTTTTCTGCCTTTCTGATATTGTATGATGTGAAGGCTCCATTACCAGGAATGCTGGATGGGTTTATTAAAGTGAAAATGTGCACTGAAAAGCAAAGGAAAACATCCCTTTATAAGTAAACCTTCGTACAGCACAGATCTGAAGACCGACTTCGATAGTACATGGCAGATGTGCCACCCTGCAAATTTTAAATTTGTATTTTATGTAAAATTAGCATAGTATTTTATTAAAGCCTTTTTTTTTGTAAGGCTCTTTTTGATGGCCGTGATGATGGTCGGTTAACTGAAGCAGAGTATTCAGCTTTAGGTCTTGGGCTTCTCAAAGCACCAAAAAGAAAATGGAAGTAGCCATTTTTTAACCAAGTGAGGCTGGAATACAGGAAAGAGAAGAGGCTGCAGCAGTTGGTACTATCAGGCTAAAGCAGTGGTTGGGTTCAGAGAGCTGTACAGTGTAGAAAGGCAGTAACTGTAGCTACAGTGAAATAACAAATGGAGAAAATCGAGGAATAAAAATGAAACTAAGTGCAGTGGGTATAAAAATAAGATCTTGCTCAAACAAAACAAAAAACCCATTTGGCTGATGACACACTGCTATAAAAAAGAGGAAATGTGCAGAATTATTAATAAATGTATTAATATCAGAGAAATGAGACAGCAAAAGATAATTTCTTTTTGATCTGTGAGAGTTTCTATCACCACGCACCCCACAGATGTCTCAGTGCTGAGGTCCACCTCAGAAACAGGCTGTAATTTGGCAAGAGCAGTGAATGGACTTGTTCTAGACACACTGGTCTGTACCTTATTTATTCTGCAAGAGACTTAGATAAAGTACAACTTTAACTGTTACAAGAAACAAAAATAGTTGTCCTCTACATACAGTTTCTTCACCTTAGGAAGAAGCTGTTTGATCACAGTGCTGTGTAACCTTCCTTGAGAAATCACGTGGGCATAATTTGTGCTTTTTTTCTTCCCATCATTGGTTCTTATGATCTCCACTCTGTGAAGCAAATTGCTTTTCCTCAATCTTAAGCAAGATGAACTTTCAGGAACCCAACAAAGCAGTGATGTTCGGGAAGTCAGTGATGTCCACACAAGTAACCCTGGCAGCTTGTGTTACCCAAGTAACCCTGCTCGTGTGAAGTAGAACCAGGTAGGTTGGAACATGTGGACAGTCTGGTCTGTGCTATTTGCAATGCTTTTACGTCTCCAAGTACTACAAAAGCAGTTCTGTGCTTGCTGCTGGCGTGCCCGGTCGGTACCTAACTTCTCATGGTTTGAGTGTCACGGTAATCAAAGAACTCAGTACTCACAGAAAATAAGAAGCAGGTTGTTTGACATCGCTGTGTTCCAAAGCAGCCTAGGCCAAAGCCTCAGGCGAGTGCTGCTGGCTGACTGCAGAACCAGCGCCCTGATAACAGAGGCCTGCGCGTGTACCGCTGCTGCTCTGCTGAGTGGCTTCGCCGGGCGAGCGCCGTGCCTTCAGCGCCGCTGCCTACCCAGGTCCGAGCGCGCAGTGCCGAACGCTCCGTGCCTCAGAACCTTCGCGAGCTCGTTACCGCTGAGCCGGGCCGAGCCGCACCGCACAAGTGCCGGCAGCGAAGAGCCGCCCGGCCGGCTCTGAGGCGCCTGACGGAAATCGCCGCCCGCGGAACGTAGCCCCCCCTGCCGAGCCGCCGCCGGGCGCCCCACGGCCACGGGCGGCAGGGGGGCGGTGGGGCGAGGCGGAGCCCGGCGGCCGCCCCGCCTCCATCCTCGGGGATGCCGGGATGTTTACGGGCCCGGCAGGAGTGGCGGGGGGTGGAGAGGAGGTTGGGGCCGCAGCGGGTGCCCGAGCCGGCGGCCAGCAGCCCCGCTAGGCGCCTGCCGCGAGCTGCGGCCCGGCTCCGGCTGCCGAGAAGCCGGCTGGCAGAGGAGGCGAGGCCCGGTCCGGGAGCAGGCGAAGGCATTGGCAGGTTCCCGGTGAGCGGGGCGCGGCGGGGCTGCGGGGCCGGCGCGGGGCGAGGGGCTGTGCCCGCCCGCCCGCCTGGAGGCGCTCCCCCCGCTGCGTCGCGCGGGCAGACCGCGGGGTCCCGCCTTCCGTCGCCTCGCATTAGTTGGTGGGGCTCGTTCTCACGGCGCCATTGGGCGGTGCGGCTGCCGCTCCCCTCCCGCCTCTAGGAGAGGGAGCGGTGCGGGCTGGGGAGAGAAAGTTTCTGCGAGCGGGGGCGGGATGGCGGCGGCGAGTACCCGGCGCGGGGCCGTCTCTACTCAGCCGGCGTTCTGCGGGGCAGCGAGGGGCAGGGGCGTTCGCGGCGGCTCTTGAGGAAGCGGCTCCCCGAGGTTGCGGAGGCCCTTGGCCCCGCAGCGGCTGGCAGCTCCCTCGGAAGCTTGGCAGCGGCGGGGGGCCGGGCTGTGCCCGGTGGCGGGCGGTTCGCCCTGGGAGGTGCAGCCCCAGGTGGTGCGGCCTGGCCGCTCACTGGGCGCCTGGCTCGGGCTGGGCTCCTTGGGGTGCTGCTGCGGGAGGAGCAGCCGCTCGTGGTGCAAGTGCCTGGCCCCTCTCACCTGGCTGCCGGCCGTGCCCGGGGCAGGTGCGTTGCTGCTCTTGGCCTGCCAGCTCAGCCTTGGGTTGGCCGCGCTGTGCTGAGCCTGCCGGGTGTGGGCCGCGTGGCTGTGTGGGACCGGGAGAAACTGAGGCCTACTGAGAAGTGCTGGGAGCGGGGCATTCTCCATCAGTATTTAAAAAAAAATAAAAAATAGGTCGATAAAGATCTTTGTCCCAGTGGCTCCATGTTTACCTTGCACAGTACCCAATTTCTGTTCTGCATGCATCTGCTCTGAGTTCTGACTTGTGTCTGTGCGGACTGTTCCTTCAGTTCTTTGGAACTTGAGCTTTTGCTTTGAGTTTCATGAGAGGCATCAATTCTGCCTTGCACAATATAACTGTTACAGCACTGTTTTCTCAGACTGGAATGGTGGCATTACTTTTCAGGTCATGCATGCATAATAACTTCAGTGATGTACAGATGTCTTTCCTGTATGAAGTTATGTGACAAGCCTGGGATGCGGAAGTTACAGTGGACAGCGTATTGCTCCATAAGGCAGACACTTCAGATAGATGTCACGTGGATATTTGCAACTCCACTAAATTGTAAGAGTGAAATTTTAAAACATGTTCCATTCATTGCTGCTTTGGAAACAACTCAGAGTTGCAGTACCGTAGAGGTGTCTGCATTTCAAGTTTTCAACTCATGCTGCTGCGAGAGGGATGAAATGCAGTAGAATACCCTACTTAGTTCATGGGCTTTGAAAAACAGGAGAAGAGAAGGGTAAATTGTTTTCTGTTGTGGAAGGAGGGAACCTTGCAAGTATGATCAAGCAGCTTTAAAGTAAGAACTTAAAGTCCTGCAGTGATATGTATATATGTATATATATATGTATGTACGTATGTGTGTGTGTGTGTATATATATATATATATACATATATAAAATACTGGACGGAAATAACACAAAGGGACACTTGCATGTTCTTTAATTTCCAAGTATTCAAGATGTTTTATTTAGAAGTATCTAATGTTTGGGTAGATGAATTTTCAAAGCATGCTCAGAGACTTTCAGTGAAAGGATAGAGATATGACTTTTATCATAGATACTTTGTATTCAACGTAAAAACTAGTTGTTGAAGTGTAAAATAAAAAAAGGAATTTTAGTCCACTGAAGATCTGTTTTTGATTTGACTTACTGTAGTGCCTTCTAGGGTCTACAAGAGATAGACAAATGGATTCTCACCCTTGTAGTAGAAATTCCTTCCAAAGAAGGAGGGAAAAGGACCGTTATAGAGTTGTTTAGCTGAAGACATGTGAATATATGAGAAACTCATGTGAAAGATGCATCCAAAGACAGTCAAAATAGAGTACATGAAGCGAGTCGGTGGCTTTGCTATAACCTGTGGTATCATCTGAATCGTAGGAGCCGCGAGCTACACCTGTATTTTTCTTTTATTGTGCCAAAGTTGAGATGAATGCAGTCAGCCTGCTATATTTGTTCATGGAGATGCTTTGGTGAGGCAGTTTGCCCATGCATGTAAAAAATGCATATTTAATAGACTTAGTATAGGATCCTGCATTCACATTAGTGTTGCATTTGATTGTATCACTGTCGTGGAAATAGTAACTCATGGCTTGAGACAGTGACTGAGCACCTGGTGGGAAGGCCGGGCCAACCCAGGGGACCTCAGGTGCAAGCAATGCCCCTGAGTGACCAGAAGGAGTAGATCCAGGATCCACCCCTTCCCAGACCTCATTTAAGGGTTGGCAGTGGAGGTGAGGGCATCTCCTGCTGCAGTTCCGTGTCTACCTGAGGCCTTCCAAAGCTAAGCAGCTCTCTTTCTTCAGTTCTGCAGCTGCTGCATTTGGGCTTGTCACCATCAATGCTTTGTTGTCTTTGAAAGATTGACCGTCTTCCAAACATCTGTGCTGAACGGACAAATTCATCTTATCTTGAGAAGTCTTTTGGGAAAAGTCAAACTGTAATAACTTCTCATGTTCAGTATTTGGGGCTTATCTAGAAATCCCTCCTGATTCCCAGGTAGTAGTGCTTAGAACTGACATGGAGGGGAGATCTTCTTGGGAAAGTTAATGCTGTGAATAGTCATAGGAGTTTACTGGTGATTAAGTTCCAGAAAACTTGTTCAGTTCATCTGTGTTGCATACACTGTGCAACAGAGGCGAAAATAATGCTGGAATTCCAAGAACAGCCTTTAGAGCACTCATTTGCTGTGTTTATCATGATTTGAACCCCGCTGGCCGTGTAGGAAGTACTTCAGCCTTGTAGTGCAGTACAGCATCACTCTCCATTGCTTTCTTAAGAGAGTACTGAAAGGATTGTTCTTGTCAGGCTATCTAAAAAGCTGAAGAGAAGTAATACTGCTAGAATAAGTACCTTTTCTGTTAAAGATAATCCTGTGTGTGTCTGGAATATAAGTGCAATTCAGCTTCCATTTCTGAAGCTAGAAAACAGTGTATTTCAAGTGCCGTTATTGCCTGTTGGGCAGGCAGAACACACATGCTTATGTATGGGAGTTAGTTAGAAAAAACTAAACAAGACACTGAAAGGAGGAATTAGTAGGAAAATAGCACGCATGTTAGAATCTTACTGTGCATAGTTTAGTTTTCTGATACCAGTGACTTCTCACCGTTGATTATGGGTAGCAATTCAAATAGACTGCTTCATGTGGCATTTGGGAACACATTCAAGGCTCTTTGCTTTAATCTGCCTCGGATGATTTATAACACAGTTATAACTGTTATATTTAGTAGCTGGACCAGGTTAATTGCTTTACATTGCCTTGAGAGTTCAGCTTGTAGATGAGATGCACGTCTTTGGGAGAAGCGGAGCTAGCTGCTGTACTGTTGGTGAGCTGGTCCTTTTCACTTCATTTTAACGCTCTGTTGTTAGTGTGTGATGTTCACAAAGCTATTGATTCCTTGAAAACTGGAAGGCAAAAATATGACAGGTAAACTTAATGTTCAATCTATAATAAGTAAGTAGAAGCTTGCAGTTTGAAAATGCACAGCATTCTGGCCTGTAGAGGCCCTTCTTCTGTACCCTTTTCTTCCTCATCTGAAAACAGATCCAAAAAAGGAGTTGTCTTCACAGCAGTGAATTTCCAATACTTGCCGTGAGTGGAATTCAGATCTGTGTGTTAGGTGTGTGGGCTGCTTGTGAGGTTCTTGGGGATAATGGGGGCTTGGGAGCAGGAGCCGTGAGCAGCCTGCGCACACCACACTGCATGAACAACTGGTCACTGAGGATACTCCAAAAGCAGCAATGGATCTTGCAGATTTTTGCTGGTGGAGGTTAAATGTAAGATACAGAAACAGCTGTGAAGCTGTGCATTGGCCTGCAGAGGTGAGCGTGCTGGCTGCTGGTGCTCTGCTTTTGGGCCCAGGGATCCCATGACACTCACTGCAGCCATGGGAGCTGTGGGACTAGGAGGCCGTGTGAGAGGATCCTGAAAAGCTTCTTGAGTCTGGCTGGTATTCCTGCTCTGATTCTGTGTGCTGCTTCATTTCATCATCTTGGGGGTAGCTCAGGTTTTAAATTATGTACTGTTGTTATGTTTTAAAACTATTGCTATGTTAGATAAAGGGCATCTCGTCACCCTGCCCATGTGTTGGCCTGGGGAGGGTTAGGTTTATAAGGGTTTCCGAATGACATCTTAACTTCCTTTCTCTGAAAATCTTGTGGGTTTTTTTTTTTTTTTTTGTAATTGGAGTTATTGCCATATGTTTTGTTTCCTGCTCCTGCATACCTGCATGGTATTTTGTTGACAAAACTCTTGGCTTTGTGCTGAATAACTTGTTTTCTCTCTCTGTTGGCTGCATTCTTGATACTGGATTTTTTTTTTTTATCATTTGGTACTTTTTGTCGTCCTTACCTAAGGCTGAACTGAAATGAAATGCAAGCTAATGCAGTAACTTACTGTTGCCAGAAGGGAGATGTTCATTTCCCTCTGATCTCTCCCTTGTCTCCCACCTCTGCCCTTGCTCAGCAGAGCGGAGGCTCTCGCATCCTCCCCTGTGCCTTGCTCAGCTTGTGCTGCTTGTGGAGCGTGGGCCTGGCTGCATTTGGGGTTGAACCAGCTCAGCAGAAGTTCTGGGGAGGTCAGGATGGCTAAGCAGGATCATGTGGAAGAGAAAGGAAGACCTTAGGTGCTTGGGAGTTACTAGATTGGCTTGTCTTCATGCTTGAGGTGTAGTTTGACCAGAGATTTAACTGATGTAAATTAGAGCTGCTCTGTCCCCAGCTGCATCTTCCCCTCTCTTTTCTGCCATCACAGTTTCATCCCTGTATCTTCAGATTTGAAGAACTGATCTGGAGAAAAAATGGAGCTGCCTGACAGGGTTGGTTTCTGGCTGGTTCCAGTGAAGGAACACTGGTTCCTCCCAGGGCAGGGAGCAGGGCCTGGAGTGTGTGGCTGTGGGAGGGAGGGAGGTGGTGGTGCTCCAGGGATGGCTGCTGTCCTTGTGTGCACCGAGGGCCTGTTCTGCTGGTAGTGGTGTGGTCAGGTGCCATGTGTGAATTGAGATTGCATCACAGGGGAAACATTTGCAAGGAATGAAATATTTCCTTTGTAACTGGCTATTCCATATGAGGAAATGGCAGTTGGATTTCTTAGCGGGTGAACAGAAACAAAGTGAAAATGGAGGTGCATCCTCCATCAGTTGTCATGAGATAGCCAGTAGTTGAAAAAAGGGTGAGTCAGTGCAGGTGCAGCCCTTTGGGAGCAGCTGGAAAGATAAGGAATCTGCCTGTGTGACACAACTGGCAAAGAGGAGAAAAAATACTTGTTACATTGTGCGAGTGGGGGAAGAGGAAGAGAGATGGATGTGTGAGGCGTGGCCTTTCTTCTCCAGTTAGCCAGTATCGACAGGGCTCCTGGGAGTTGGGCAACAACAGTGGCTGAACCTGTGCTTTCAGGGTCAAAATAGAGAGTGCCTGATGAATCTGGGTGGATGGATGGGTGATAGAACTTTGTGATCTCTCACTGTATTCGTTGACTTTTTTTAAGTAATAAAAAAGTAATTTAATATGTATATGCTGGCTTCTGCTAAAATTGCTGTTGCTAAAACCAGCACTTAACCCAGCTTAACTGTACATGTTTGGCTTCTTCTGTAGAGCTTGGAGCGGACAGCTCGTGAGTAAGGAATTTGCACATAAATGTTTGGTTAATTTTGTTGATTGCTTTAAGTAAAAATAAAGAGTAGTTACTTCCATATAGGTAGATAATAACTACTTTTATCTCGACAAATGCTGATAAATTTGTTTTGTTTTTCAAGATTGTCCTCGCAGAGCTGCCATCCTGCAGGGGGAATTCAGTTGATAGTATATTCAAAATACAACTCTTTTAGAAGCATTTTGTAAGGTAATCCTACTTGTGTTTATACATCTATATTCAATCATATTTACCACTTAAGACATCACAAATAGGTTTTTCTTCTGATACTGATGCTTCTGCAGAGAGTTTACCAATGAATATGGTTTTGTCACACTGTAGACATTTCTTATAGATGTGAAACAAATGTTTCATTTTACCACCATCAGCTAATAATAGTAATCATTCCATATGTCTGTATGCATAATTTATAAATACGTATGGATAGATGTGTATATGTGTGCATATGTGTATTCATGTTATTATGCATATGTATAACGCATGTCTGTATGCATGTGTTCATGTATATAATGTACGTTAATTGGGGTAGATTACAGAATCCCCCGTGCTCATGATTAACCTGCCTTTCCAGTATGGAGTTTACATTATTCGATGCCAATTAAGGTCTTGATCTTCTTGGCAGAGTTTGAATGACTGTCAACTTAAATGCATTTTGCTTTATTAATACGTATATCTAACTTAGCTGTTGAGGGGGCATGAACAAAAGAAATTGGTGTGGTCAAATATTTATTCATCAAGTGAATGAGTAGTTCAAATAATCAGTAAGCCATTGCATAAATAATAAGCATGGAATAAGCATGTTGAAGACTGTGTGTTTGTCATCATCTGTTAATAGCAGCAAACTTATGAAAAGTATAGTGTGTTTGAGCTGGACAGGGCAGAAGACCTGGAAAAGAGGAGTGGATGATGGTAGAGTACTTAATTGCTAATTATTTAGTATTGTACTTGTAAATGCTTCTAGTCTTTTAGATGCTTCCTAGGGAAGTAGGAACATACGGAAAAGGTCCAAGGGACAATTAGTTAGCAGTGGATGCGTGCAGTGTCATTGTTGGTATGTTAGACTGACAGCCTTGGAAAATTTGCTGTTTACTGAAGCTGCCTGGGTATGAATTTGTCCAGAAGCCTAATGGGTTTACTACAAATATGAGTATATGAAGATCCATGTTATAGATGATGTTTGTATATTTTGGCCTTTACAAGAGAAAGTGCAGAGTCCTAAGTGCAGTTGAATGGCCCTTCTGTACTGTAAGCACCCGCCCACCTTCCAGCCCCCAGCTGTGGCTGTGGGAGCGCAGCCCCCTCACTGCTGTTCAGTGCTATCACACCTGGTGCTTCTGCTGCCTGAGCTAATGCTGAAACTTCTTGCTCCGGCTGCAGCAGCCCTGGGCTTTCAGTTTCAGTAGCAGGTTGTTAGGTTCTGTGTGAGCTTGGCATCAGCTGCCATGCATGAATGTTGCAAGCTTTGGGCTGCTGTCCAGGAGTGTTCGAGCACGAAACAGGAGATACTTTTTTGACTGTACTTTGTTCATAAGCTTCAAGCATAACCAGTTGCAGTGGAGCAGCATTTATTGGCTGTTTTTTCCTTCTTTTTAAACATTTCAAGTGTTCTCGTGTATTTGTTTCTAATTCTGTTTTAAAGATGACTGTGCAACTCTAAGTAGATAGTGTAGTAGCATGTACATATATAACTGAATTTCATTTTCTCGATCTATGTTAGGAATAATTTACTGAAAAGACATTGGAAAATTGATTGAAATCTCCTGCTGTTCACGTTAAATAGACCCATATTTATTATGAGACTTTGAATCCCAGTGGTGTTGAGGCAGGTGGATAACTTCTTGAAATGTGTATTAACAGAGTTGAGTTGAGTTTCATCTTCCAATTACATTTTGGAAGAGAGGGGAAAAAAAACAAAACCTCACCCAATTTGAAGTAAGAGAGCAGAATTTTACATAAACTGTCAGTGTTTTATTTCTTATGTCTTTTAGAGATGCTCGGAAGGAGCAAGGACAGGAGGGCTTTGGGCACATTAGCATTCTAAGAGCAGCTTGTGGGAATACTGCCTATGTGCTGACGTGCTCTGTCCTCTGATGCTGTCAGCAGTAAGTGGGTGCTGAGGAAGGCATGCCGGTGTGGCTGGCCCAGCAAGGTGCGGGTGTTTGGAAATCTTAAGCCATTGTTTCCTGAGCACTGTTCTTTGGTTTCAACCAGGGTGACTAGTTTAGGCTGTTGGTGATGTTTCCTTCAGGAATGTGCTGTGTTGTTGTGTTGTAGTACTACCATCTGTTAAGAGAAGGACATCAGTGTCTGAATTCTGGCAAATATATTTCAATTTTTTATGGACTTTGAGCTATGAAAATAGTGTTTGTAAGGCACGCTTCATGAAATTAGGCAGTGTGTAATGCTTGGTCTCCTGAGATAACTTTTCCCTGTTTACGAAGACTTAGTTGTGGTGAAGAAAAAAAGTTGCAAGGATTTCATGTTTTTCCCGGATACCTTTTTCTTCTTTAGAAGTGTTACTTAAAAAAATCCTCCAGCGTGATGTAGCAAAGAGCTGTGGTTTATGCTGATGAGCAAGCTGTCTGCTTTGGTTTGTGTAAGAGTTGTTGGTAGTCTCACCTGCTAGTTGGAGGCCAGTGCACACTAACTGGAAGACTGGTTGTGCTATACAGCAGAAAGCACCTACTGCTGAATTGTGGAAGGTGAGGCTGTTCATGTGCCTTCCTGCTATTCCAGCTATTACTCGCCTGCAGTTTGGTTTAATTTCTTAGGAACTCTGGAGTATTTTTTAAACTGAATTTCTTAGTGTCCCTCTTTGTCTCACCTACTCTGTTTTCCTGTGTTTACATCATTTTAATCTGAATCAGCTTTCCTGATGGTGGGTATGCATTTCTTTATTGCCCTGCACACCATTCCCCTCTTTATTGCGCTGCATGGCATTCAGCAGTGCTGTCAGCCCCGGACCCCCACCCTGCTCTTCTGAGAGTAATGAGACTTTTCAATTGAATATATCTTTATAAGTCGTGTGGTGAAGGCAAGGAGGCCTTTATTCCTACATGATTAGTGTAAGCACATTTGGAAATATTAGTCAGATTTGGCATTTTGGGTGCTGGTGGTGTAGCTGCTTTGCCTCTCACTTCATCTATTGGTGGTTTTCCATGAACCGCTGTGTGTGGAGGTGGTGGATTTGCAGAAAGAGGTCCTCATAGGAGTTGTTTCAAGAAGAGAATGTTGTTACATTTAAATACTTGCATTTGCTTTTTAGTTTTTGAAATCTTGCCATTTTCTACCTCATTTACTTTGCCTCTTGCATCAGTTTGGTCACATGTTTTCTGCTGACCCGGCTGAAATTGCTTTTTTGGATCTCTTTTATCTTTGGATTAGTTACAGCTAGTAGGGAAACAAAAGTCCCAAACAGTTCTCTATGAAGAAATATTAAGGATAGGAAGAGTAAGCTACTGCAAGCTCTGATGGCTCTGGAGTATATATGTGCTGTGGCACTGGGAGTGGGTAGTGGTACTTAGATGGGTGGGACGCCTGCTTTGATGGGAGTGGGGGCAAATAGTGATTGGCTGTGTGTATCCTGCCTGCTGCTCAGCTCACTGCTGCAGTGTGGCGAGAAACTTTGCAAAGCTGCTCAGTGATGACTTTATCCATTAGCTTTGTGAACACGGTGATGCTGTAAGAGTGATGTTACTGTGAACATGAGTGGTTTGTTAGGATTTCTTAAATGTTTTGCAGTGAGCTCTAAAAAACTTTGTCTAAGGTTCTCTGTTTTCTCTTGGGAGCTATTTCAACTCTTATAATAGTGTCAAAAGGAATTACTGGGAAGATTTATTTTGTCTGTGTTTTAACGGATGTAATAGCTTGCCAAACTTCAGTTTAATGCCAGATGAAAATCTTGTGTGATAGTTGTAGAGTAAGGTTTGTGGAACATGAATACCTCTGTGTGCAGGAGGGCACGCTTGCAGTATTTAAGTATAGAGATTTATCTTAGGAATTTTCCTGGTGGTAAAGATTTAAGAGTTATCAGAAGAGAACTTCCAGGATTGGAAACAGGAAGTAAATCAGTCAGACACGGAAAAGATGGAATAGTTCTGCAGTCAGGTGTAACTCTTGTTAATCTGGAGGCCTTGCCAGGTTTGACCAAGTGGCAGACAGTGGTGCTTTGTGTTTGTGTGTTGAAACAGTTGTTGAAGGGCTTCCCCTTGCATAAAACTTGATTGCGTTGTTTGGGTTCAAGGCTGCTGGTGAGGTTTCTGTTGTATTCTGAGCAGAGACAGCGTGGTGCTCCTTGTAGTCACCAGTAAAGCTGGATGCTGCACCAGTGAAGTTGGATGCTGAACCTGCTCCCCCACCCCTGCTTGCCTACCCTATAAAATCTGTGGATAAATTAGTAGAGCTTAAACAGCATGTGAGCAGTTGTAACTCTTCTGCTGGTCTGCATCTCCTGCTCTTCCTAGAGGTCTGAGCCGCTGGCCCCAAGTGTTTGTAGTTTGACAAGGGCCTGGTGCCTTGGAAGAGTGGTGAGTTGCTGTAGCTTCCGTCACACAGGGCCATTTGCAGGCCCTGTCAGGTGTTTGAAGCCTGTCCAGTAACTTCACATACGTACGTGGGGATTTATTTCATTTTATAGAACAGCTGAAGACAAGAAAAATTCCTTCTCCAGACTGCAGAACTGAAGTAGTTAGATGCTAGTAAACTCAAGAATGCTAATGAGAATATTCTTCAATTTCACTGCTGGCATTTGTTCTTTGTAAATTACAGCATAATTGGATTACAGTGTAATGACTGCTTATGTTTCTCTTTTCAGGCCTTAAAGGACACTTCTGCCTCATAGAATGGATGAGCAGTCACAAGGCACGGAGGGGCCCACAGCTCCGCCATTTCAGCCACAGGTATCTTTTTTTTTCTGAACAGTTACTCAAGAACAGAGACTAGTATTTCTTAAATAGGCAGAGAAATTAGAAAGCATTATTCCTTACAGAGAGGGAAGGAAGGTTTGAAGAGGTATAGTGTAATTTTGGTCATCTTGAAGTACATTTGATAGTCCCATGTTTGATAGAAAATGTTTGCTTTTTTCTTCTTTTACTGCATTATCACTCCACTACCATGGAGTAGAGTGGGAGAGAGAGGGAAAGATAAAGGCAGTTGTTTTCCTGAGAGGTGATGAAGTGTCAAACACTCCATGCTTCAACATTAGGACAGAATTACCTTGCTTACTTAAGAGGTATATCTTCAGCTTGCTCTTCTTACACCTCCCAGTGATGTGAATTAGAGCCTTTCCCTGTTGAAACCAGGCAGGAGAAATTCTCAAGAGATATAGTTCTATTAGAAAGAAGATGCATAAGAAATTTAGTCTTGCAATATTTGTTGGTGGAAAGAAGGATAAGGCCGATCTGTTGACACACGTTACTGGGATATTGCTGTTCGACAGTTTTAGGAGATAACATTTGTATGAGAGAGCAAGAACCTGTGGTGGTGTAACTTATAGGATTTACTGTGGCAACCATTCAGAACTAAAAGCTGTACTGTTTTTTTCCAAAGCTGAAGCCTGTGTTTGTAGTTCTTGCTAACAGCATAGATAATAGCCGATGAAGTACACAAGTTACCCTGTGACTTCATATTCCTGTGAAAATACATTTTTGAGGACTGGTTCAGTTTGGAAATAATACTCTCACCTACAAATTCAGATTAGGAATTCATGCTAATAAAATATCCTTTCAGTTTTACTGTTATAAGAAATATAATTGGTCTACATGAAGTAGTTTCCCTCTTGATCATTACAGTATTTGAATTGCTGTGATGAAATTCTTTTTGCATTTAAGCTGAATCTGCAAATAATAGTAAGACTTATAGAATTTGTTTATTTACTGTTCAGTCCAGGTCAGTCTTCGACTTATTATAGTGCTCTACCACTCACAGTAATGGAGCAGTTTTGAGGAGCTTGTAGTAGTCACAGAATCATTGAATCCTTAAGGTTGGAAAAGACCTCTAAGATCACCTGGTCCAATCATCCACCTAAACCGTGTCCCTTAGTACAACATCCAGACATTTCTTCAATACCTCCAGGGACAGTGATTCCACCACCTCCCTGGGCAGTCCATTCCAGTGCCTGATAGCTCTTTCACAAAAGTTTTTCATAATATCCAGCCTGAACCTCCCCTGGCACAACTTAAGGCCATCCCCCCCTTGCTGCTACCTTGGAGAAGAGGCTGTCCCCTGCCTTGCCACAGCCTCCTTTCAGGGAGTTGTAGAGATCAGTAAGGTCTCCCCTGAGCTTGCTCTTTTCTGGAGGAGATTGAGAACCTCCCGTAGAGGCTTGTACACCAGAGGAACTAATGTGGGTTGTTCACTGGGCATGCTGTATGATGGGAGAGTTGGTGAATAAAGACTTGACTGGTTTCTTCAGTGGTCTTGGATTTTTGACATCTGCTATCTTATTGTCTGCCTCCCTTGCTCACTGCTGGAGTTCACTGATACTTTATGGGATGTTAGATGCCTTTGAATAATGGATATGATAATTGCATGCAAATGGAAAAGTTTGAAAAAACACTGTATAGCACATACCATTGAGAGCTCCTGTCTAGCATAGTGTTAGAAGTTAAGTGAATGCCTTGTGTTACTGCAGCCTTTACCCAAGTATGCTTTGCCTTGCTGGCAAAATTGTGTACTGATGCTTTTCTGAGGCTGAAACCAGTCTGAGTGCTGTGGTGTCTGCTTAAGATTGTCTTAAATTACTTGTCCTACAAATGAGCTTTTGAGGCCTTGAGTAATTAGTGTATTACCTTTCTTCTCTTAATTCTTTCTAGCAGAAAATTTTAAACTGGTATTATCCCTTCCTGCTACTTTTTCTATGCTCAAGATGATAACTGAATATATAGCTGAGAAATTAAATGTGCAGAAGAGTAGTCAAAACAGGAAAAAAATAATATTCTTGCTGTTTTAGTACGCTGATTGGCTTGAAGTTTAGAAAATGAACTGGAGATGAGGAAGCAACTCATAGATAATTTTAATGTTGTAAGATAGGTTATCTCTTGCATGGGAGTTGTGATATTCTGAGCGCCCACTGATTTACTCAGTGAATAAAATGTAATGTGATCATTAGTGAAGTGTATATAATCTGTTCTGTTATGGTCTCGGACTGAAAGAAGTCTTCCTCCTGCACAGGCTCATTTCTCTACAAATTGCACTGTGGCCGGGCGAGACCCAGTGGTGGTTGGAGATGTGCAGCTATTTTGCTTCTCATGTCAGCTCTCCACATCTAAATTGTGTGACAGGACAAGGGAGCAGATGAGACAAGCTGTCACTCAGCCACGCTGCCCTTTGAAGAAAGGCCATGGGGGGGAAAAGGTGCCGCAAATGGGCTGTGAAGTTTACATACACTGCCCACTGTTAAACAGATTACCTCTAATGAAGTGTCTAATGCTCAGGCCATATCAGCCTAATCCTTGGTGGCAGTTCATCCCTCAACTGCCAAAAAACACGGCCCTCTGGCCCTCTCTCGCCACTCTGGCCGCCAAGCACAGGGAGGTGCCCGGTCTTAATAAAGCAAGACAGTGTGTGATCTGACATGCAAATGTAGGTCATTGCATATGTAAATGTGTGATTACAAACCTGCATGCCAAAACACATTAGTGAGACTTTGCTCTCAGCATGCGGTTGTCACACCGCCTTAGTGGTTCACGGTAGTATTTGTCAAGTTACTGTGCAGACAGAGGCTGCAACTCCCTATTCAAATGGGAGGTGCACAATACTTTTCAAATGTAGCCTATTTTAACACTGGCTTACAGCTCTGTGTAGAGAATTTTAAATCTTAGCGGCGTGCAATTTTAGATGTTTTCCCTAAAAGCACAGTAAATATCTCATTACGCTAGGTCTTCGGTTGTAGAATGCATTCTTGCATTAATGCTACGCCACTTTTGTCAAAATGAAAGTCCTAATATTTTGACTTCCGGAGCAACAGAAGTATCAATAAAAATATGTTGCGTAGTTAAGTAAGTATCTACATGAGTATCCTGTTACACAAACTGATCCCTTGCTGCTTCTGTTATCTCTTTAAATATATTGCAACACTTTTATAATTTTAATTCTCACCAAAGAAAATAGTATAATGGATGCTTTCATTAGAATGTATTATTATTACTTTGGAACAGCTTAGGTTTTAATATAATTGAATAAAGCAAATTATTTAACCTGTATGTTTTCAAACAACTCTTTACACCCCTATATGATTAGTTTTAATGAACTAAATACAACACTTAAAGCTGTGTGCTTTTTAGGATTGGGATTGATGTGTAACTAGTATCTGCTTCTGCAAGTGATGCAAACTTCTTTGTGATGTTTGTTCTAGAAAGCCTTGCGACCTGACATGGGCTATAATACGCTTGCCAATTTCCGAATAGAGAAAAAGATTGGCCGTGGCCAGTTCAGTGAAGTTTACAGAGCAACCTGCCTGTTGGATGGGGTACCGGTAGCACTGAAGAAGGTTCAGGTAAGGATGGCTTTGTTTTTAGTACACGTCAAGTATAAGCCTAGCAGTGATTTATAGATACTTAAAAGTGTACAGTTAAATTTGAAAGGTATACATTGTTTGGATGTGACCTTAATGAATTTCTAAATGCTTAACATCTAGATAGTAAGAAGTAAGAGTTTTCAAAATTCATGACGTGACTTTGTATGGGACTATAAAAACTGATGTTCTGAAATAGTGATTCAGTGTTGTTGGGAGCTGACAATATTTGAAACTCATTTTCAGGTAGCAAACATGCTCCAAAGGTGCATAAATCAGATCAGGTGTATATGTAGTCAACCTTGTCATAATTGAAATGAATTCTTGTTTCAAAAGACTTGAGTATTACCTAGAACGAAAATGAACCAAAAACTGTGCTTCGAGACGTAGCTCAGTGCTTCCTTCAGACTGCAGGACACAGCTGAGTTCGTATTAATCTTTTCATGAATAATACATCTGTGTTCAGGACCCAGTGTGCAACGGCACACTGGAATTAAGTGAATTATTGGTCAAAATGTGTGTGTTCTCAAGGGCCCAAATGTTTCCATGATTAAATGCTTAAACAGTAGTGCAACAACAGTTCTGTTGGAAAACATGGAAGAGCAGCAAACCGATTAAGTTACTGATGACAGGAAGCATGATGACCATGTAAGTCTTAGCATAAGGCACTAGGAGGACCAATAGTTTGTTCTTTGTGGTTTTAAAAATAATTTAACCTTAAGTGATGATTTAAGTGAAAAAAAGTCTTGCTTTTTTTGTTGTCATGCAAGCAAAAGACAGCTTGATCTGTGTGTTCAGTATTCTCTCTAATGTGTTTTGTTTGGAGCAGCTTATTGATCTTTGTTCTAAGACTGTACCTCTTAAAAATACTCTACTGGATTTTCTTTAAAAATTTATTGGCAATTTGTGTAATTTTGAAATTGAAACTTAAATTGTCACTTCAGTACCGATCTCTTGAGAGATATGTAGCTTATTACTTGAGGGAGGGTTGCGATCAGTCCCGAAGGACGTTTAGTTACGTTAATTTATTGCAAAACAAACTGTGTCAGGTTTCATAGACCATTTTCTAGTGTTTCTGGACTTCAGTAATTTTCATGTTGCTGTGCTTATGCATGTACTGTAAATTTCTCTGCTGTATCTTTACTTTATGTTCCATTTTCATGATTTCCTTTGCTCTGCAGAACTATGACGCAGGGTGAGAATGGGCAGTCATTTAGAGGGGGGGGTAAACAGGCTTGGTTCCCCCTTCTGGGAAAACTGCCAGATATGTACCACTTCAAAAGCTGAAATATATTCTGAGAACTTTGATCAAGAGTCTTAAAACATTAGGCTAATTCTTCCTTCATTTTCAGTGCATGAGAAACCAAAAAGGTCAAATGTGACTTGAAAAGCCTGTCAATTAAGGAGGATGTGAATGCCTTGGTGCTTGAAGACAGCCATAAAATCTAGCCTTTCACTGTTAACTATGAAATTTTTATAACAATGTTTGCATTAACAATACAGAGACATAATGTGTACTATTAATGATAAGTCAGTGTATAAAGCTGAATTTTCATGTCAGAAAGAAAAGATTTGTGTCTATGAAGAAGACATCATGCTGTCCATACTTGGGTGATGACTGAACTATGTAGGTTGCCCTGAAAGTAATGCCTCCTATCAAATTCCATGGAATCGACAAGAGAGAGCACAATTATACAACTTGAGAGAGCAAATTCTCAGCTACAAAACATTCTTTTCAATACGGTCACCACCACGATCTGTGTGTTTTCACCAGTGGTGACCAACAGCCTGCGTGCTATGCTTTGCTCCTGAAGCACGCCATCCACCACCTCACTTTGCTGCATCCACTGTTTGGTCTCCATAAATGGTCAACTAGCATCGATGAACATCAGTGAGTGTAATTTTTCCCATGTGGAGGAATTCAGTGACACACCTCTGTTTCATATGCACTTCCATGTCAGATGTCATAGTGAGATGACCCATCTGCTGCCATCTGTCACATGGCAACAAAAGGGAACAATATTGGTGGGAAGGTTTGACCTCTACTGCCATCCCACCACTATTTGCCTCTCATTGCATGGGCCAACACAATAAAATAGAAGGCATTACTTTCAGAGCAGCCTTTGTAGGTTTTCTGCTCTAGAAACCATCTAATAAATATCTAAAAATAGAATTGGTGGTTAGTAAGAAATAAGAGTGAAGTGTTGCAGCTCTTTCCAAGGGCTTCATCCTAGGGTTACAAGTGTCCAATGTAAGCTGTTGTTTTTCCTTTAAGTGTTCCTGAATAGCGCACATCAGGTGGGCTGATGTTGTGTGATCTGTAAAATCACTTTCCATATGAAGGCTGGGTCCATGTATAAGACTGTTATTTGAATGGAAGGTGTGATTTGGGTATCCTGTAGAAGGGAGAAAAATAAATATTAACTGTATCATGAATTATTACCAGGAGTTCAAATGTTTTGTGATAGGTCAGATGTGTCACTGACCTTTTGGAATGGCTGTGTCAGCTTGTGTAGTTGGTATCTAAAGGGGTTCTATTTGGACAGGAGACCAACTTAATTGTTATTCTGCTTCTGTGGCCTTCCTTAAAATTTTCCTAGAAATGCTATTTTATATAATCATTGTCAATTCGCTATGAAATATGTTTTAATAGATGTTTTCTTCTAGTGATAAGTGATTGTTTTTTAGAGGATTTCCTCTGAGTCTATTCTATGATGGTGCTTCTTTTAATTTCAGTCACTTTTTAAAATTAAGGTACCACTTGGTTTGTTTGTTTAGTGTTGCATTAATGGAAGCTTAGTGTAGACCAAGTGAGAAAAAAAACTTACTGTTGTCAGGAGAGACATACTCTATTCTCTGTATTTTAGACCTCTGCTTGGTTTTTCCACTTCCCCCAGTGTCTTTTAAATCCTTTAACTTTGTGTTTAGAAAAGCAAACAAACAAAAAACAGAGAGAGATCTGGGCTTTCTTCTACTTCGCCCATTCCTTTTTCATCTCACACCTTAAGTACTCCATGCCTGCCTTTCTGACTTTTGCAAGTCTTACATCTCCACCCCTGCTTCATTTTCCTGGCAAGGCTGAGTCTATAGTTAATCCCTTTCTGTGATTCCCCCTGTTTGTCTTTGCCCACAAGCTCTGCTTTAACTTACTCTTTTCCTTTCTTAGAGTTACTGGATCTCAGCCGCTATTAGTTCCAAAAAGACTGCCAGTTTTGATTATTATTTATTTATTTTTAATGAAGCTTTCCAACAAGAATGTTTATTTTCTGCTATTAATATTTTATTTGGCTGAAATATGCACAATATTGATAAATGTTATATTAATGTTATATAAATGTTAATCTACAGAACGGATATTTGTAGAACTCGGTGTGCGCAGAAGCAAGCGGCAGTAATACGCTGTGGGAGGAAGGACAAGCAGATGGTGACAGAAACCACTCTCACTGAATTTGTTGTTGCTTCTGAGTCCAGATGCTATGGAGTAATAGTATTCGTATTCTTGGTTTGGTTTTCAGCTGAGCGTGTAGCAGTGTGAAAACTATTGAACTTGCAATTGCTTTCTAGAAATTTAAACAGGAAACACAAAATGGTGTTTTCTTCTGGTTGTACCCTTTTGTGTTTCATCTCTTGATGTGCTCTTGGCCTCTTTGTAATTAGGGAGATGGTAAATGTAGTAATTTGGTTCTCTATCTTTTTCAGTGGAACCCTATTTTTGAGATGCTGCTCAAGTATTACTGAAGTAAAACCAGAATTACGAGGCAACTCTTTCTTGCTTCACTTTCTTAGATGTTTAAGTAACACTTCGAACCAAAGAAAAATAGTTAAGATCAAGCACAGTTAAGTTTTGAATGTAACAGTCTAATTTTGAAGAGCTTCTTGATAACTTTCTTCAGCATGATGTTCAAAGTGGACTGAACAGGCCATGCCTGATGAGGAAGCAGTATGTGTTTACTACCACTGTAAATAATCCTGACAAGAGAATCATCAGTACTACATTCTGGGCAGTAAGAACTCCAGCAGTCCCTTAGAAGAGAGAAAGAAGCAACTGCTAGATTCTGGAAGAAATCTTGTCCTGAAAGGACATGTTCTACAGTTATACTTGCTTTTTCTCTGATCTTTTTGTCTTGATTCTAGCCAGGAGCCTACAGAATAAACTCCAGAGCCAAGACTGGAAATGAAATTTTAGAATGCTACAGAATGCAAAAAACGGGGATCAGTGAGGAGGAGATGGGTTTTGTGGCACATTATGAACCCAGTCTTTGTCCCACGGAATACAGTCTTGATCAGTTAAATTAGTTAGTCACCTTTTCCACTTTAGTTTTCCCTACTGCTTGACCTTTTCCTTCAAAGGTGTTAGACTGGACCAGCTTTTTTGACAATTGTTCTCAGTGCTATTGGTCTTAGTAGGATGCGCCAGCTACTTCAGCCCTAAAGAAAGGGTCTTTGTGTCTGTAAACCTTTGCTAGTCTCCCCCCTCCTTTGCTGTTGGACTAAGACTCTGTCCTTAGAATGGCCTATCAGTTATCTTTTGATGATTGGTCAGTGCATTACAGTACAGGCAAGTCTGTGAATGGACAGTTGGTTTTATTGTATGGGCATGTGAACTGTGGAACTAGCATGAACTTAAATACAAGCTGCTTAAAATAGTGTATTTTAAGAACGTAAATATCTGGTCAGTGACTGTAAGGCTATATTTGCTCAATGTGATGTTTTTAAAAATAAACTTTAGCTACTCAAAATATCTTCTGAAACTGTGTGTTTCAACAGAATTGCAGATTCGTCACAATTCTGCCTCACTGTTCCACCTTTTCTTCCCTTTCATTCAGAAATCTCTATGTTAGAGATGTAAACAATGCATCCTTTTATCCAGCGCCTAAAGTTCATTATTCATTGTGCGTTGTCAGTGGATTGCTACTCCAAGCCTGAATTAGAGATAATTAATCTTAGGAAAGACTTGTAATTTCACACTTTATGAAGCACTGTTGTCTCGGCACAGCGGTGGCAAAATACTGTAATGCTCATTGTTGCTGTTCAGTATTATCTCTTAATATTTATGTGCAGTCGAGTCCTTATTTTGCTTATCTGTCTGTAGGTTTATGTTGCAGCAGAAATGTTTGTGTTTTGCTTTAGAAATATTTTTAAGGTATTTTTATTTTACACCAAATTTTAAACAAACGGGTTAAATATTCATTCAAATAGTGAGATTAAAAAGGCCTTTCTTAGTACTGCAGAGGAATTGTTGCAAAAGTGATGGAGGAGCAAGCATTCCTCTTCTAGAACGGGGGGGGGGGTGAAGTAGGCTCCCACCTTATCGTGTTTTGAAAGCAATGCTATTTGAAATGGATACTGACACATTCATTTTACTTGAGAAGTTGAGTTAAATTGGTAGTTGGTGATAGAGCAAATACGGGCTATGCTTAGAAGCTAAGGCTTGATGTTTTCCATCTGCTGGCTGTTGTGAAACCTTCTGCTGTGCACAGGGCTTTTGAGGAGCAGTAGGTGCGTGTGTTAGCCTGCATGCAAGAAATTTACTCAGGAAGCTGCTTGCACGTATTG
Organism: Pavo muticus; assembly: GCA_016647715.1. NCBI lineage: Eukaryota > Metazoa > Chordata > Aves > Galliformes > Phasianidae > Pavo > Pavo muticus. The sequence continues at coordinate 738,472 of JACDJE010000009.1, read as the reverse complement.
CTGCCTTTTTGTTTAGTTTACGCATCTGCGTAGGGAACAGTTTGTGTTCTGTGCCTTAAAATAGATCACGAGTGGTTCTGTGAGTACTGGGGTCTCCTGACAGTGCTTACTGCTGATGCTTCTAGAATGCTGAAGGAGCAGTTTTGGTAAGGGCTTGAAGAGGTCCTCTCACATCTCTCCAGCTCTGTTTGCCGAACTGCTTTCAGGAATTTCCCAGTAATTGCTAGGTAGGGTACAGCCCTTGTCACAATGACATCTTGATGATACTTTGTGGATTCTGATGCATTGGAAAAATATTAAACCCAACTTCTGCATATTAATAGGTTTTCCACAGCAAACATAGTTACTTTGTAGAAATGCTAATATTATCATAGTCCTTGAAAATGAGGATAAAGTAATACAAGTTTTAGGTACGACTGAATTACACTTCGTGCCATTTGTGCAGGCTAGTGAGAACACACCTACAGCCTCAGTTACCCTAATCCTGATGTTGTCAGTGAAGTCAAGAGTTAGAATTTATTGTTAGTCTAATGAATGCCCTGATAATCTAATCAGGATGCAGCAGGTTTTATTACTGACCAGCTAGACTGCGTGTGTGAGCACTGCTGTAATTACTGCTGGCTCCCAGCAGTCACTGTGCAAACTTTATCCTCACAGACCTCCGCCACAAGTGTCCAGAGCTCCTTGCTGGGAGGAGGAGGATGGCTGACAGCTCCTTCCTCCTTGGCACGTCCCCACTTTGCATTGTGCTGGGTGCTTCCAGGCTGCCTGTCACTGATGCTTTCTGATGGTCCCAAAGATTAATCTCTTAAGTTTCGTTAGATCTTTATTGCACAAATAGGTCACCTCACCGTAACAGTGTAGGTACAGGTAAGACCAGTCACTTGCCTGCTGGGTGTGTGCTACTATAGCTAAAAGAGTTAGAAAATAAGTTTGAGCTGAGAGAAGTGATAGTCCTGCATGGTAATCTGTCTCCTACAATTCCTGTAGAGCAGGTGCTCTGATTCCTGCCAGGTGCCTCATGTTAGTTTTGACTTGTGCTTGAAAGACTATTCTTAAGCTTTTAATCTCTTTCACTGGGGCTTCTGGTTTTTGGTGTGAGATGTTCTTCAGTGCTGAATTACCTTCTGATGTCTAAGTGCAGAGGGTTTTTGTTGTGCTCACATGAAGCTCCTTGTGAACTGACCTGGTTTAGCGCAGCGGGGGCCTCTGTCCTGAGCAGTCTGGTGGAAGGGAAGGGCGGTGCGTTCAGGAAGTTGCTGCCAGCTGGTTTGGTGTGATGGGGCAGAGGGTCTTCAGAGGCCGTGGGTATGGTGGTGGCATTTTGTTTGTTTGCTTGGTTTTGGTTCTTAGTCTTTTCATTGGAGCAAGTTAACTCTCATTTCAAAGATGTTCTGGATTTCTAGAAGGTGATTTTTATAGTACTCCTAGATTATGTTTGGGCTTGTAATGTTGAATAGGAACACGCAGAGGTTTGGCATAGTGCTAATTATCCTGTGTTCATGAATAGTAAATTTAAGAGTGTATTTCCTGTGTAAACTTAGTAGAGACTAATAATGCTTGGTTTCTTAGAGATACTCTGCACCCTGAGAAGAGTTTATGAAACATGATCGTTGTAGAAGGAGCAGAAATGTCAGATAAGGAAATGAGTGAGGAATTGACATTGCTTGAGATAGTCTTTAGTGGGTACAGACTTCCTTTTTTCTTTTTTCTTTCTCTTCACACAGTGACAATCTTTGGGGTTTAAATCTTGAAATTGTGCTTTGAATAATTCTTCTAAGCATTATGAGTAGATCTTGTGTACAATTTTCAGTCCCAAATTCTGTTTGCAGCTTTGATTAGGTTTCCCGGTGTATTGGAGTTCTCCATGCCCGCATCTGGATCTCTACATTGTTCATAAGATACGTTCTGAACTCAGTATCTACAACTTAGCAAACACGTGAAACTTCAAGACGTGCGCCTGTACTGATCCTTTTTTACGTCCTCTGCTACTCGGTACACTTTCTTTGATTGTTTTGAGGAGAGATGTTTGCATTTTTCCTTTTGCTAGTCTCTTATTTTGCTGGGGAAGCCATCTATGATCTCATGGCTTCCCAGTGACCCTCTGTTAATGTACTGCCTCTAGTATTTACAAGTTTCCTAAGTGTTCCCTAGGAAAACTATTACAGTCTTTCTTGACTGTAGCAAATAGTAAGATTGTTAGCGTATTTCAAGATGATTAAAGAGTGATGTTTTTTTCATTCAGAGTTGAGATCTGTAGCAGATGCAGATGGTTTCATCTCCTTGGCTAAATGTGATCCTGAACTTAATAAGTAAACTCTGCTGTATTTTCCATCAGTGTTTTTTATCCTTTAATACTTGTACGTCTAACTTCATATACAGTATTCTTTCCTGTTACATCTGAAATTTCTTTATTTCTTAGTATTAGCATTGCTTTCTTGTGACTTACCCTGCTGTTTCTGTTATGGCCTCCAGAACCTCCTCCTTGAGGAGAAGCTCTTGTTACTTGTAGCTCAGTATGTTTATTACCCACCATCATGGTGTCAGTATACAAGTAGTTGTGAGATGTTCTATTCGCTCTCTTACTTGGTAGTTTGGTTTTCTTTTCTTCTCTCACGTTTCTACTTTCCTATCTCCAGGGTTGACATTTCAGTAGTGCTTTTATGGGCACGTTGTGTACTCGAAGGACTGTTACTCCATGTCTTTGTATCTGGGCTAGTTGTGAGATATTACATGGAAGTTTTCAGGTGTGAAGACGTAAGGAACTTAGGTCAAATATAAGTGTGTAGAATGAGCATAAGGATTCTTAATGGCCAGAAAAAGAATACTGTGAACAAAAATTTCAATTAGCGAAGGGTAATGTGGTTAACTGTGCAAGAGGCAAAGATGAGATACATTGCAAAGTAATTTGGAGCAGATGGGAGGTGGAAAAAAAATGAAGAACAGAGATGCTGAACTGTAAAAGGCTGTAAGAGTCAAGGTGACAGACGAGGATTTAGAAGAAAGTGCTGTAGTAAACAAATTACAGAACTCAAATCACTTCTTCCCTTGCTGAAGGGCAAGAAATGGAAGAGAAGGAATCAGAGGTGACAGTGAAGTTTTGATCCTGAGGGAATAGATGTGTATGCTGTCTTTAAAATGGAAACGGAGGGCTGTAGTGAGAGACTAGGAAAGAAGGGCAAGCTCAGCCCTAGAAAGAATCAGTTTCTGATAATAGTGTGGGAGGTACGGGAAAGGAAGCTGACATCTGGATTAGAACTGACTTGAAGGATAGGTGCTGAATTATTTCCATGTATTTGAACAGATAAGTAGAGGTGGCAGCTAAGATGGCAGGGAACTTGTACTTCCAACGTACCTGTTTCCTACAAAGGGGCTACAAGAATTGGTAGAGCTGCGAATCAGTACTTGGGGAGTGCAGTGTTAGTGGTTGCACAAAGAGCATTAGGAATATTTCTTATTACAGTACTACCTTTTGTCATGTATGTAGTGTGTAACTTGAACTGCTGTGTAGATGCTATGAGATAAAAAAAAAAAAAAATCACTCAGCGTCCTATTTAATCAGTTAATGAATCTATCTTATCTCCTGTGCACAGATATTTGATTTAATGGATGCCAAAGCCCGTGCTGACTGCATCAAAGAAATAGATCTTCTAAAGGTAGAAGATGTGTTTTAAAAAAATAAAAATTTGCAGCTATCATCAAAGTATGTTATTATTTTTTTTCACAGATATATTTGAAAGTGTCCACTGCTACTTGTGTAGAGCTTTCATAAGCCTCACTTCAGGAATCTTTAATTGCTTTGAAAGTTAACATTGAGAAGTGAATCCTAGAAAACGCTGTAACTTTTCAAGTAGAAATGACTAAAAATACAATATTCTAGATAAGTGTCTTGTGTATAGTGAAATACTGATTTAAAAACTGATTTGACTGTTTCAGATGAGTTTAGCATGCTACTGCATAGATGCAATTAAAGTCGTTTTTCTTTCAGTGCAACTTCGACCTAAAATGGCCTCAATGTTCTTGCAGTTTTGCATGTTATTGCAAAATGTTTATCTGTAAATGCTTCTTATAAGCACAAATGTTTCGTGTCTTACTGTAGTAAATTTTAGGTGTTTTTTGTCTAAATAAGAATGTTACATTCATAAAAGATAAGACATCACACTAAGATGTGCGTTATAAATCTGCTTTCTTAGCAACTGAATCATCCAAATGTCATTAAATACTACGCATCGTTCATTGAAGACAACGAACTGAACATAGTGTTGGAATTAGCTGATGCTGGGGATCTCTCAAGAATGATAAAGGTAGGAATTAATTCTTTTTTTTAAATTACTAAAATTTATTAATATTGAACTTCTTTGGTTATTCTTTCTGTCTGATCCTTGCTGGGTTGAACGTGGTTAAAATAGCAGGAAATGTGGGGAAAAGTGGAGTGTTATACTGAACTTTTTTTTTTAATGTATGCCCAATATTGATTTGCTTGGAAATATTTTTTTTAATGCCGTTGCTCACAATGTAAGTGTAGGTGGGTTCATAACTAGTCTTCACTTATAACTGGGGAGAGGAGGAAGCTAAAGAAAAACACTGTCACCACCTTTGAGAGCAGTTCATTTTCATGCCTTTCCTGATTTTTGGCGCGGTTGCGTTTTTCTGTACTTTATAATAGCCCTGAAAGCAGAAAGGGCGGGTGTCAAAAGCAGGAAGTGGTTGCTTCTTGATCTTGAACTCTGACTGCCATTCACTTCAGCAAACAAAATAATGATTCAAATGGGAACAACCACATCATTTTCTAGGTCTTTTTAAATGCTTTAAATGTTGAGACTAACAAATGTTTTGAAAATATGTTTCATGATTTGCTTGAAATCATGTGTACTTCTTGTTGATATGTGCTTGTGGATTGTGGATTAAGTGCTTTATTCTGTACTACTTAAACACTAGCTCTTCAGCTGATCGAGAATGTTGATCCAGTAGCTGTTGTTTGAACTTCATGTGCTGAAACTTGCATTAACTTTTAACCAGCTTTTTTATCTGATTGTCATCTGACAATCATCTACTCTTTTTCCACTGAGTCTGAGTTTTTATTGTGTCCCTTGGGTGTACTTTCTTGTGTGTGCACCAACATTGTTGTTGGCACAGCATAGCTCTGGGAACAAATAACAGCAGTCAGTTACTATTCTTAGCAGCATCTGGGTACAGGGAGCGTTCTGCTGTTTCATTGAGAACCTACATGAATGGAGAATGTTAATTTCTTCCTTAATGACTTAAACTGATTACTTTTTCTTTGAAGTCTTGAAGAATGTTGCCTTCTAGATGGATAGCTGTACAGTAGGACAATCAAAACTTGGTTCTAAACAGGCTGACAGTATTCTGTTAATATTTATATCCAAATCTGATGTTTTTCTTTGTCTCATGAATTATTAATTTTGTGGGCTTACATTTCATAAGTCATAAAGAAAGGTTTGTCTTTCTTTTGAACGTTCAGTTTTGACACAACAGTTATTAATATGAGTATTCTGTGAGAGATTGCCTTATGGCATGTCTGGTCTTGTGACCCATTGAAGCTTTTTCTCCCCCTTCACTTTATTTTTTAGTTTAAATCCAGTGTGTGAATAATGGCTCCTTCAGTGCAGTTAGCCATGTTACCCCTTGTCCAGGTCGGTGGGTATTTCGTACAGGCTCGATCTTGGAGGCAGTTTGTGATTGTCCTCTTAACACAGGGATCATGTTTAATGTAGCAAACTTAGATGGCTGTTTGATGTTAATGACAACCTATCAGGCTATTATTAAATATGTATGAGGTGTCACAGTGCACTCAGTCTTCATACTGCTTATGGAGAAAATGAATTGGTAGACTGTTTGGATGATAACAGTGTAAGTGCGGGGGCATTAGTTACAATGTCTTTTGAACAAAATGTTGTAAAAATTGCCTGAAAAATAAATAATAGGTACTGATGTGGGAAACTTCCTAGCATAATGTCTGCCTGTCATGTTACTAAGGTAAGTATGTTGTATTATTAAGCAAGCAAGCCATTCTTCTGTTTCCAGTATTGCTGGACTGCTGCTCTAAGTTTGCTAGAGGATGTAGAGGCACCCCCAGAGGAGTGTTTGGGTATTTGGCTGCTGTGTGATTTATAGAAACAAGGATGGAACGTGTTTTTATAATTGTAAGTGACCGTGGCTTGAATGACACTGAAACTTGTGTTAACGTCAAGGAAAACTACTTAACTGGTTTACTTGGGTATTTGTTATGACATTATTGGCACATCAGAGAACGCTTGCAAAGCTCTGGTGCCTCACAGTGCACCTTAATGAATTCTTTAGTTCTTCCCTTAATGAACCGAGTCCTCCCAGTCCAGCTTTTGTACTGTCCCTCTTGTTACCTGTGAATAATACTCTCTTTGTCCCCATTGAGTAGACAACTGAGGAAAATCACTTGATGCATTCATGCTGGGGACCAATAATGGATTCTAATAGAATTCATAGAATTTGATGTATGGAGGAGAGGAAAAAAAAACCCTCTGCATTGGCATTTACAAATCTCATAATGAAATAAGGAACATCTCATGCGCGTTTGCTTCTCTCCCTCTACCTCCTCCCCCCCACTCCAATTTAATCCAGGGATTCAGTAAGAATTTTACTTAATCTCCCTGCTCTCATTTTCTGTCACACAAATGCATTTCTGTACAGCCTCTCTTCTGAAAAGTAGAAGGTCCAAAAGTGAGAGTTTTTTTATCTTAGTTTTTAATGGCCATGTTCTTGAACATGTCATGATAGTAACAAGGAAAGAAAAGCAAACCCCGTCAGTCTGGGAAACAGTCATTTGACTTAGTATTGGTTTTGCACTGAAACATACGCAGCTCTAAACCGAGTATGCCTTGTGTGGGCATGGTGAAAGGAGGAAGAAGTCCCGATCTTCCGTGTCTGCTGGATAGCATTGCACTGAAGATTTTACAAGTAAATAATTAGTAACTGCTGTGCCTCCTTCCGCTTCCTTGCAATCTACTGACTGTCAGTGCCTGTGATGCCTACTGGGGAGTGTGGCTGTCTTAAGATAGTACTGCTCCCAGGGTTAAGGGTAGCCAGAGTCCTGGTATTGCTGTGTAACGCTGCCTCCTGTTACAGTATAAAATAAATTGTAAGGCAGGTTTGGGGCTTCATCTCCTGTTCTGTTAGTGACTGTGCTCTTCCAGCACAGTGACAGGGTGAACGTTGTTTTGTGGCAAAACTGTGGACTTAGAAAAAATAAATTTGAAACCACTAGCAAAACAACTGGTATATATTGGATAAGGAAAATACCATAACAAAATATAAACCTAATGGCACTGACCAAGAAAATATATCAGAGTGGTTCAGTAGAAAATAGAAATTAAAGAAAAACATAACTCAAACTGGTGAGCTAAGCCTGTGCTGATGATGCTAAATAAAATGATAGCACTTCAACGATATTGAAGAATAATTAGGATATTTTATTTAGAACTTAAGTCAAGAACTTTCAGGTCTGCTTCCCTGTTGTAGATATTTTTAGCTTTTTTTTTTCTGGCAAATAATCTTAGTGCTCCAGGAAAAAAAAGTGCGAACTTTAAACTGAATATGTCATGCTGATCTTGAGGAAGTTCATCATGTTTTGGGAACAAGCATGAAAGCTTTCATCTAAAAAGCTGAAAACATATTAGCAGCTTTCTCAAGAGATAGAAAGAAATTGAATTCTACAAAATGTCACCTATGCACTTCACCTGTTTTTCAGAGTCGTATATTTTTTTTCCTTGTTACATTTAAATAAAATAAGCACTGCTATCTAAATAAGCAAGCGTTTTAATACTTAATAAATTACTTTAAAACAGTATGAGCTCCATACTGACTTCTCAGGTTTCTGTAGTTGGAAGCAGTGTACTCTTTGTCCTTGACCAAAGGCGTGTGTGCATTTATATATTTATATATATTTAAATATATTTAATAGGACAATCAAAACAGGGACAGTCATAGGTAGCATGTCTGAATTGCTGGTTGTGGAGTTGCAGTAGCTTCATTTCTGTTTAGACTTCATTTGTATACTGGTTATCATTTTGGCGTTTCGCCTGTGCCAGTGATTTTGGACTTGGCTATGTGAAATTGTATCAGGCAAGTTCCCTCCTGGGATGCACACCTTCCCACTTCTCCCCATGCCAAAATATATCAGGAATGATCTGTTTTGGAGCGTATTTGCAGTGCTAAGGGTGCACCTCGGGCTTTTTGATACAATTCAGAGCAGAGCTGATCTGTTACTTTGCTTCTACAGCATTGTGGGATAGCTTTCATTTCATGAGGGTGTAAGGAGTTGAATTTCTGCTTCAGTGGTGGCCAGCTTTGTCAGCCCAGAGTGCTGATCTTGCTAACATGAAGCTGCTGCAAATCCTCTGTAGACTCCCCATGACTGCAACCCCAGTGCTGTATGGTGTGTGGTGACCAGGGATAGGTGATGGTGGATGCTGAAATCACACGCTAGCGATAAGTTGACATTTCTTAATTGCAGGAACAATAAATCTCTTGCTGTGCTAACTGGAGGATTTGGGAGAGTATGAAGCTAGGGTAGCAGTTGTGTAAGGAAGAAATGCAGGGTCAGAATGGAGCAGATCAGGTGTTACCTCTTCCCAGGGCATGACCTAGTGTCTCGGAGACTGTCAGCTACTGACTGACTAGATGGGTTGGCTATTGCTTGGTCATACAGAGTATTGATTAACAGTTGGAGCAGTTGTAGAAGATGGTTGGCCTCTGTGTTTGGCAGGCTGGTGGGACATCAGTGCTGTTTCCAGTGCAGTTTGGGTGGCAGTGCTGCAGCATTGTGCTGCCCACACAGCTGTGCTGTAGCAGGGCAGGAGCTCTGCTTGCTGGTAGGACTGCTGGAGATTCAGCTGTGTGAGAACCCATTTTTGGTTTGTCAGAACAAAACAAGTTCATACAAAAATGTTCCATGGCAGCTGACTGCTTCCCTGTGTTTCCAGGAAGTGTGATTTAGTAGAAGGCTAAGGAAAAATCCATGATTCTGCCAAGATGTGATTTTTTTATTTGTTTATTTGTTTTAAAATTGAGTAAGCGTTTTCTCTGAAATGCTGTAGCCCCTTGTGGATTGGAGCAGATGTAAAACTTGAGAAGTGGGTTTTTCTTACATGATGTCCATGAAAACTCACCTGAATTCAATCCTAACGGAGAGTTTGTACGTGCTTCGCAGAAATGGCTGGGTCACAGCAGCCGAGGTGGTGACGTTCCTCCATGGAGAGCTGCACAAACCTCTTGCATCTCCTAGTGCTGACAGCATTGCATACCACCAGAGTGAATGAATGCTTCAACCTATAGCACGGGTGACTGAAATGAAATTGCTTTGCCAGAAATAGCATTTTTCCAGATGTTTTGGATGGGCTTAAACTTAACTATTTCTCAGAGGATACTTATTCTTTCTAACATAGAGCAATCTGAGCTGAATGTGGAAAAGACAAAAGACCAGGTGGAGAGGGGAGTTGGTTGGGACAAGCAACCGAATTCTCCTTCAGTGGGGAGAGCAGTTAAGACTGAGACTGGGGAAGGCCAGTGAACTGGGAGCAGCTGGTGATCAGTTCTTGGGAAAAGGCAGGCTGGGCAGTTACGGCACAAGGCATTAGAGAGAGACTGGTGAGTATGTCAGTGGGAGTAAGAGTGATGCACTGGGAGAGGTGGGAGTCCGGTGTTGAACCCAGTGAGCTGAGTGAAGGAGAAGTGTGTTGCCAGAGAGTAGGACAGGCAGGGCGAGGACTCCGTGGAGATAAATGAGCTGTCAGCAGCCAGAGAGCCGGGCTGGGGTAAATTGGCCTGGCTGGGGACGGGCAGTGATTGCATACAGCAGAGAAAATGAGATGAAGAGATGGAAATGAGGAGACAGATCTGAGAGGGATGTAGAGAAGAGGCAGGTTGTGCAGGGGTTACAGATAGTCCAAATGTAATGGGGGCACGAGGAACCTGTTCTGCAGGGCACTGCCACCTGGGGAGTAGAATGGGCCTTGAGGTGAGAAGAGTGGCTGTTCTGCTGCTGCTGGCAAATGTAAATGTCCGCTGGTGGTGCCCAGCTGTTCCCTGCTGAGGGATGATACTTGCTGTTGCTTGGTCAGCTCCTGCGCTAGCTGTGGCTGTAAAAGTGCCAACTCTGGTAAGCTGCTGTGTGATGGAGAGCCTGCATTTGTTGTTATTTTTACGTTTTTTTTCTTTTTGTTTTCTTTTTTTAAGTCAAGGGAATTGCGTATGACTAAGGAAGCATCATGGAATCTGCAAAATCAAGTAATCAAAGCTAGAAAACAGTATGACTGAGTATCTTACACTCCAGCAATTTACAGTTTTAGCTTTTCCTTGATGAGCCACTCATCAAGTTCAGTGCTACAGATGCAGCTACTGTAGGAGAGAACTGTGGTTGCTCAGCGTGTGCTGTAATTTGTTCTCTGTGCTGCGTCCTCTGCTGTAGTGGTAGTTTCCAAGGCATGGAATTCAAGGAAGACAGAGGTTTTGTGGTTAATGCAGTTGAATGCTTTCCAGAGACAGTTCTTTCTCGTGGTCTCTGGTGCTGCTGTTCATAAGGGATACTGTATAAACTGCTTGAGCTGCTTTTTTGATGGGAACTGTAATTGCTTGTTCTGTATTTCTGATAATCAAGGTAGAACTGGGGTTTGATTTGTAGAAGTACTGAGTGTTCACAGCTCCATCTGATCTGAGAAGAAACTGTGCTTTTAAGATGAACTGTTATGTAAAGCAAAGTATGTCAAAAAGGAGGTGCTTAAGATTGGTGCTAAAAGTAATTAACACTTTTGATCTTGATTCTTTGCTCCCTATTCTAATCTGTAAAATAGGGATATTACCATCTTACCATTTTTAAGGCCATATGTGAAGATAAACTTCACAAAGTTTATTGTATTAATTTGGTACACCAAGGTTCTATAGCTGGAAGCTTTTCTTCCCAACTTTTACTTAACAATGCGCTTTGAATGGTGCACTAAATAAAGCCTGGAGACGTATGGAGCTTGCTCATGAACTGAGTGTAATGAATGAACAAGAAAATGGTCTTTTGAAATAATGGTTAAAAACCAAACAGCACAAAAACTGGCAACTGCAAATGCTCTTGAGGAGGAGAAAGTATGTTGGCTTTAATTCTGAGGGCTTTGTGTACACGTGTTTACTTCAGAATGCTTGACATCGTGAATTGGACATAGCATTTTTATAAGTTGTTCTTTTTTGCTTGTTTCTGTACTTCCTTTTCATTATACTGATTTATTAAGACTGGCAAACAGAAGTTTTAAAAAGTGACTGCAGGGTTGTAGTATGTTTGTTTAGCACATGCTTTTGTTTTATAATAGAGAACAGATTAGCATTCTCCTGGAATTATGTCATTGATAAAAGCCTCAAATATCCGCGTATTATTTTCTCCGTGTTCTTTAACATCGTGTCATCTTTGTTCTTTTTTGTACTTCTGTGCATTCATTTTTAAAAACACTACTAAAATACAGGGAAGAAGAAAAGGCAGAGCCCTGCTGAGGTAGGTAGGCTGTTTTTGGTAAGCTTCTGCTCCCTGTACATGTATGTTATGCGGCAGTCTGGCAGGTGCTCGGTTAGCAGAAAGGGAAGCAGCAGCGTACTGCCTGCAAGTAACCTGCAGTGTGTGCTGCACAGGGAGAACTTCTCAAGGAGCGTGATGGTGTCAGTCATCCATAAAAAGTTAACTTGGTGTCAAATGCCATGAAGCTATTCAAGTAGGTCTGACTGGAGCAGAAGTGCTAGGGGTATTTCATCTCTGCCTTTGCCCACTGCTATCGGAATTGTTTGGCTCCCTGACTTTTCTTCAGAGAGAAGGGAGAATTGAAAGGTGATAACAAATAGTTTTTAGTGTTCTTCCTGTTTGAGATGCCCTGCAAGCAATACTTGAAGACTTATTTCATTTTTTTAGGTTTTCACTGGGTTTATTTGCAAAATTTGCAGTGTCAGTGTTTGTGCTGTGCAAGTAACTTGCTGAGCATGGAAAGATTTTGGACTTCTCTGCTGTAATTGTAGTGAAATGAAAAAAAAGCTAAAATGGAAACCTTTGTATTTACTGTGTCATGCCACTGCTTTTTATTAGGAGGTAGAGTTAGCAATTCAAACACAAATTTCACTTCTTCATGCAGTAACTGTTTTCCCAAGGGTTTTTATTGGAGGGAAATGTATGTAAACAAATACTGCTGGATTTAAACATGTAGCAATGTGTTTCAAGAAGCCTGGCTCAGCGGTAACTTCAGAGACAATGAAAGTGATTCAGTACAGGAAATTTATTTTAGTGGCTCTGCAAGTAGACCTGCTTATTGTAGGTGATCTTTATCTCTGAACGCTGCAGCTTCTTGGTTTTTTTTTTTTTTTGTGTGCATGAGCAGTAATGTTAGGTGGAGCGCAGTGATTACAGACCGTAAGGAAACGTGAAATGAATCCTTGGAAAGGATAGGAGGAGTATAAAAATGGGTTTGTAGTGATTTTTGTGTAAACTTTGTAAGGGAATTTAATCAGTAATCGTATTAGCAGTCCAATCAAATGATGATTAGCATAAACATGTATACTAGAAGTGGAAATACCTGAATTTTGAGTCGTGTTTTTCATGCTAGTTTTGTTTCTTTAAGTTGTTGTCTTCATGTTGACCGTGTTTGAAAGGAGAATGTGTTAGAGAAGAAGTTTCTATCTCAATTGTGTGCGTTTTTTTGTTTGATATTGTTAATTATTTGAGAGGAAGGACCTGTCTAGTCTGGTGAACAGAGCCAAAAGTCGCTTTTGGAACACTGCTTTCCTGCTAGAACTGTATGACCTTTTAAATAGAAAATAACTGTGGTAGGAACTCCATTTCTATAAACACGAGTCTCTCAGAAGCATGTGGATGTTGGAATCCATCTTCACTCTTCTATTGTGACCCAGCAAGCCCTAGCCAGTTCTGATTTGTCTCTACTGTATTTACACAGTGAGACTCCTGCCCGTACTTCTGAAATTACTTACCACAGCTGCCCAACCTGCCCCTTCCACTGTTCTCAGGGAGCTGGCAGTGCGGCCAGGTGTCCAAAAAGGCCCATGGCATCCTGGCTTGCATCAGAACTAGTGGGGCCAGCAAACCTAGGGAAGTGATTGTCCCCTTGTGTGTGGCGCAGGTGAGACTGCACCTTGAATGTGATGTTCTTGTTTGGGTCCCTCACTACAAGAGGGATATTGAGATGGTAAAACATAGAATCATTAAGATTTGAAAAGACCGCTAAGATCATTTAGTTAGACTATCGGTCTATCACCACCATGCCACTAAACCATGTTACTCAGTGCCTTGGAGTGCTAGTGCACAAAAGAGTCCGGGAACTGGCAAAGGGACTAGAAAACAAAGCTTAGGAGCAACTGAGAGAACTGGGGCTAGGGGAGGCCTAATCATTGCCTACTGCTACCTGGCAGCAGGTTGCAGCAAGAAGGGTGTTAGTCCCTTTTCTCAAATGACAAGTGACAGGATACGAGAAAATAGTCTCAAGTTGCAACAGGGGAGGCTGAGGTTGGATGTGAGGAAGACATTTTTCATGGAGAGGGTGTTCAAGCATTGGTACTGGGCAAGCGTTGGAGTTTCCATTCCTGGAGGTATTTAAGAGATCTGTGCATGTGGTAGTAAAGGACATGGTTCAGTGATGGGACTTGCTAAGTCAGGTTAGTGGTTGGATGTGATGATCTTGAAGGTCTTTTCCAACCTAGATGATTCTACATTTCAAGAGAATCTCTAGGAAACATGAGCAGAAGTTGCTAAGAATTCTAGCCTAGAGCATGCACAGCAGAAGAGCAGCGAGTGGTCTTAGAGGCTAGTTTCACAGTAATTTAGGGGCAGAAAACTTCTAGCACTCACTTTGCAAAAACTGTTCACACTATCAGTATATTTTTACAAGACATGTTCACAAGCCTCTTGATTTCTAGTTCGGTCTAATTGGGTTCTTGAACCCTCCTGTTTAGTGAGGTCTGAAGCAACCTAAATCACACCTTAAAATTCTCTGGCACACTAACGTCAGAACCGAATACTGTTTTTTATCCAAAGTATGGGTACTGATATGTAAACATACCTGAAATCTGCACTTTTATTGAAGTCATCTGTTCTCACTTGTCTTTGTTCATCTGCGGGAAATTCTTAGTTTCCTTACAAAAACCAAGGGTAGTTGAGCACTCTTCCTTAAGGATTATTCTCTGAACTGCTCTCATTGAGCCTAGATAAGACCATTTGCTGGTTGCTGTCACTTTTGCTTTTGGAATATGACCTTTATAGGGTCATCATTAGAAACTCAGTATAATATACTTCCATGCTTTTGTACTGACTTCAAATTTTTATTCCCCTTCTATGCTCTGCTTGATTTTTTTTGTCTCCAAGAAACTGAATGGCATACGCTGTTTATGTGCAAGGTAGCTATATTTAGCTGGAAACATTTGGGGAGTATTCTTTTTTCTTTTAGCAATTTGTTAGGGAAAACCTAGAGAGTTCCATTTCCCCATAATGAAACTGCTCAGTAAGACTGCTTAAAAAAAAAAAGGGAGAGAGTGGGGTTGAGTGACATGGGAACGTGACAAAAAGAAACTGCTGATGTGAATGCCTACATTAAAGTTCTTTTAAGGTATTTGAGTAACGAATCTATGACCAGAAAAAAATAATCTGGTTATATGAAATGACTGAATTGTGTTTTTATCTCTACAAACATTCTGAGAAACCTTGTAACTAGTTTTGTGTGATTCTGTCCCCAGACATATAGATATGGGCTATAGCTTTTGAAGTGAGAACTTCTTACTTGGAGACAGTCTGCTGCCTGACTGTGCCTGTGTTCTCTATTGACCAGGTAAAACAGTAGCTTGCAGCAGAGCCCAGGGTTTTAGTGCACATGCACCAGTGGTTCTTTTTGCCTGGTCTCTGCTATATTGAGAATGGTCTTTCACCTCAAACAGGTTTTAGGTTGTTTTTTTTGCTTATTTTTGTGTCACACCCTATAAGGTCAGCAGTTGGAGAGACAGCAGGACTGCCCTCTGAGCCTTAGATACGACAAAAAACAGCGTAGTAAACTGTTGATGACAAGACTACTTGTTGAAGGCTTCATGTCAGGGTACGTTCCTCTGAGGTGAAATTTGGCCAGGTAACAGCAGCGTGTGTGCTGTGAAGGAAAGAATTCAGGTTTATTTGCGTATTTGGACCTTAGACCACTTAAGAAATGACAGCACTAGGCAGTAAGCTAGTTTTAATACTTAACTGCCTACAGTGCTGCTGTGTTCAGCTGCAATAAAGGATGTTAATCTTTTGCTGATGTTTTTTCTGCATTTTGACTTCCCTATACAGAAGGGCTGAGCACACAACCATTAGAACTGCTTATCATTTCATATTGTTTGGTAAAAAAAGCAGAGCAAAGGATCCTACTTTGATTATAGATAACACGTGCAATGAATTACATTGTGCTGTTTGGTATAAATGCAGTTCAATTTGACCACGTATTCCATCAATTTACATTCCTTGTTAGAAGGTGAAGTTCCAAACAGCAGTGAGATTGCTTTTCCCAGCTCTGTTTCCTGGTGATATACAATGTGTTTCAGGTGCTAGTTTTGTAAAATCTGTGTTCTCCGTAGTGGAGTCATTTCACCAATGTTCAGTCAGTTTATCTTAAAGGCACGAGATAATTTTTCAATATATACAAGTGAAGATGTCTTTTTCTTCTCGTTTAACAGTGCTGGTATCTTTGTACTGATCAAGACTGCAGGGCCAATAAATATTATTGGTGCCTTCAGAAAGAGAAGTTATTACAATTGTACGTGGTTTTAAGTTCTTCAGTAGAATGAGGCTGCATCTTAAAAACTTACTGCACATCAGCGCTGCGGGAATGGAAGCAGATGATGTGGTGTACAGTCAGCTACGGCCTTACAGTTAGTAGCTGAGTACAGCTGCTTGTCCTGAAAGCCATCAGTGTATTTCTTTTTTTAAGTACATGGATAAGGAAATCCATAGTGGAAGGTCTTTCCGTTTCAGTCATGTTGTGAATGGTGTTTCATCACTGCTTTTACTTAGGTTTCAGTTAAAATAAATAAATAAAATGGGAATGTTTAAATGAAATACCTAGTTTATAATTATGGTAATTTCAGAACGCATTTTAAATCAAGGGTCTGTGCTTTCATGTGCATACACTTACATGCATTGTGTATTTGTTTTTAAATGAAAAGAAACCTGGTCTCCATCTTCCTGTTGACATCAAACAATCCTCTGATATGCAAATCCTGCAATGGGGAGAACAGATACACAGGGTTTGTTTGGATTCAGTCCAAGACTGTGAAAATTATATTTAAACAAGTGATTTATATTCTTTGCCTCATTTAAATGAAAATGCATTTTGAAATAATCCCTGTAACTAAAACCACTTCGGTGAAATGTTGTGATCCTTTGTGAGACTGATGCGTTTTACAACAGCTAGTTTAAAAACGTTTTTCCTGTACTCGTGCACATCTCCGTAATGTGTAGATGCGGCTGTCAACTTCTCAGTGGCACATTTTAACATCGTATATGAAAATATTTGTTTTCCCTGGGTAATAAACGTTTGTTGTATGAACTTAGGGTGTGTGTGATTGTGACACGTGTGTGTGTGTACACACTATTAAAAGACGTGTGAGTATTTTACTTCCTATATAAAGCAACTAATGCCGTTCGTATATTTTCTTTGTCTGCGTACAGTCTGTCAGAATGAGGATTCTGTAGAAAAATGACAAAATGAGCAACAGTTTATCAATCTTCTCACCTTTAGCTGCAAAATTTACAATGACTGAACTTGCATGTGGTAGCGCTGGCTGAATTCCAGGTTTTCAGTAGGTGTTTCTGGAGGTCTGTATTATTTCAGTTGCTGAGTATTATATTTGAAGATGTGTGTGTGGCAGAGCATAATTACGCTTCTCACAAAGTTCTAGCAGGCTGTTGAACTGTTACCAGTTATCAGTGGTGGTGGTTCATACAGTATGGGAAATATTTGAACAAGAGTTGGATTGAGGTGAAATTTTCAGAAATGATTGGTACTCCTTTAGTCTTTAAGACTTCTGCAGTAGATAATCTCATTTGCTCTAATGTGCTATTTCTGTGATTGTGTGCCACCATTATTTTTCTGCCATTTGGAAGGCACAGAAATGGAAGTTGGTGTAAGGAAATATTTCATTCAGGAGGTTCTGTGCACCTACCTTTGTATCAGACCTATGTTCTGCGGTCACTTACTGAGCGCTGGGCTGTTCAGATCACATTTCATTCTGCACTGAGAATTGTTGCATGCCATGCAAATACTGTTATTAACAGCTGCTGAGTGTGGAGGGCTGGGGGAGTAGCACTTTCGTTCTGCTGAAGGCAATTACAGTTATATTTGTTTGCTGTTTTTAAACACGTAGTTCGATGAAAGATGCTTTAAAACTGGAGGGAAAATCTTTCAGTAAATTTTCAGTAAACCTTTTAAATCGGTTTTGGTGCCTCTTGTACTTGATTTTTAGCTGAAGGATTTTATGCTTTTATTTGTTCAGCTACTTTATGCAAGTCTTATATTTTGATACTTACTGGCTATCTTTTTTTCTTTAAGCATTTTAAGAAACAGAAGAGGTTGATTCCTGAAAGAACAGTTTGGAAGTACTTTGTTCAGCTTTGCAGCGCATTGGAACATATGCATTCTCGTCGTGTTATGCACAGAGGTAATACAGGATCAAAGATTTGTCTTTACTAAACCTTTTACAGTATGGGGAATTAAGCTGGTTCTATGCAAATTACACCGGATAAAATCACAACGGAATCGTCTTCAGCAGCTGACACAATGCATGTTTTTGTAATGTTTTGTAAGGAACAGCCAAGTGTGACAGAAGCTGTGCATTTACTTGGCTGTGGTAGGCATTTGTTTGCTGCAGCAGCTTGTGATGCTCAGCGTTCAAAACTGGTGCTGTAACTAATGGAAACCCTGCCGCTGCTGCCTCTTCCCTTGCTCAGATCATTTTCCTGGCTCTCGTTGTCTGTCCTCTTCTCCTCTGTTTGACGATTCTCTCCTAAGTATACTTACCTGCATGCTCAAACAGCTATTCATCCTTTCTTTTCACCTCTTCCACCTTTTTTTTTCTTGGAAAGGTATTTACCTCCTGCTGTGCATCCTTCCAGTGATGTATTGGCCTTTCTCCCTTACCTGCTGGATTACATGCAGGTGTGAGTGTTTTCCCCTCTTCTCTGCTCCTCTCTGCTCTTTCTGGTCTCTGTGTCAAATAGTGTGTCCCAGCAGCCCCTGTAGTTGCCAGCCATCCCTGTCAGGTTCTTAATCTCTTTTACCTATTGTAAACCTCTGTACGGCTGTCTCCTCCCTATGTTGTCTTCATTTTGCTTTATACTCCAAGTCAAAGAAAACAAATTGTAGTATAGCGGCTTCTCAGATGTACATTTTTTTTCTTTGCCTTGGAAGTCCTTCTGTCTGTGTCATACAAGTTGTGTATGGACTTGAGGTGAGATTACGTGTCTTCACTTGGTGGCTTCCTTCCCCTGGGATGGAGATAGCTGCCTAAAAGCCACGTCCCTCTATCTCTGCTGAGCTGTGTCACTTGCAGAACAAGTTGCTGTACCTTTCAGCAAGATAAATTTAAATGGCACAGGACTTCCCTCCCCAAATGGCTTTCCCGTATGATTCTTCTGTTCTTCCCTGTGTGTTTGTATGAGTATCTGCAAGCACAGATTTTACAAAGGGGGATGTAAAACTGTAGATTCTTTCTGTAAGATGCAGCTATCTTTCTTTAATGCTTTTATGACTAAAATAGTTCATTCCAGTTTATTTCGGCTCAAAATGAAAGGGTTTAGGTTCCTTGAACTGATATACTACCTCCAGATTTTCTTGCAAATCTGTATATAATCATACACCAAAACCAATGACAGTCAAAAATGTTTTTAACTCGAGCTGATGTCTGTATTGACCTGTTTTGCATAGTATGGTTTAAAGTCCTGGAAACTAGGTCAGGGAGTATAACAATTTCTTCTGTCTTCCTTTCTAAAGCTTAGAACTTTACCACCTTAGAGACTTGGGAGTGCTGGCATTTGAAGGGTTGTTAACAATTGCTTTAACCATACCTATATCTTATGCAAACTGCTATCTCCTCACACTTCCCTGATTTTCTTTTAAGTTGTGAGCTGCAGTGTGTTGTGCTTACAAGCTCAGTAAGAGCTAGGGACACTTGCCAAACAAGTATGAGGTCGGCGTATTTAGAAGACCGACAGGGTAGGTGTTTGGTTAAAAATCATAGAATAAAAATCTTTGCTCTCGTCTCTAGAGGATTAGATGAAAACTTAAAGAGAATATTACTTGTGAAAAATAATTGTCTGGGGAATACATCATTATTTTTCCTTGTTTCTACTTGATTAGCCCAATTGCACTGAAGGGTTCAAATGAACATTCTCCGGAGTACCTCTTTTTTTTTATTTATTTATTGTTAATGCTGGCTGTTAAAGAGTATCAGTGAGTTTCCTTATTTGGTTAAATAACATCTTGCTGCTGCAGAGAATCTGATAGGCAAAAGTGACGAAAAATGTGATTTACTGTTCACAGAACCATTTTCTTCTGTTATTTTGAGCTAAATGAGAGGTATTGTGGTTCTAATGGAATTCATTCTATAAAGTTTACACAAAGTAGTGATGAACTTACTTGTATACATTTCTCTGGTTATAAGGTGGGTCATATTATTGTTTGTTTGTTTTGGATTTTAATATTTTTCATTTTCTTAAATGTTTTGCTTGTGTGCTGTTTGGACAATTAAAATCGTTACTGTGAAATTTGAATAAGAGATTTGATTTTTCTGAACAGCACTGTCATTTTGTTGTCCATACTGAACAATGTCATTCAGCTTATTATTGATAGAGCCGTAGCTTTTTCTGCTACTTGATAGTATTAAAATTCTATTTGTATGTATTTATTTCAGATATAAAGCCAGCTAATGTGTTCATTACAGCTACAGGAGTAGTAAAGCTTGGAGATCTTGGTCTTGGCCGTTTTTTCAGTTCCAAAACCACAGCTGCTCATTCTTTAGGTAAGCTTTTCAGAGGGGCAGGTGGAGAGAAGGTGGATTTTGAGGGGAGAAAAAAGTGTTAGATGCAGCTAATGCTACCTAAAAAACTGGAATGGTCAGAGATGCTAAATACAGGAAAGCTTGTAGTACTGAGGTGCTGTCACTTTCAGGCAAACAGTTATTTGTATTTGTTTTTCCTTTGAATCATGTAATGTACGTTTCTGCCTCGAAACAAGTCTTCATTTCAGTAGCATTTTCATGATAGCAAAAAATGAAACCAGTAATGTTGACCTGTTTTTTGATTTGTGTGAACTTTAATCTGACGAAAAGAATGCGGTAATTGCTTACGCTTGTATATTGTATGGATAGCACTGAAGGCATGTCGGCGATGTGATTGGAAGGATCAGAAGGAAGAGCACCTGCTAACAAAAGAAAAAGATACATAATTGATCAGCTTCCAAATGTCTGTAGAAATTGATTGAATATTGACTGATCAGCTTGGAAAAAAGTCCAGTGCATACTGACTACTTATTTTCTTCCTTCTTATCCTTACAAACTTAAGAATGACACATGGAAAGACATTCTAATTTTTACAGGTAATGTATGTTGTGATTTCTGTTATGGTAATTTTTAAAAAATATTTTAAGATGGAGTTCCTCAATTTATGCTACATAAGTTGAGGAGAGTGCTGAATTGAGCTTTATGAACTATAAAGATTTTTGAAAGGGAGAAATAAAACTTTTATAAATATCCAAAAAGTTTCTGAAATGACAAGTTTATTATTTGTGTAGTACACAAAAAAAAACCCTCAAACAAACACTCCAGTATATTTTCCAAGCAAACATTTAATAAAGGTTGTATCTTTTGAGTAATGTCTGAGAGCATTTGGAGCCTGGAATGACTTCAGAGGAAAAAAAAAAACCCAAAAAACGATCTCTGACAGATACTTTAAATACAGTGAATGAACAAGTGACAGAATCTAAGAGTTCTCTTAATTTATGTGATCCTGCTCTCTTCTGGAGTAGCAGCATCTTTTTAGGTTTAATGTTTACAGTCTGTTTATGTAGTTTTGTAACATCTTTAGCTTTTTGTCCCTGCAAAGGCTGCTTAGTGATTGCTGAATTCAGCCTTGGGCACTGACTGCAAGGGGTGTGAAATGAACTTCCAGATACAGGAAGAGCAGCACTAAGGGTGGTAATGTCTAAAATTGTTTCCTGATCATTTTAAAGGATATGGAGGCAGACAGAGGGCCTTATCAGTAGTGGAATACAGATAGGTAAAACCAAATCAGATGCAACTCAGTGAGATTTTTTTAACAAATGGAGGTGATTATTCTGTAATTAGGCTTTTGGGTATTTTTGTTTCTCAAAAGTGCATGATAAGGCAGATAACTGTTCTTGGCTTTCTTAAGCATTAGATAATTGCAATCTCTGTTTTAAGTCCATCAAAGGCCCTACAAAAAATTGTTCAGATGCTGATGATTCTAATTAGACTATGAAATATTATATTTCTTTAATTAAAGTGTACCATATTTTAATCTCTTAATTTAATATTATTCAACTAGTCTAAGTTATCAGTACGATATGGAAAGAAGAGGATCGATGTTCACCATGTTTGTACCACATCTGAGATGGGGGTGATGCTTATGTTAACAGCCATAATTGTTTTAGAAAGGAATTTTTTTAAAAAGGTATTTCCTACTTCCCCATCTCCCAGAGAGTCTTTGGGCATGCCTTTATGCCTTCCAGTTTTTCTCTGCGTGGTGCGTTCTGATATTGGTGTAGTCCATACAAGGTCTGAATAGGACTGAGGTGAAGCTTTGACAAATGTGCCATCTTGCATTAATTAGAGAAGAGGTAAAGGACAAAGAAGAAGCATAGAGACTAGGCAGTAAACGTGTTTGGCTTTCACATAAAGGTTCAGATACAACCCTAAAGATTTTAAATGAATTTGTGGCACAGTGCATGATGAAGAAAGTGCTGCTGCTGTTTGTGCTACTCTGACAGGTTGGTGGCCATCTCTGGCTGCAGTTCTTGTTTGTCATAGTTTGGCTCCTTTTACTGCCTGTTAATGGAACAAGGGCATTAATGAGCAGCATTAAGAGGGAACTGCTCCTGTACTGCATTTGCAGGCACCTGAAAATCCTAATAGAGATAGAATTCAGTGTGAGGGTAGGAGTGCTAGACTTGTTCTGAGGCAGAAGTCAGGAAGTTAAGGAAGAGCCAACTGCTTCAACAACCATGGGTTATTTTGGCCTGTTGCAGGGGAGCAGTTGCAAACGGGGCTGAAGAGAGGTTTTTAAAATACAATCTAAAACCACCCAATGTGTTAAAACTCATCTCTTACAAATACAGGAACCATCCATACCGGGAGGGAGGTGGGAGAAACAAGCTAACAACGAAAGCCATTGTTTCCTAATATTGAGTGCTGCCTCTTGGTAGAAGAACTGTTGTGTTTACCTCTCTTCCCCATCTCTTTTTCCATTTTCTCCCTAATTATGACCCGGTATAAGAATTCAGCCTAGAAGAAACATTTTGTTTAGCTGCTAACTTAGGTTACAATGGATACAGTCACGCACTGATACATAATGTCACTTACAGAGACTGTTCTTTCAAATTATTTTCTCATGCAGCTTCTGATGCTGGTTTTCCTGTGATGTCTTTCAAAGCTGCATCTTTTTATGGTTCCATAAACATTTGGTGCAGAGAAAATAGTGAATTACAAACATGTGTAGCACTTCATACTTGTTTACGGGCTTTATAAAAATTTCAGTAGCAAACTAGATTTGGGCTTTCAGAAATAAAGAAATGTACTAAAATTTTCATTAGCTACAGCTTCTAACTGCTAATTAGGAATAATACTGGTTAATTAAAATACTTGCTGATAATCTATTTGATTCAAACGAGGGAAAAACGAAATCTGAACTTGACAGTTTTTGTCAGTGTTCTTAACTCTTTCTGTACAGCCTACCAAAACAGTATAATGGTCTATTATGACCTGTACATACCTTATTGATAATAATAATAAAAATGCAAAGGAAGTGAAGATGTTTAGTGTTGTTGATTTGTTAGGAGCTTGACAAATTCCTTAGCTTCAGAAATCATTACATTGGAAAGTAGTGTCAGGAAGAGCATCTAAGTAAGAACAAAACATACAGTAAGAAATGTCATTATACCTTTGTCCATGATTGTGGGTTTTTGTTGTGGTTTTCTTTTGTGGCTGAATGCCAGGCCTTATGCTCTCTGAAATGGCAATCTTCAAGCCAGTTCATGGAATTACTTGAAAAATGTGGGCTTTTAATTTTGTTAACCATTCAGTGGATCTAGAAATGGGTAGTCCATATTTCAGAGGTTCACCTTAGGGGGAAAAAAAAAAAAAAAAGAAATCAGTTCTCCAGAGTGATTGTGTTAGATGACTGCACAGTATGCTGCCACTACTGCCATGATGTGAGTACCTTCTTGCAGGGCAGAGGAACAGATATGTAATCCTCTTAACCCTGTGGAGAACAAATCATCATTTCTGTTGCGTTCTGGTGATTCATCAGTGGCTTGGCAACTCGTCATTTCTATAGTACCTGTGTCAATTGCACAGAGCTAATAGGTCGCTCTGAAAGGAGTTCTTCATATTTATGCCTCACTGCACTCACATCCTGTTTGGTCTCCTAACATGTTCAGCAATTGTCAGTGAATGCCAGTGGGTGCAGTTGTTTCCACGTAGGGAATTCAGTGATGCACCTCTGCTTCATGCGCACTTCCATGTCAGATGCCATTCTGTCAGGCTGCCTTTCTGCTCCTGTCTGTCACACAGCAACAACATGGAATGGGATATTGGCGGGAAGGTCTGACCTCTCCTGCCATGCCACCAACATCCGTCTCTGACACTGTGGGCCAATGTAATAAAAGAGGAGGCATTACTTTTGGAGCAGCCCTTGTATGTTATGAGAAATTTAATTATAAAATCATGCAAGGTTTTGGAAATAAAACACAACCACAAACCAACCACTTTGTAAAAATACTTGCAAGTGTTTCCAACTATTCTTGTATATGGATCTCTAACTCAGCAGAGGGCTCAAAGCCTACTGAGGTGGTGGCATGCAGCACCATTTAGCAGTGAAGCTCACTTTGATATTCTCAGCCAGACTATTCTGACAACTTGCACCATTATTGTGCAGGAGCTCTAGCAGGGGACATCTCCAGCTGAAGCATCACATTATTCAGAGAAGCTGTATTAAAACAGCCCTAATTTTATGTACAAAAACCTGAGGTCTCCTACCGTAATCTGAAGGCTGAAGATGAATTGTTGTGATGTTGTAGTTCTGCATTATAAAATAATGCAATAATTGTAGATTGATTTCTACAGTTGGATTATTTGCATAATATAGGCTAGGTTGCAAAACTACTTTGGATTAGCGCGCTATTTTAGACCTCATATCTGTGGTTGGAAAAGAGCTTATCACTTAGAAACCTACTTCATCTACATTTAAAAAAGAAAGAAAAAGGAAAAAAAAACCCTGTAGATATGGAGAATTAGTTTTGTCATCAAAATTGATCCAACACTTGGTTACCCTCACTGTTCCATAGCTGCAGCTTTTGTAGCGTAGTTTGTTTCTAATTCAGTATCCGATGTTTATCTTGTTAAGCACTTGTGTGTTGTGTTGAATTATAAAATGCCTGTGATTTCCAGGACATGAAGTTTTTCATAAACCTTATGTTTTGATTACTTAGGCTTTTTTCTGTCCATTTAACTGAAGTTTTATTTTGCAGTTCTATCAAATCACTGCAGTAACTCTTGTGGTTTTCAGCCCTCTTCCTGAACTCAGATATATTCTCCAATGAACAGAATTTCAGTATTAAGGATATTAAAGCTCATCCACTGAACATCTTCTGAATCAGCCATTACACTGCTTTGTATAAACAGTATTAACGTGTACCAGACAGATTTTTCTCCCAGTTAAAAAAGTTTGATAGCATTTGGAGTCACTTGCTGTATTTGCTTCACCTCCTCAATGCGTTTATTTTTCAAGTGAATGCACTCTACTCTAAGTGAGGTGTTAGAGTGAAGCATTTATGCCGGTAATAAAATGGGCTGTTTGTCATAACTCCCTTTTTCACAAATGTTTATTTGCCTCTGATCACTCGCATCCAACTTCCTTGTTCCTCATAACTGCTGTTTCCATTATGTCTGTTCCCTATCTTGATAACAGAAGGTTTACATCAAGAAACATTTCTTCAGATCTGCAGCATCTTTAAAGGCAGGGAGCAGCAGGGTCTGAGGAAGCAGTTCATCTGGTCATTTTCAAGATTACATTTGAAGCCTGTGGTTTACTCAACATACAGAAATGCAGTAAACAGTACTGAAGTTAGAGATTTCTTTTTTAGAAGCATTGGCAGTGTAATGTGTTACCTCTTCTTTTTCTGTCTGTGATCCCTTGTTTCTTCAGATCGCTAAAGAAATTGCATCTTTACTGTATTGTGATATTGTATTTTACTTAACAGGAAAAAAACAATGATCGAGAAAGGAAAAATAGCATGTAATGAAATGAAGCAGTTGCTTGCACTTTGTACTCAGTTTGCTCGCTGTTCTGAGGCGTAATGCTTTCAGTAATTCCTGACTGTCAGAGTAACGGATCTTATGTGCCATGTTCTCTTGAAAACAGTTCACAAGTAGTAATGATAATCTTCAGGTTGCTTTTGTGGTTTCAGTGACTACATAACTGTGATTTCTATTCCTTTCACTTGTTGGTCATTGGGGGCTTCAGGTTGTGTTGCAGTTAAGGTGTTACACTAGGCTAAACGCTGTAAAATGATAGCATTTGTTCTGCCTTTTCACTATCATCAATCTTTCACAGTCAGATCAGACCCCTAATGTATCAGCAGGCTTCCCAGAGCTACTGGTTAAAATTACCTTTGCTTTTGGTAAGCTCTGAACCTTCAAACCTCCGTGTTTTCAGCTGCCCCCTGTGGATTGTGTGAAGCCTCTTTCTGGCACATTACTCACTGCCAGTTCCTGGCTGATGGCTCAGCGCAAGGAAGGCACTGCTTCTGTAACCAGTTAGGAACCAGGTTACTGTTACATTTGTTTTTGATTAGAGGAATTCTGCCAGCAAAGCATCTGAATACACTAAATTGTGCATTAATTAATAGCTGCGGAATGCAGCTAAAAATTTTCAAAGGTGCCCAAGCTTACAAGTCCCTGGAGGAGGAAAGGCAAGGTTTCAAGGGAGGAGTACAGTACGGACTGCAAAACTGTGAAAGCAGTATCAAGCCAAATGTGATTTAATTACAGTTTCCAGTTTAAAGGTAGCTGTCATTAAATATCTATTAAACTCCCATTGCTGATATTTTGGAATAGCTGAGTGCTTTGTTTTGCTTTTAGATGCTCTGGATCTATATTAGCGTTGCAAGCCATCCATCCCAACGGCTGTTCTTTCAGGGGGAGAATACCATCTCTCTAGGCTGTTCCCCTGTGGTTAAATGCCAAAATCCCATGAGAGCACATGGTTTTGCAGCGCTCCGTCAGTTTGAGTTGCCATTCCCCACTCTTTCTTGTTTTAAGCTCTTGATGTCCCTTGGTCTCAGCCAGCAGCTGTGCAGCTTGGCCTCGTCAACGCAGAATTTGGGACTGTGGTACCCTTGCTCTCCTGGAACTTGCATCCTCTCCTTGTAAAGGTTTATGGAGCCAAGTCAGCGCTAGGGTGCAGTGCATGAGCTCTGTCCCTGCCTTTCTGCCACAGAATCAGTTCTCAGTGGCTCTTTGACCAGTGTGCTGTGAGGGGTGTCAGTTGGAGTTGCAGGTTTCCAGCAGCAGTGGCTGGGGATGTGGGAAGATGGCTTTGCATTTCCCAGGCTGAGCTGGGGAGAGTTGTTTGTTTGTTTTTTAGTTTTCCTGCTCTGTTTCCTCTGAGAAAGTGTAGTATGTTTTGAGATATCAGCCTTCATAAACAATAGGACATGTTGTCAAAACCATGATCTTTTGAAAATGATTAGAATAAAATTATTAATCTGATTAAAGCTCTAGTCAGATCCATTCAGATTTGGAGTTATTACAGATTCATTACATCTCATTCACGTAGAGTTAAATTCGGGCTAGATGAGGCTAATTCAGAAATGTGAAGAGATTGGAATCCTCATAATGTGTGTTAAATAGAACAGAGTGAGGTTTTAGCATGTGTTTTTGTAGGTTGCAGTAAGAGTGTTGATGTTAATCGCTGGATGCGTTGCCAGGTGGTAAATTGGGGAATAAGGTGAATTTGTACTGAAATCACTTGGATTTCATCATCAAGATTTGGTGCCTATGGAAATATTCCACAGAAAATTAAATTAAAACCTGTGTAGGTGTATTCTTTTTGCTTTTAGAGGGTAGTTTGTTTTTTGGGGAGGGATACAGGGAGAACGTTTAGAGACGGTGCATGAGAGCTGCTGCCCAGGTCGTTTGTCACAACTTTTTAAAAATTATTTTTGTGTTGATCTATCATGTAGGAACCCAAAGATCAATTTTTGCTTTTTTTTTTTTTTTTGAGAGCTGAAACATTTGTCGGCACTTCTGTTTTTCAGGTAGCTTGTGGCACAGCTGGGTAGGGTCTGATGAAAATCAGGGGGAGAGCCGTCCTGCAGCATCTAATAGAAATGTGCTCTGAGGCAGTGTGGGGAAATGCTGCGTTTCAAGAGCAGCCCACATGTCCCTGTGGCCTGCAGCTCGGAGGCAGGATTATGCCATGGCAGCCACGGGTTGGAGAGGTGGAAATGCCTTGCAGAGCCTGCTTCTGTGGCAGGTGGCCAAGTTGCTCCTCAGCCCCTCGGCTTCTGCTGGCCCCCAGGTTTTCCAGCCTTTCTCTTTGGGATGCTGGAGATCTGGATTTCAGGGCTCGGTTTCAGATATTCAAGTTGAGCTGTGCTTATTGGTTTCAAAAGCAGCCTTTTCTGATTTATATATTCTCAAAAGGAAAAAAATAAAATCAAAGCCCATGGAAGAGAATTTCTAGCTGCTCTCATTTCCGGCCAGCGCCAGTGGGTTAGAGGGGAGCGTGGCAGGGAGGTGTGCGTAGTGTGCGTCTTTCTAGGAGAAAATCCTCACTTTGGAAACTTCTCGTGCTTCTTTAAAAGTATAACTTAGAAGTATTCTGCAACTGAACAATTCTGATAATTAGATATCTATAGTGAAAGTAAATCTCCATTGGATGAATTTGAGTCTAATTTGTGGGTATTTCCACCAAACTGAAGAGTTGTAAGTATGAACTGAAATTGCACGCGTAGTAAAATGAAAACTATGGAAGATAATAAAAAAACAACAACAAACTTTCTCAGACAGGAGAACTATCTACTGTGATAATAACAAATTTTCATTCAAAAACACTTGTGTTCTTATTGCAGTTGGTACACCTTATTATATGTCTCCGGAGAGAATACATGAAAATGGTTACAACTTCAAATCTGACATCTGGTCTCTGGGCTGCCTGCTGTATGAGGTAATATTGATAATAGAGTGAATGTAATAACACTTTCCCCCTCTGCACCCTTCCCCAGTATACTGAATACTGTTATGAGATCTATTTTCTTGCTGCTGAGACAAGTATGTAGTATTCTAGAAAAGATGTTTGTCAGCTATTAAATATCTGCCTTAATAATGAGAATTCTTACGGTAACTTCTACATATGAAATACTAGATTTGTGTATTATTGGAGACTGTCCTTTTACTGGGCTTGCTATGAAGGTTTTACAGCTATTTCTTGAAGACTGGGCATAACTGAAGGGTTAAGAAGTGAATAATGACAAGCAGATGTAAAAAATTCTTTTGGTTGCTTTCAATGGTCTGTGTGGATTTTCTGTTCTGGGTAATAATGCTTTGAATAATAGTAGGATTGACTTACCTACGTGACTAATGCTTTCGAAAACTAACATGTAATTTGTTTTTAATTATTTGAAACCTAAGTAAAGAAATTAAAAATCATGTAGGCTACTATAGTTATCTCTGCTAACTCGAATTAACTTCCGAGTTACTTTGAGCAAAAATAAGTGCTTTTTCTACTACTTCTTTCCACATGGCTAAACTAGAAGTATGGGGTAATTCCTCTACTGATACAGTTGAGGTTGGCGGGTGACACTTCTGTAATTATAAATGGTGTTTTACCTTCTGGGAAATTAAATATACGGGGCAAATTCAAATAGAGGTGAAGAGAGGTGGGAAGAACAGGTAGGCTTCTAAGGCAACTATGTCTTCAGAGTTCTTGGATACCATTTGTTGATCAAAAGGGTGATTGGCCATACTGCAGTCCTGAAGAGTTTACAGATACATGTGTAGCTGTTGCCTGTAAATCTTTGGGATGATCTGCAAGAGACAAGTGTGACACTTGCTCAAGTATTGGTGAGTTTAAATCCTGAACAGATGTATAACTCTGTCTTCAGGTTCCCCAGCACTGACCTTGGCAATTGCCATTTTCATGTTCCACTTTACACACTTGCACAAGTAGACTAGAGGTAGCACAGAAGTGAATGAGGATTTTTTATTATTGCTACAGGTTTTTCCCCTCGCTGGTTTTAATGAAGATTTTTTTAATCTGGAAACAAGCAAAAACCTCAGAATAAATTATATACAATAAGCATGTTTTAAGGTTATAATTTTCTTCTACGTTTTATGAAATTTTGTGAAACTGCTGGACGGAAATCAGTAGTCATTTTCTGAAGTGTATTTTCAATTTTCCCAGGTTGCTTGTTCGATGCTGGATAGACCATGTAAAAAACCTATGTAAAAATGAATTTGTTCTTTGATCTAGAGAAGAATTTCAAAATAGCTGAATATCTTAATTTTATTTGCTACCTCAACATTTCAAATACCTTTCTATTTTTATTTTTTGAGGTTTTATCAGGATGATATTTAAGTTGGCATGGCACTTTGTTCTTTAAGAATGAAACAGTTAGGATGCTTACAGTTGATAGGTATTGTATAACTATAATATATGACAATGTCTAAAACTACAGATTTTTATTTTGATTTTTTTATTTTTTGGGGATATATTTATCCTGTTCAGTTCTACAATAGCCCAGATTTTATTTATTTTGTTTTGGTGTTTATCACTGAGGTGTAATTTTGAAATTCAGGTATACGAATCTCAATATATGCTTAATTTTTTTTTTTTTTTTGATTATTTAAAAGAAGTTGCTTAAGGTTCTTCAGTCACGCATGGTCTAATACATAGGATGTAGTGGAGTTGGGTGCTGGGTATCTTTTTGCAATGCATGTTATATCTACTGCTTGCATTTTAACATGTTCTATTGATTTTATTTTGCTGTGTGCTCTGGATTTTCTCTAGCTTAATTGGAGAAAAGCTGTGGCATGTTTATCACCTCTGAATAAATGCTTAATTCCTGATAAATTCTCTTCAGTTATGTTTTCATTTGATTTTAGGCTAATTTGCTATAATGTATATATTTTTAAAAAAAGCATTCTTTCTAATCCAGGTAACAGTACGTTATTCAATGCTAACTATGGGAGCACTAAAAAGTATATTTTAGACTGAATTTCAGAGCCCCTGGTAGTTGTGAAACCTCAAAAACACTACCACTGGAGTTTTAATTGATATGCAACAAAGTAGACTTTACTAATTAAAATCAAGATGCTGTGCTTTTGCTACATGGACCTTTACATGGAAAAGTAGGTTTTACACATTTCCTTTTATTGTTCAGCGTAGCAATTGCATCCTTACAGGGTTGTAGGTTGGTGGCTTACAGTTCNAGGGAGGGAAAAAAAAAAGAGAGGAGAGAGAGCTGCCACCAGCCCTGAAGACAGACAGTGGGCTTTCGTCCCTCAGACACCCCCAGAATACTAATCAGGAAAGTCAGACCCTGGAGGTCAGGGAGCAAGTCAATCATTCTAGCGATCGTCTCAGTGTGGAGGATCAAATTAGCCTGAAAAATTCAGCTGCTGGGA
Organism: Pavo muticus; assembly: GCA_016647715.1. NCBI lineage: Eukaryota > Metazoa > Chordata > Aves > Galliformes > Phasianidae > Pavo > Pavo muticus. The sequence continues at coordinate 707,506 of JACDJE010000009.1, read as the reverse complement.
GGAGAGGGCGAGCAGCTGTCAGGGGCAGCAGCGAGATGCACTAATGAACCAGATGAATAGTGCAAAAGCTTGAAAATAAAAACAGGACAGTTGACATTTTTCATCTGTCAAAGCAGGAGATGCATGAAAATATAGTATTCCTGTTTTAACTCCTTAGGGGACATTCAGAATTTTTTTAACACTCTGCAGCATTCAAACAAAAGTACTTTTTAATGAACACCTAGAGTACAAAAATGAGTATCTGTGCATTTATTTAGTATTTCTGCATGCGTACAGACTCTGCAGTTGATTTTTGTTTTCTTTTTTCTTTTCTTTCCTTTCTTTTTTTGGTCTTTAGCTTGCATTTTTAACATTCTTTTTAAGGTAAGAGACAACAGCATGTAAATCCCAAAATTAACAGCGTTTTGGTAGTACGGTTATAGAATGTTTGGGAGGAGTGTAGAATTGAACTGTAGCATTGTATTCTCTTGGGGAGCTTTAATGTGATTTATTCTTACTTGAAGTTTATATGAAAAAGTACTAAGCTACTTGTGAGATATTTTATTAGATACCAAGCAAAGGTTAGAGAATTCGGGCACTTTATTTCATGTCTTTCCCAGCGATATTGGTGCTGAGACATGAAAGAGTTAAGCTGATATCTGGAAGACCAGAAGACAGATGAGAGCCATTTTCAGCTTGTCCTGTCCCTGCTGAAGCTCACTGAGTAGCACAGCATGGACTAGCGTGTTTCACACACACTCTGCCTGTCTGGGGAATGTACACATTGTCCTTCCAAAATCAAACTTATTAGCACATGTAGAAAAGGGTGACTGACTTTGGGGCAGCGCTGTGCTCAAAGCAGCATTCGTGCTGCCGCGGTTCAGAGGCTTGGAAGGCTTTGAACAGAATGGAGAGATTTTAAATGAATTTTAAGATTTGTAATCCTGCTAGCCATAGCATTGGTTTCCACTGTAAATGTCAAGTTTTAACGTTGTCTGGAAGTCAAGGCTGGGCTACTAATGCTGCCTAGAAGATGGTTGTTTATGTAAGCGTTCTCCAGTAGCTGTTCCTACATTCTTCCATTACAATTGTAAAATACAGTTATGGGTGTCAGTTCTGTACTTCTGATGATGTTTTGGGAGGCAATATTAATTTCTGAAATAATGTGGAATAACAGATTGAATTATGAGGGCATTTTTGTAACCTTTGTTAGCTTTTTTAATTAAAAAAAAAAAAAAAAAAAAACACAACGCACAAAACGATACCAAAACCCTGCAGCACTTTATCCAAGTCTAGCTGTGGGATGCTACAAAATCTGCTACTGTTATCCAGTCTTTTTACCAGGCAGTATTACTTTAGGTCAGATAATGTTTTCAAATAAATGATAAGCTTTCTTCCAAAAGCTTTTGAGAGGAAAATTACATTGTGGGATTTTTTGTCCCCCTTCTGTGGTGCAAAGCCTCTCCTAACTCACAGCGGTAGGTGGAACTACCCGCGTTTTCCACATACGGTATTGATACAATCATTACAGTATAGAATTAAAGCACTGTAATATTAGGATTGTGACAGGTACAGCATAGAGTAAGTACGCAAACTGGTTACTTTGATAGCTAAGGAACTTCTGATTTTAGCTCTGTGACAGGAAATCCAAATTCATTAAAATTTGCTTTTGATTTGCTGGTGTTGCAGGTTTTATGGCAAAAAAAAAAAATGTACTTAAAAACATAAAAGAAAACTGTACATTTTCCTTAAACAGATGGCTGCACTGCAGAGTCCCTTTTATGGTGATAAAATGAACTTGTACTCGCTGTGCAAGAAGATAGAGCAGTGTGACTATCCACCTCTCCCTTCAGATCACTATTCAGAAGAAGTAAGTAATTTTCCTTTTCATAGGCTAGATTCTCATTTTAGTGCTGGCACGCTTCCAATGAAGTAATGAACTTGTGTATTTTTATGTTATTTGCAGATGATGCCTGTAAGTGTTTGCTCGTTGAACTTGCTCAAGTGTTTCTGTCAAAACATTTCCCTGAAATGGTGTAAAATTTTGGGGGGATTAAAGATGGAAACTTCATCTTGTTAGCTTCTTAATTTCATTGAGCTTCTTTGCAAGTATGACAAAAGGCTGTCCTAGAATACACAATGCTATGTACTACATGTCATAGTGGGATTGAGTCTTACGTATGTATTATGCTTTTCTAAAAGCACAACTGTACAAGTTTACGCTTGGCAATAAATTAGTGCACTAACTTTGTTTCTCTAGAGGCTTGCATCAAAATTGATACAATGTAGCTCACTAGTAAAAATTAATTTAGTTCCCATTTATCTGCGTTATACAACTACAAAGTACTGTTTGATACAATTGAATGGCAGTTCTTTTACAAGAAAGGGTGGACGCTAACAGTAAATTTCAGAGAAACGTAGCAAGACATAATATAATTGCATATCACAGCGGGGTATGTTTTAAGTTGATATATAGCAGTTCTTTACTGTCATTAATGCATTTAAGGGGCATACTTCCTTTTTTTTTTTTTAAGCTATAAAATGAAAAGAAACTAAATATTTTTCTTAAAGTAACAGGATTAAAAAACATATAAATGTTTGCTTGTTAATGATGTAATGTGCTAGTTCTGAAATAACTTTCCCACTTTGAAAAGGAACAGGGCAAGCCAATAGAAGCTGTAAAGCAAAGGATGCATATTAGTAACCAATTCTAATTGAATTCAGCCTGCATGAATTAAAGATTACTTGGAAAACGCAAATAAAAACCTGCGCTGAAATACCTTCTAATAAACATAAGGTTCTGTGCATTTTCATTTATAGAATAGGAATTGTAATTCTAAACCTTGAATTTTTTGCTTTCAAGGACAGTGATTGGACTATTAATAAAAGATAACTGGCCAGTGTTTTGTTTTGTATTTACAGTGACAATTCTTCCTCTTTACGGAAACAAAAACTGGACTTAAAAGGATAATTCTGTGACTTTGCGAAGGATGGAATTTTGATCTATTGTGTAATATATGCAATAAACCTCTTTGTGGGTTTACCAATTAGTCATTTTACCTTGGCCATTCTTAATTACTATTTATTGTGTGCTATAGATATGGCAGTTCATATAACCAACTCGAGAACTGGAGGCCTAGAAATACAGTAGGGTGTGAACAATAATGCAAAATGATAGCAAGAATGTCAGGGGCCGTTCTTTGTTGTGTCATTCATGCTGTCTTCCTTTTTCCATGAAGCGCATGAATATTTCACATATCTGCATCCTCATCCTCTATTCTTCTTGACTAATTTTCAGACTGTCTGCATTTGCATTTCACATGGTAGCTGATTAGGAGATGCCGAGTGCAGCAGTGAAACCTCAGCAGGCGGTTTCCATGGTGACCTTCAGCAGGATTTTAATGATGATACCACTAGTGGTTCGTTGAAGTTGGCCTGCCTGCGGGGCTACTTCGCTGCAGCTAAGTGTGAAGTTGGATATGCGGATTCCCAGCCAAGGGGCAAATATCAAAGCCTGGCCCAGATAGAAGGTCTTAGAGTTGGGACAGGGAAAGAGGTTCCACCTTTTGCTTACCTCTGTGTAGCTTCCAGTGTTGGAAGCGGATGCAAAGCACGGGTTACATTTTCTTCATTTGAAAGCAGATGTTTACTTCTATGCTTTGAGTAAACCAGGTAGTTATAAAATACACCAGTTAGTTTAAAATATAATGAGAGATACAGCGCTGTAGTAGATGTGGAAATAATAATTTAAAAGAAGTAATCAACTGAACTGTAGAGATGGCACTGAGAGCATTTCTTTTGTTCCAGTATGAAAACTTGCGTTATGTACAATGTATGAAAAAAATGCCCACGTATGTTTGTTCGTTACCGCACCGAAGTATAATTGAAAAAAAGAAAACAGTCTTCTTCAAAAAATGCTTTATTAGCACAAACAGTAAAAAAAAAAAAAAAAAAGAAAAAAAAACAGGAACAAGCAAGCATTATCTATTGTATTATGTTACTCTCCTAAATGTTCTGTACTGGGAAGTTCGCTATCTGCTCTTTAACCAGATTGGGAACACATTCTGAGCATTAAAGTTCAGAGGTTTCTGAACACTCAAATCCACATATTCTATAATGAAGAATTTTCTGACAGAATAATTTCATTGAGCATTCATCACTGTATCTTATGATGTAGGAGTCCAAACACTTCAATTACAAAGTACTAGGCAATTGCTTTTTTGAGGAAACGTAAATTTTAATGAGATAAATTTTTGATTAGAAATCCTGGTAGTCTAAGTTGTTTGTTCACAAACTTTGTTGAGCAGTAAGAGTTATCCGAGATTTTTGAATGCTTAACAACTTCACGTATCTCTGTTCTTGAATATTCCTTAAGAAACCCTGATGTTCAGGGTAAGTACTCAGTATTTACAGAAATATGTTTTACTTCAGGGAGTTGAAAGCTGGGGCTACCTTGCCACCCCCAGTCAATACTCATAAAATCCTGTCAGCCAGTATTAGCATCACATTGCTTTTGTGGTAGGTGAAGTCTTTTAGTCTTCCCTCTGAGTTGCTTTTCCTCACAAGTCCGTAGCCAGTCCCCTGCCCAGATGAGAAGGCTGAATGCGCCAGCAAGTCTAAATTGCCATGTAGGTTGCCAGCATTCCTTGCAACATTGAGTTTCAGGAAGGTCTCCTATTCAGAGTAAGGTTTGTGAGTTTATTATTATTATTTCAATCATCCAAGATTTCTTATGCAAAAAGTTTTCTCAGTTGCCTGATAATGCCAAGTACTTGCCTGTCACAGTACTTAGTATTCCCCTCTCCCCTTCTCCTGACTTGAGCGATAATTGTTTATTTCATAGCTGAAAAACCTGCTAAAGTTAAAGAAAGTGTATCCCACTGCTCCAGTGTCAGGCTAAGCTCCAGGCTAAACACAGTCATTGTGCTAAGTGCACAGAGGAGGTTAAGAGCAGTAAGCAGCCAAAGAAGTATGCAGCTTGGGGATGTGGGGATGCAAGAGGAGCTCCTTCCAGCTCAGTCGTAAGTCTGTTCTGTCTGTTGGCCAGTCTATGCCAGTTAATACTAAAAAAAATTACTCTGTCTCTAGTGGTAGTCTGACTTGAGAACCCTGGCACCTCTTCCTGTGGTACTGTCAGGCTTTTCTGCTTCATGAGAAATTCATTAGTACTAGGGGGGCTGACAAGTGATCTAAGGTTCATTCAGATAGTTACTTGTGTAGGTAGATAAGAAGTAATACTATGGCCAAGTATTAGCAGCCAGCACGAACCCATTTTCAGTTGTGAAAGACTATCTCCGTGTATAACTGTTTTCATTCTGCTATGCTCTCTTACAACTGAAATTCTGGGGAAGGGAGGGAGGAAGAGATGTAGCAGTGTTAGCAATGACCAGCATTTAAGTAGTAAGACTCATAGCCACGTTGATGACTGCCATTTATTTTACTGTGATAATTGCAAAGGATGGTTACCACTGATTGAGTTCTTCTCTTGTACTGTGTTGAGAGAAGAATTTCTAAATAAACCGATTCTCGACTGTCCCTTATTATTAGCATTCTCATAAACCTTTTCTTGCATCTGGACAGTAGTAGCTACATGATCATTTTGGTTAGGGCTAGTAAATAACTGTACACGTTGCAAACAGCAAAGGCATCATGTAGATGGTTGGTTTCTCTAGGTGTACTTACAAAGATGAATAGGGCATGAAAGCCTTACCTAATGCAGTGATGCCATTTTGCTCATGTCTTTGTAACCACTGAATCTCTATGGCTGTCTTTGAAGCTCTGAACTATAAAATACTATAACAGACATAACAAAGCAACCCTAAAGGAAGGCATCCTTTTTAATGACTTAATTTCAGACTCAAATTATTTTTTGGTTTTAATATTTTTTAAAATGGAGAAGTTCAGTTTAGAAAACAAAATCAGTTACCCACAGGCCAGCAATTAAAAAGCATGAAGTGGACTGGTGAAGCAAAACACAACTTGTCAAGCTTTTTGCAGGTAAATTTATTGGAGGATCTACTTGTATTGTTCTAACTACGGCTGATTTACTGGTAAAATGAGAGACAATCCTGTTATTCCTCTAATGATAGCTTTATTGGTGTCCCAAGATCTTTTACTAAGACTTTATTTACGCAGTTCTACTGAACAGATGGAACTCTTCACAGATAAAGATATATGTATATGTACAAGATTTGATGTTGTATTCCCCAGATAAATTCCATTTGTATTCTCTTTATAAAATGTTTACGTGTTTGGTTCTAATTTCAGGATTGGGTTTTTGGATGTTTTTAAGCGTTTCCTGTTTGCCGTGCAGGCTGTATGAGCTGTTGCACGGCAAGCTGTTGCTCTCTGCTAATATATTGTCTGCTGGTTACTGTGTGTCCCAGCTGCTGCTTCTACAGGAGCTTATTTTACTTTTTCTATTACATTTTGGCAGTTATTTCTTACGGTAGTTCATAATTTCCAGTGTTCTATTCCCCAAATAATTGGACGTTATTGTGGACTAATAGTTGTTCCTGTCAGTGGTATGATATTTCTATTTACTGCCTGCCAGAAGGAGTGCGATAGCTTTTAAAATCCATTAGTCAGATAAACTTAACATATTTGAGGTTCAAATAGCAGGTGTGTTGCTGGATCTGGCCATCAATCAAAAAGAGAAACATTAAAGTAAAATGATGAGCAATCTGATCACTATATTCACAATTCATCATCTCATATATAGGTATTAATTTCTCTTCACTAAAGAAGCAGAATGTTTTAGTGTCAGTTTTTGTATTATTGATTGTGGAGGAGCCTGTACAATGTGTGCTGTTAGCAATTTCTGCAAACAAAGTTGTAAATAGTTGTATATAATATTTCTTCCTTCAACTTCTGGACTTCATACTGTAGTGCACTGAAATTCATCTTCAGAAAAACTAGGAGTATAATTAGAATTTAAAACCCTTCTTAGTCTTTTTATACAAAGCAGGAAGGGAACTCTCTGATGGCACATTTGAATATGCTGTCTGTGTTGCCTTTGAGTAATCATGGTGATGAGGTCACTCTGTTAGTTGCAGGAACTAGGTTTTCTCAGTAATCACACCTAAGAATGCTTCTGCGAATATGTTATTTGTTTCTTTCTGTAAAGGAAAATTAACGACCTAACCCTACAAATAAAAACCAGGACGTAGTCCAAAGATCATTTACTTCAGTATCATGTTTCCAAGGCCAACATAACGTGATGCTTCTTCAAAATACTTTCCCAACTTTCATTTTTAAGTTCAGAATTTTACTAAGTCAAAGGTGGAGGTTTTAAATTAAGAAGTCCTCACTGGGTTGAGTAGGAGTTGCCATTTAAATGATGTATAAAGAAGTTACATGCACATTTGAAGTTGTATGCTGGAAGAATTAGAACTTAGGTCTCCTCATTACTCTTTATGCTCATATTTTTTTTTCTGGTGATAGTATAAAACGTTTAAAAAAAAAAGGGGGGGGGGGTTCATTCATGCTTGCATAAAATTGTGTGCATTATGTGTTGAGAGAGAGCGCTGAGTGTGTGTTTATGCAGAGTTGCTGTGCTGGGCTAATCGTTGTCAGTCTTTTCAATTTGAATTTGAGAATGCACAAACACTACTTGGCAGGACTGTTGGCTTTCTTACATGTTATTTTCCTCTCCTAGCTGCGACAATTAGTTAATATGTGCATCAACCCGGATCCGGAGAAGCGACCAGACATAACCTATGTCTATGATGTAGCGAAACGTATGCATGCACACACTGCGAGCAGCTAAACAGACATCAGATCCGGAAGATCAGAAATGTTCGAGTATTTTAAATAAATCATCCCACCTCTTTGCATTACAGAAATGTAATTATTTGAAGCTTACTGTTGTGCTTTGTAAACCCGTTTATATACGAACTTCAATGTTTTCTGTTTGTTTTTATTTTTTTTACTTTTTACCAACTTGCAGTTTTAACAGATTTAAATATGTAAAGCGTAACTTTAAACAGATACTGAGAGCCGCTGTTTTCCATATTAAGTGAGTTCAAGTATGTTTTCTTTACTAACAAAATGTGTTCAGTTGGGCCTCAGTTCTAAAACACAGTTGCACTTTTGCACAGGATACAGATATTAGGCTTATGTAGAAGCAAAATGTCTGAATCTCACACCTTTTTAGTAATTTATAGGAAGTATGAATCAGCACAGTTATGTTTATTTTAATCGTAGTTCTAAAAGGGGTATAATTATTATAGAAGGTTATTGTATTTTTACTGAATTATAGTTTGCAGTTCTCAGCACGTGAGTAGACAGATGACATGATTAGTTCTGTGCTTGCCAAACATGATGCAAAAGTAGTTAGTGGAAAAAAGCCTTACACTGAAATTAGTTTAATGTCCCTTTTCATTTTGCTATTTTGTCATAATGCACATAAAACATTTGTTGGAGGTTTTATGGGAAAATTTAAGGTGTTGATTCTGCAGTTTGATCATTTTGAATAGCCTTGTGCAGCACTGCCCCAGGGCAGTATGAGTCTGCATAGCTGAGTGTTAAAACCATGCAAATGCTGCTTGTAGCGAATTGCGTTCTTCTGAGGCTAGCACGTATGAGAAGATCTGATTAAAAGATGCGATCTTTAAGTTACAAATTTCTGTTTCTGTAAATGTCACTGTTTGTAGAGTTTTGTATTTAAAATAATTGGACCTTGCGATACTGTATTTAAAGATGCTTTTAAAATACCAAAATCTTTTGGAAAATATATGGTTGTGTACTAAAACACAATATGCTCTTCATGAATATCAGATTTTGTATATTGTATCTTAAGAAGTAGCTTTATATTTAGAAAAAGTAAGCATTTATGTTTCAGAGAAAGTTGCCACTTCCATTTTGGAAATAAGTACTGATGCAAAATGTCTTATGGATACTTTACTCTTGAAAAGGAGATTCGCGATATTTTGGTTAAATCCTCTCTGGTATGCTTAATAATGTTTTAATTGTTAAGAGAAAAAGGGTGTTGAGAAATAGAGATAGGGCTCAAATTTCTTGAATATCAAGACTGAACTTTTTTCGAGAATACACAGAACTGTCAAAACAGAATTCTTACCATTGAGATCGCTAAGAAGCTGCTTAGCAGGGTCAGTTAAACCTTTTCGTTATGTGGGTAAAAAGAAGTTAATTGAGAGAAAATCAGCAATATGTACATCCACGCTTAGGTTCTGTATGCAGTCAGTTCCCTGCACTTTTTATTTGGCTGTTTTTCTTCTCAGTGCAGCTTTTTTATTAGATGTAATGCTCAAAGAATAAAAATCTAAATGTGGGAAATTTGGAGTTGGATCAGTTGTGCTTTGAGCAAATGTGTTTGTTTTTTTAAATTAGAAATACTGTGGGAATTCTGATTGGCAAAATGCAGGAGTTCTTAAACAGTATGTGCCACATCTTCATCTTAGTACATTGTTTTTCTGTTGTTGTTTTGTTTTAATTTCCAGACTTTGTAGGACAAGTCCTTAATTTTCGTTCTTGCTGCCGTATTCACTTGATCTAGTCTTGTAGGACTCCAGTGGAACAATGTATAGGAAAAAAGTGCTTGAGAAACCTTGGTTTGTGTTTAACAACCTCTGTATTTGCACTCATGTATTATCTGATAAATGTATTTTAAACAAATGATGGTTTTATTCCAGTTCAGATGTCAGAGCGAAATGGTTTGTATTGGCAAAGGCAGCGCAGTACTTGCTTGACTGCCGTGATGAGTTTTTAATATGCACAAGTACTCCAATCGTTCTCTGAAATGGACTAGAATATTCCGAAGTCACTGACAAAAAAAACCAAATCAGTCTATGTGCATCTAATATCATGCATCAATTATTATTACTTTGCCTGAAAGTAACCAACAATAGATGTTTTTTTCCTTTTCTGGAAGGACACATGGAGTCAAGAAATGATGAGTTAAAAATCAGCAAATGTGTAATTCATTGGTGTGGGTGTGTTTTTTTCTTGTGCTAATTAAGTTTTGTGCTGAGTAAAAGAAGTAGTTGTTTCTGTTTTAAAAACTGAAGAATAAATGGTACAAATGACTCGGGTACCAAAGTTTGTATTTGAGAAGTCTGTAAGGGTTAACAGAATTGCTTGTGTAACTGAGGTTCTAGAATCTATCCCGTAAGTAAATCACCTAGTAATGTATGAAAACAATGATGTCTGTTGTAATAATTCCATGTGTGCTATACATTTTATAAAATGTTTCCTGTTACAGAAGCATTCTATTTTTCATCTTTTGTTGCTGGTGAGATTTGGCGCTATTTATTTAAAACTATGACATTACATGTTTGTTTTCTTTAAAATGAACCTGTTATATTTCTAATCAAAATGGTCTGACTTGCACCCCCTTTTATTTCAGTAGCACTACAGTATTAATGTGTTTCATGACTGAACTTTGTGCTTTGAATGACATTGCATTAAAATCTTATCTACTATTTTGAAAGCTCCCCTGCTGTGCAGTAGCCTAATAAAAATAAAGCATATAGATATCAAGTACAGTGTAAAAAATAACAGTGCTTCCGTGATATTTTCTCAAACTTTCCTTATTTCAAATATGCTACAGTAGTTGCTGCCAGTCTTGCAGTCAGTTTACTGTTTCCAGTATTTAATTATAGGTGAGTGTTCTAGAATCGTAATGATAGAAAGTACATCCAAAAAATTTTTCTTACCATTTGTCAAAAATTGTATCTAAAAACACTACCCTAGATAAGCTCATAGTGTATTATAAACTGTGCTTTCATCTAAAACTACTCTGAAACAATATGGAAATACCTAAAGGGCCTAAGAATAAGGAAGAGCTCCTATTTGTGATGCCAGCCTTTTAGAGCTCCTGTCAGCTCTTGTTTACAGATAGTGTTAATTTTCTTTATGGATTTTCAGTAATTTTGAGTGAGCCTTGTTTGCTCACAATGAATAAATAGAAACTAGGAGGGTATCTATAAATGATGTCCTCTCATGTCTTTGTTTTGGTAGGACAGGCTTAACGTATTTTTCCCACTTCTCTTCAACTTCAGTGATCCAATTACTCATTGTATGAGCAGGCAATAGAAGTATGTGTTCTTGTAATGAGCTGAAACTTTAAAAACATGCCAATATACAGGAAGATGAAATACAGTATTAGGTGTGTCTGAGCAGGCTAGTGTTTTATTCATGCACACGATTAAGACGGCCATAAAGAGTGAGATTGTTGACAGTCTTGGAAATGGAAAGGGACTTCTATTGCCAGTGGTTCTCAGCTATCTCTGAGTGGGACCCAAAAGTGCAGTGATGTTTGCTTTCAATAAACCGTCCATTTGATCTCTGTCTTGGCTGTTAGCTAGAGAGAAGAGAATCTTAATGGTTGAATTTGAATGCCTTGGTAATGATGGTAACTGCGGTGTCAGGTATTTGTGCTTTCAGGACCCGGAGGTTTATGTGAGAGGAAGACAGCTAAGACCTTCATGTGTTCATGTGTTCTATGGAGATTTAGTTCAGTCTGGAAGTAAAGGTGCTGAATAGCAGAGTTCAAATAGCTTTTTTTTTTCCCCATCATTTTAATACCATTTTAGCAGTCGGAAGTTTTTCTAACCCTGCCACATCCCCATATCAGCTAATAGCCAGTGACAGTGCTGATCTTCTGGATTCTGATCTTTTGTTTGGTCTGGATGAATAACTAAATTTTCCTGCTGACATCACTGAAGAGGGGAAATGCAGGTGCTGGGCATACCCAGTGATGTGTTACTTAACTTCCAAATGTGATTCAAGTAGAGATTTTAAAGGGTTTTTTTCCAGTCTTCACTTCTTTCCGTAAGCCTTGCTCTTCAGATTTGTGTTCTTCGTTTTCATATTCTTCCATTGCCTCTGCTTCATCTTCCCTGTTGTCTCTTCTTCCCTCTTTCACACTTGAAGTTCTTATTTTCCAAATGGCCAATAGTTCCATTCTTTCTTTGTGACTTAGCTAAAATCCACCCACTCCTGCCTTCTCAAATTTTATCCCTAACCATAGGCAAGCTCCATGTTTTTTTTTGTTCTGATTACTACTTAGCTCCATTGTTCTTCATTCAGTTTTTTTAGCTGCCACTTTGATTTCTGGTTTTAGACAGATGTTTTCACTGCCTCAGTCATTCCCATGACCTCGTCTTTACTAAATACTGTGTGCTTTATTATCTCTCATTTTTAAATTCCCTTTCTCTGATCACTACCTGCTCTCTTTCACCATATCTGTCTTTCTCTCTCTTTTACCCTGTCACTCACTCCTTTTGAGATCTCCAGTCTATTAACCTTTCTGACTCTTTTACTCTTCTCAGCTGCCTCCTTCCTTCACTGGCCTTACCTCCTTTGACTCACTGGTCTTTATTTTCATCTCTGTCTGCTTCTCTGTATGTGGTTTCTTTGGTTGCTTCTCGCAGTGCCCTGACTCTAATGCCTTCCCTAGACATCTTTTCACGTTATTTCTTGATTTCCATTCCTCGTTTTCTGAATATTGCTTAAGAACGTCAGCACAACAAAGCTTTGGACTCAGCTCTGCCTTACCTGTTCTAATTCTCCTTCCGAATGGACTTTTTAACCACTTGGGTCACGTCTTTTTTCTTGATGAGTTTGCTTCCAGGTTAGCTTTTCATTTTAGGTTTTATGTTTGGTTTTTTTCTTCCCCAAATTGCTTTCGTAGAATCTGTTTCTGAACTGTGCCTCTGCCTCTCACCTGTGTGAGTTTGTCCCTTTAATTTCTGCAGCTCTTGTTCATTTCTTACTCTTTTCTTGAATGACTTTCATGAATGACTCCTTCACTAGCAACCAAATTTCTCTTTTACTCCCACCTTGAAGTGTGTGGCTCCACTCAACTACTTCTGTTTAATACTTTTTCCTTTATTCCCCATTTAGCATCCCCTTATTTTATGTACCTGAATGTCCTCTCTCTGTTTTTGTTCTCTTGTCTTTTGTTTTGCTCTGTAATTCAAGTGTCCCACAGATCCAGTGCCCCCTTCCCCAGTTTGGTTCTCTCATAGTTCAATCTCTGGATGATTTCTTGACTAATTGGCCAGTTTTTAACTTGTTGACTCAAAGATCTAATTTTTATTCCAAACTCCCTCTAGACATTTTCCACCTTCCTTGATGATTTTACTTGCCTCTCTATTTTCCTGGGCCACAACCCTTCTCTCTCTGATATGTCGGCTGGTCTTACGTCTCTCAAGTCAGCAATACCAGATTCCACCCCTCTTCACTGTCTGTGTTCTTTTATCTTTACCGTTGTAACTTCTGTGTCATTTTTAACTTCTGTTCCTCCCTTCAAAGTATCAAAATTGACAAGAGTAAACAATGGTCCTTGGCCTTTAGCTGATTTATGTGCTGAAGAAGGAATCCATGGCATTACTGACTGTTTTGTGTTTTTAAGGCAGTTCAGTTTCGCAAATTTGACCCTGTTTTATGACTCCAGAGCTGGATTAGGTTCCATTTCTCCAGGCACCTCTAAGGTTCTTGAATTTGGGCCATGATTTTATTTCCTACCACTTAAATTGCAGGTTTTGTCTTTCATTTCTTAACCTTATGTAACTTTATCTTGTTCTATTTCTGCACATACAGCACACAGTTATTTTCTTGTGTTATAGAAGCCTGATTGCAGTGCATTTATCTTCATTTTTAAAGTAAGAATGTGCTTCACAGATTCACTGGCTGGGTCAGAGCGTAAGGCATGGCGCTCCTCTTCGATACAGTCCCTCCCTTACAGTGGTTTCTCTTAGTTGCTGTTCTCTGTGTTGTGCCTAACTGCAGATACACTGTGTTACACTGCAGGTCAGCGTACATAAAATTGAGCCAGCTGCAAATAAGGTAGCTTCTGTACTTGCAGCAGTACTGCAGGTTCTTACCAGAAGCCACAGTTCTGTTTGCCCTGTACGGCTGGAATGGAGCCTCTGTGTTGTGCTAATTCTGTATCCATGTGACCCTAATTCGGTGTCAAGGCAGATGTGCCAGCAGTGCACTGCATTGTTTTCTGTGTACACATACTGTTAGCCTTCCCAGCTGTAACAGGCTTTCAGATTTGAAAGGCTGTGTTTTCAGAGATGCACTGATGATCACTTTATCTGACCTTTGATTACTCCTGGTTATTTTATCCTTATGCATCTATTCAGATTGAGTAGCAAAAAATGTTAATTATCCATAAATCTAAGAAGTTTTATGGTGTTTGAAAGAAGTTTCTTTGATTATAGGGTAGAGAAATGGATATGAGAATGTTTGTGTATGTGTATATATATGCATGTATACAAGAACTGCTCTGAAAGTAATGCCTTCTATTTTATTATGGTGGCCAGCAGTGTCAGAGGTGGATGTTGATGGTATGGCAGGAGAGGCTGAAGCTTCCCAACAATTTTCTGTGATGTTTGGTTGCTGTGTGACAGATGGCAGTAGTGGGGCAAAATGGCGACTGACATGGAAGTGTGTATGAATCAAAGATGTGTCACTGAATTCCTCCATGTGGAAAATATGGCCCCTGTTGACATGTGTGGATGCTTGCTGAAAATTTATGGAGACCAAACAGTGGATGTGAGTGCAGTGAAAGCTGAACTGCATGGGCAGCATTTTCCTAGCAGAGATGCCATCAAAGTAGCTGTAAAACAGTGGGTTACCTCAGCTGGTGCAGATCGTTATGAGCACAGCATGTGGCCTCTTGTCCATTGCTGGTGAGAATGCACAGCTAATGGTGGTAACTGTTGAAAAACAGTGTTTTGCAGCTGAGAATTTATTCTATCAAATAGTGTTATTGTGCTCTTCGTGTTTCTTATTTCCATGGAAGTAAATAGGTTGCTCCAGAAGTAATGCCTCCTATGTAGTAACTACTTATTTGCACCATAGTAATTCTTTACTTAGAGAGGATCAGTTCCTGGTTGGCAAAAAGCAAATTCTTTTCTAATGTGTGCTGAGTTTTTATGTTTCTTTTTTGTTGCCAGTTCGTGTAATGTCATACCAGTGATGAATTTGTTTTACACACATCATTAAAGCTGTTGTAGAGGCCTTACAACTTTTGTGTGATAGAAATCTTCTGTTTGTGTGGAAATAAAAAGAACATAAGAAATTAGGTACGTTGAGTCCTTCCTTATAGTTTCACTGTTAGTACTTGAAGTCCAAGCAATAGAGACCAGCCTCAAACTGGGCAGAAATGGTCCTCAAGACAGTAGAGATGAGCTGGGGCTCACTTCTCCACCTTCTAGCTCTTGGTTCTCTGCCTTCTCTAGGTGCTTGCTGCAGGCACTACAACGCCACCATGTTAAGGGCTAATGGAAACTTGGAACGAAGTAAAATGTTAATACTACTGTGCTCAGAATGACTAGGAAATCTTTCATTTAAAAACGATTAAGAAGGTCTTTGCTGTCATTTATTTCTTAATACACATTTGATATTAAAAATGTGTGGCTACTGTTACAAATATTGTATCATGCAAAAGCTCATAGTTTGCATTTAAATGTAATGATGTTGGCACTTTTATGTACATTTAATTGCTGGTTAATTCTTCAGTTTCAGTCATTGTGGACCAGTGTAAAGACGATATTTGGAAAATGAGTATAAGAGTAAGTAAGTATAAGTATATTCCAGTATAAGATTTTGCTGGGAGAAATGAAAATTTCATTGATTTGTTTGAATTGGGTAGGTGATTGTTTGGATCGTAAATTGTACAAACATTTGTATTGGAAGAGACCTTGGGAGAGGTCTCTAGTCCAGCCTCCTGCTAAGAGCAGGGTCAGTGCTGAGTTCGGAACAGGGCTCTGGGCTTCAGCCATTAGGATCTTGAAAACCTCCCAGCCAGCTGGATCTTGTAGATCTCCAGGGATGGAGATTGTGTAGCTTCTCTGAGCCACCTGCCAAACGCTTAGCTAGCCTCACTATAAGTGTCATTTGCCTCAGTTTCAGTCACACTTCTCAGTTTCAGATTTTGGCTATTGTTTGTTCTCATACTCTTCTTCATATGTACTTTTTACTATAAAACAGGTAAGTCAAATACTGAAACAAATTATGATATTTCATTTTCTCAGATGGTTCTTGCTAACAAATGTGTATGTAGTAAATATGTATCCTGTATGATATGTACACTATATTCATTTTACTAGAATGTAAGTGAAAATTTTAGGCAGTAAAAATTTGAATGTTCTGTGACATTTACTACTTAGATGCGATCAATACTTAATTTCTAAACCTACCAGATGTTTCCCAACAGAGTACGTTTCTGCTTACCTTGGTGAAGCAGGGGATTTGGGATCCTGGACATAACTTGGTGTTTCTGTCTTCTGGAGCATCCCTCAGGAAAGGTGACTGACCACTGGTAGTAAGAAAGAAGCTAATGTGCGTATGAATAATTGGTGATTATGGAGGAATTTATTTCTCTATTCTTAGGTGGTCTATTCTTGCCTGCAGAGATGGATCAAAACTGAGATTTTGGGCTGGAATGCCTTACGGGCTGGGTGAAGGGTGTTTTTCAGTGGAGTTTTGGTAAATTTTCCCAGGTGTTCAATGGGAAAGCAAAACTTCAAACTTCTGACAACGAATTTCTTGGAAGCAAATGAAAAGTATGACATACACTTACAAATTTGACAAGGAAGATCACTCAATGAGATAATTTCCTTAAAACAATTCCTTCTTGATCGTAGGAAATAGTCTTTAAAAAATGATAGATTTATGGGGTGGAGGTAGTGTCTGTGTGTCACGTTTGTATTGGAGCTTTTACAGGATGTGGGCTTGTTGACTTGATAGTTGAGTGTCACAGCTGTCTGGCAACAGGGGTCCTTTTCTTACCTCATTCCACAGCCATGCAGCTCAGTTGGGTGGACAGGAGGTGGTATCCCAGTATGCCCTGTGCAGCATTTGCTTCCAGGCAGGTACTGGTCTGAGGTGAAGCTGTATGCGTCCCTCTGTGCTTGCCAGCACCAGCCATGTAGGTCAGAACCTCTGGTTGTGAGATAGAAGAGTGTTAGAAGGACCTTGTCAACATGCATTTTTGTGTATGTCAAGTCCACCATGGTGGAACTTCAACTGATTTTCAGTTATTTGTGGTTGTGGACTTGAAGTGGTTCAAAAGCCTAAAAAAGAAAGGAATTGCAAATGTTTCAGAGCTTTTACTCTTATGAAAGAGTATCTTTTAATGAATACTGCAGAATTATATTCCCTTATGTGTTCATAGCAATAATACTTTCTTGTTGCTTATTCTAACACAATTTAGAGCATAATTTTTCTATACTGTGATCTATCAGAAGGATTAAAATAGTTCCTTCTGTGCTTTCGGTTATTGGAGAGGAGGAAACTGAATTAAAAGTCTGTTTTAGAAGTTAGGAAGACCCTACTGTTGCAGCCATAAAGGTTTCCACTTGTAGTTCCACTTCCAGGGCAGAAGCTCTGCTAGACAGGTACAAGACAGCTTTCTGATGGTCAGTTTTAATGTTTTAATGGGCTTTCATGGGGAAAGGGCTCTTAAAGCATTCACGTTGCGGTGAGCTTTTTAGTGTTATGGCCTGTGCTATAGCACTAGACTTTGGAAATACGAGGGTCTCCAGCTACTGTCCACTCTTAACACAGTTCAGAATTCAAGGGACGGCTGCTTGTCCTTTATTTGTAGCAGGTTTTTGAGAGAGAGGCTAAAATGTAGAATGACAGAGAAAGCCTTTCTCAGGTGGGAGTTCTTGCAGGTAGTTTACATGGGAAGTTGATTAAATAGCAAGTTGGTAATTTGAATAACTGTGTACAGTTGTTTGATTTCTGTAGTCCAGGTGTTCCAATTCAGAGCTTGTTTGGTTTTAGGATGACATCAACAGCTCAATCACGGTACAATAGTAGACATCAGACAGTGGGTTCCCTGTCTTGTTTTTATACTTTCCTGAGGTATTTTTGTTGTTGCTGTTTATCTTTGAGAATTTTTTGCTTATTTATGGAAGTAGGAAAGTTGAAGAAAGAACACTCTCACTTGTGTTAATCAATTACTTTATCATCTTCACTGGAACTGTACTTAAAAACTGTGCTGTGTCCCACCCTTGAATACTGTCTCTCATCTGATGAGTGCTGAGTGATGAGTTTAAAGGGGTCTTTAAATATTTAAAAAAATAAAAAAAGCAAAATCAGTTTTTGGAAGTAAACACTGGAGATTTTAAAATCGAGTAATCCACCTAGAAAAGCAATGACTGGTTGCTTTTGTTGCTTGACTTTTTAGTTCTACATAGATAAATGGATGAATTAAATAAGAGCTTGAATATGTGATGTTTCCCTGTTAGTTTACCAAATGCTTCTTGACTTAAAAATATACTTAAAAAAACCCCACATGTGAAATGATAATTTTGTATACATTTGTGTATACGTAGTAGCAAGGCTTGCAAAGTGCTGCATGCTCCTTTGTAGGAGGGCTTTGTAAGTTACCAATAGTGACCCAGATGTACTCGGTGTTCCTGACTGCTGCATTGTGCTGTTGTGAATGTGTTCATGTTCTCTTGGTTAAAAATCTAAGGACTCATCTTATGTACATAAAATGTAAGGCTTACACCTTAAAGAAAAAAAAATCCTTATACTGCAAAATAAGGCAATTATTTGGTCTTTCCAGAATGCTGTTTCCTGTGTGTGGGTATCAGTGGTAAGCATAGCTGTTAGCACGGCTGGCGCTAGTTTGAGCATCATTAAATGGAAGCCTGCTGACAGTGCCCATTGATCCACCAGCCTGCACAGGGCCTCTGGGCCACAGCATTTCCTCCCCCATTGCTTACTTCTCTCTGAGGATAACCAGTTGGAAGAAATGACCCATTTGCCTGGAATTTTCAGAAGCAGTGGGCAGTTCAATGCAAGTTGTCAGTTTGTGCTGTAAGGGCAAAGGATCATGCAGGTGACCCAGCTCTGTCATTGGCTTTCTATTGCTGCAGCGTTTGGCTGTCCCTCACAGTAAGACATCCCAAGCAAGCCTTGTAAAACTCCACCAGTGCATTATTTGGAAAGCAGTCATGTCACAGAGGGTTGGTTTGAGCCATAATGCTTTTTTTTTATGTTCTTAGTTTTTAATAATGAAATGCTTAGGATGCTAAGCAATCTATTTATGAAATTACATTTTTAATGAAAATTCTTTTTAATTCTCTGGGACTGCGCTGTCACAGTCAGTCATCACTGACTGTGATGATAGTTCTAGATGGACAGGAACAGATGACATTCAGTTAACATCCACAAAATGGAACATGTTATTTCTGAAATTCTTCCCATTTTATTGTTGTCATCAGTCTTGGCTTGTATTCTCTCCTTAATGGCATTGGTGGATATAAAAACTTAAATAAGCTTTTATAAAGACAGTTTAGGTATTCTAGTACTGTGTGATATGAGAACTTTGTGTGTATTTTGCAATTAATGATTTATATTTCTTTTCTGCGAGAGTTTTGAATTATATGTGATCAGAATTGATTAATAGAATGGGGATCAAATGCCATAATCCTGATCAGAATCTCACTGTACCAAAATGGTACATCTATATGAGAACACTGTATTGCATATAGTCCATCATCTGATTAGAGGAGCCTTCGTGGTATGCTGAGCTCTGGCAGCGGTTTGCTTGTGTTCTGCTGTTCTCATAGACTCAAATATGGTCAACGTTATTTCTTTATGTAACTTTTTAGTTTTATCTAATAAGAAACTAAAGTACAAATTCTTTTTGTTTGACTGCATTAAGTGCCTTGGAGTTTAAATTAGAATGAGATTGATTGTTTTCTTCAGACCTCTCAATATTTGTCTTTATATTCATTCTTTCAGGTCCTAACTAAGTTGAAATGCAATATTTCATTCCTGACATTTAATCCATGAAAATGTCCTTGGAGATGCATGATTCCCTTAAAATAACGTTTGTGTACCCTACGATGAGTGCACACTGCTTTGGAGTAGTATTGGAATTGTTTTTGCTCTGCTGCAGGATGTAAGTTGGAAACATATACGTGCCTCTTTTGAAACCATTTTATATAATTGCCATGTAATAAACATGTTGTGGTCTTGGGGCTATTTTCTGTTGAAATATTTATTAAAAAAACAGCAAACAAAAGTACAGAATCAAACTGTAACACGAGCTAACATTGTGCTAATTGGATCCATTGTGGTTAGTTTGCAAATGAATACAGGTAGTATTTCTGAGCTCACTTCTTGTATTTACATTAAGGTAGAATGGATGTATAGGTCTGTCCTTCTGTACTATTGTTCTTACCGTTTGGCTACAAGGATATTGACTCCTGAATAAGCGGTTTTGGGGGAGCCATGGCCCCATCTAGCTGAGGAGTGTGTGCCAAGGAAAATTTTTGTCTGCTATACAAGTCAGCAGTCAAAGCATATTTAATGTAGAAGTGCCATCACGGGGGCTCTGTCAGCTGTGCTCCAGCTCACGGGTCACTGTTCTGTTATTCGGATAGTAAAGCACTGTAGGTATTACATATGTATTTTTTTCTTACGCTGGGAGTTTTTCGTAAGGTCAGCCTTAATTAAAATATTCTTTTCTTAAAGCTGCAATTTAGTAACATAAGCCGTAGCAGTGCACAGGGTTAGCGGTGGTGCTGTGGCCAGCAGTGACAGCAGAAGCACAGGGTCTTCTTTGTAGGAGTTTAATTAGTGGCTGTACTACCCACTTGTGCAAGAACTTTATTTATTCAGAACTCTGTTAAGAACCATACGAAGTCATTACTTTGGACTCATATACTTGCTGTACACTTTTGGCCATACTTGTGTTGAGCACATGTTATCCTGATAGTTCAGAAAGGGGAGAGGAGAATTACTTGTATCATTGCAGTGACTCTTTATGTTTCTAAGGTAGCTAAAAGTCCTAAAGATAAGTGATGTGGGGTTATCTGTTCTATTGGACCCTATGGATGCCCATATTTAGACACAGTAAATGATCTGATGATTCACATGTGTTCAGCATTTAATGTTTGGATGTAGATATTGTAGATGCGCTTAAACCAGGATCTGAAAAACTGCTTGAAAGCTGTTGTTAAGCCTGGTCCTTATGGAGGAACGTGAACATTTTCTACCTTAACAGCTCTCGGTGTGCAGACTGGCTGTAATTTTATTTGTTTCCATTTTATTTTTCCGTGCAACTTATGTGATAAGAGTTTCCATCGTGTGCCAGGCAGGTGTTCCCAGACATAATGCTTCACAATAAATCGTGTAAGTGAGCAGGAGTCATAGAGGAGTCCAGCAACTTTGGAGCAGCATGCAAACCCTGCAGATTCTGCCCTCCTCTTATGTATTCGTTGCTCTGGTTTCTGCTGTTTCTGGAGCTTAGCCAGTTCCTACAGTGCTTCTGGTTTTTTTTTTTAGTGTTCCCAATTTCTGTGAGATCCTGCATTTCACACTGTGCTTAACTTTCAGTTCTGCCTTTTGCCTCTTAGCTCTGCTCCATTCTGTGATTTTTCTGTGCTTTTTCTGTGCTTTGACAAGCTTTGCTTTCAGTGTTATGCCCTTTTCGCAGCATCTGGCTTGGTAACCTCGTACTTGGTCTCCTAGTAATTTTGTGCTTTCTTTCTCATGTGCTTCTGCTGCGGTTTGAGGATAAGATGGCTTTTGTGATTTCTCTCCACCTCCCAGTGAGATGTGACAATCCCTTTCCATTCTCAGCATCTGGCAACATTGAGAACTACTGAGCTACAGTCCCAGTTCCACAGAAGTTGGACTGGGAGCCTCTGGTCCCAAGCAGATTTTGTGCTACTGATCTGGGCCACTAAGAGTGCATTACAAAACATAATATGCACCTGAAAGCTATCAAGAAAATTGAGGGCCATGGTATGCAGGACTTGGAGTAGAAAAATTTATCTGGGTGGGGAGATATCTAGTAGGGCTCAGCATCCTGCAAGATTAGATTTTAAGCAAGCACTCTTAGGAAGAGTACTTGTACAGCATTACAAGTTACAGAAGAGCTACCCAGCGGATAGCACCTTTTGCAGCAATTGCTGTCCTTTGACTAGTACTGGTGCACTTGCTGTTTTGTCATTATTTTGTCCTTTAATACTCACTGCAGAACAAAGCAAATATTCTTTTTTCTGAAAGGGAATTTTATCGATAGATATGGACTGTAGAAAAACTATTTTTCTATGGTTATATAACGTATGTTTATCTTTGATTCAGGACTAAACCTTAAGAACAAATGAGGATCCAAGCACAGATTTTTTTTTCCTTTTTTTTTTTTTTTATTTTGAGACGCTTCTTTTTTCGTTGGCAGCAAAGATAACTGCATGTTTGGTTATGCTTCCGTAATGTTTACTTATTAAAACTTGTCATTTCTTCTGCTTTTTTTTCCAAAGCAACATAAGATAGGAGTGAAGAACAACAGTGTTTTGCAGAATCATATGTATTCTTAAATAATCTCCAACATAGATATTTAATACACATACTCTGAAATGCCTTTAAATTCTTGTGTCTGCATATGAGATTGATACTTAAATTGCTCAATCTTGCTTACTTTTATAGGTCAATATTTCTCTGTCTATTCACTAATACAAAATGACTGCTTCTATTTTTCTATTTTTTCCTCCTCCCCAGTTTTCTAGCAAATGGCTTCTTTTGATTTCTCAGGCTTAGTGGGCCACTGGCATTGGCGGGTGGTGGAATGACACAAACCAATATGATATGCCAAAGTAGCTGGGCATCACTTGTCATCTTGTAGACAAGTGAAGCAGAGGAAATAAGAGAATACATGAGTCTCTCAAATATGCAGGCGACAAAATGGCGTTTTCCATAGGATAGAAATCAGTTCCTGTAACTGCTTCCTTCCGTCTTCTCCCCAGAGCTGTTTGGTTTCTCTTGCTGTTTTATCTACGCCGTATTTGAAGTATTCTGAGTATTATGGCTGAAACATTTTACCTGTAATAAGTAATTCCATGTGTTACTTAAGATGGATTGCTTTCTTGAATGAAATATGAAGCTGTTAGAGGCACTACAGATGCAAATGATGATTAGTGTTGTGGCCTCTAGTAAATGCTAAGTATATAAGTGTATGTATTTCTACAAAGAACAGCTCAGTTCAGTATGATTTCATAGATTGCCTGTTTTTTTGATTACACAGTATGATTCTTAGTTTTAAGCACAGGCATACCTCAGTTCAGGTTGTTCAAAAGCACAAATGCTTGTGTGTGGATTTAAGGAGAGCTATTAATAAACAAGTTTCTCAATTTTTGATCCCTCTAGGACTGCAAGATAACAAATCCTTAGCAATTTATTCCCCCAGACTACTGTATTATTTTTTTCTCTTGAAGTTATGTGGAAGAATAGCCTAGATAACTTAGCTGGCTCAGGAGCTCCCATGCAGCTCATTCTCATCCTGTGAGCTGCTCAGCTGATGAGCTGCTCTTCTGCTTCACTCTTGGATGAAGCATACTAAGTTGGGTTCTTGAGATTGAGCAGGATCCATGTCTTCCAGGTGGCCTCTGCGGTGTTAACTCTGCAGTCTGACTCTTGTATTTTGGGATTTGCTTGAATCTGATGTAGAAGCTTAATGTTGAAAGTCTGTCTGCAGGTATGGCTTTCTGCAGTTAACTCATAATGATAAATTTGGGAACAAAAGTTAAGCTGGAAGAAGAAAGCAGTGTTTTCCCTGATTTTGGCTGATGGGGTTGCCAAGCTGCTCTCAGTGATATTTGAAAAGCCGTGGCAGTCAGGTGATGACCCTGGTGACTGGAAAAAAGGCAATGTCACACCCATTTTTAAGAAGTGGGTCGCAGCAGGTTTGGGTTGCGTTTTTCCATATGGTCATGTGATTGTTTTATGCTTTGGAATGGTGTTAGCAAGGCTGGCAGCCACGGAGGTATCCTCACCTGATCACTAACACTACTTCTTAAAAATAATCCTTTGCAGAAGGAGCAGGTGTTAATTCCCCAGACAGCCTTCATGCAGTAATGTATGGATGCATAAAAGAAAAAATGGGTATGTATGGATATACAAATGGGTATGTATGGATATACAAATATTCCATTTGTGTTTTTAAGTGAAGCTTGGCTACAAACGGTTTTCACAACACAATTGACGTGTTGGTATTTGTGGCTGAGCTCCTTGTATATTACCCATGTTGGAATTTCTTATTGCTTGTTTACTACTGCAAACCTTTGCTGGTTTCATTTAACACGCATATTTCAATGCAGCTTTAGCTGTCCTGCCAGGGAAGGAGGAGGAAGCATGCAGTGCTCCAGCTTAGTTGTCGTGGCTGCGCTTGGAAGGCACCAGGTCACAGTGTCCCACCCCATCAGCTGCCAGCCCCCCTGATGCCTTCCCGGGTGGGAGTGCTGCAGCCCCTCATGCCACTAGCCGGGGTCCTAAGGGTGGGAACAGCAAGCACTGCATCTTCCTCTGTGAGATGTTTTTCTTAGATGTGTTTTGGTAGCAGGCTTGGGCACACCACAGGGAGGTTTTCTCTGCTTTGCGCGCTGGTCTCATTAGGTAGCCAAGGAAAACATTTCTCATTTGTGTCTTACCAACAGCTGCCCAAATTTATCCCGTAATCGCCAGGATTTGCAAGATACAGCCTTTCTTTATATGCATATTAAGCCTGCTAAAATTTGATGCTAAAAATATTCTCAAAATATTGTAAGCAAACTGAGAACCGCTAAGGTAATATTGAAATACTCTATGAGTTAAGAGTTACGAAACCCTATGTACCAGTGAGGAATGGATTCTGTGTCTCTTTGTACTGTTAAAATATCTTTTGGAAATGAACTCCCACTGTCTAAAATACCGTAATGTTTTACAAGTTTGCAAAGGATGGAAATGCTCCCAGATGTTAAGTTCAGGGAGCAGTTTTCAGATGGAAGTGCTCTTGCTGCTTGCTAACCTCTCTTTACCTCCTCTCTGTTTCCCCAGCCCAAGTTTTGCTCAACTGCCCTGGAACCAAACCGCTCATCTGTTCTGCAAATAAAGCAGTGTTTCACTTGTATGGAAGGGGGAAGTCTGTGCATTGCACTGCGGATGGTTAAGTTAGTGGTAGGGCAGCTGACCAAACTTAGCGAAATGAATGATCAAACTAACTCCTGTAGTTAAGTACAGTTTACTATTAAATGCACATAGTATAAGCAGAAGAGAAGTTACTAATAACTGACTTTAGTATACTGAAAATCTGCTAAGGGCGGATGAAAAGGATTGCTAATGTCAGGCAGTCTCACCTTAGTGCTACTGCAACACTGCTATTTTTGCCGCAACACCTTTTTTTTCCTTCGTAATATGATTCAACTATATAAAAGGTTTATGGATTTGAAGCACATCAGAGGTCTAATCAGTGCTGTTACTTTCATATATGCAGCGGGAACTTTCAGACAAAGGCAAGATTAGTGGCTAAGCAGACAAAGAGAAAATGGAGGAAAATAATAGCAGTGGCAAGTACATGCATCAAGTAAGTGTGGCCCAATATTTTTATGGCCTTTTTGATATATTGCTTTGGATGCTTCTGGGCAACATTGAATGCAGCATTTTTTATCTCTATCCCAGAAGGATTATTCCAGTGGTTCACCTTAGATTCTGCACAGAATATTACTTTGATACTGTAATAGCTTTGGAAAAGCTGCCCTTTGATGTCAAGAGCTGTATGGAACTGTTCTTTTGATTAAGAAACACTTGCACACTTGAAAAACCTAATAATAGATTAAAAAAAAAAAAAAAGAAAAGAAAAAATGATCATCAATTGTGCTTTATTAAGTTAGATCTATAGGGGAGATATAGAATGCGTGTGCATCTGTATCCCCTGTCTTGTTCTGTTATCTTTCTGTTGGAAACCCTCACCGTATGTCTGTCTCTGGCTTGAATAGCCCCAGAGCCTGTTTCTTTTCTCCCTCCTAGTTCTAGGACTCTCCCCTTTCTTATGCTGTTGAATGCTTGCAGACCAAGCAACCTGGCTGCCAGGCAAGTTATTACATTCCCCCTTCCCTCATCCTAGTTTGATTGTCAAGGATTTTCTCCATACGACATCAGTGTAAAATCTAGTCCTATCCATATTGGGAAGATTTTTTTTACAAGCAGTGGGCATAAATGAACGAGTGGCTAAAACTTAACTTCATCCCTTGTTTGCAGTCAGCCCCGTTCCAGGGGGAGCAAAGCACATGCCGTGGTGTGAAGCTGCTCGGCTCCTGCTGGATCACACTCATTTACACAAGAGCACATAGGAGTTACTGAGTTAATTTGCCAGTCGAACGGGTGTTGGGATTTGCTCTGAGAACATAGATTAAAGCTCTTTTAATATTATCTACTGGGATTTTTCGAATGCTTTTTTCCCCAACTTTATTCTGGGAGTATGCTGCTCTGTTTTTGCAAGTTAATCTTTTAATTACTTCAAGATAAACTTTTAAGAAAACTTACTAGTCCTGCTTTAATAGGAGAAGGGGGGGGTTGCTCCACTCTTAAGCAAGGAGAGTGCTGTTTTAATTCTGCACTCTGCGAGCTGGCTGTTGGTTGTGGGGCTGTGGTACATGAAATCCAGAGCAATGCCTGAAAAGGGTCGTGAAGTACTGGGGTGACATGTCAGTTTTACATTTACTACATAAAAAATGGCAAACTTGGTCATTTTAACTAAGGAAAACCAAAGATTTATGCAAGTGTCAGCGAAGGAAAATGAGGACGGAAACAGTGCTGGTGGACAGAGCACTAAGAACTATCATAAAGACAAGTGAAACCTTTTCTTGTGGTGGTTGTGTTTCCAATTTTACATGCGTGTCAGAGGAGTGCTGATGTGTGCTGGGGGTATCTGAGGACGGATTGGAGGTGCTAGGTTCTCAAACACTAAAACCTGCTTTGCAGTGTCTGGGGCTTTGCTGAGCACTGGGCAGCAGTATGCGTGATGGTTTTGATGGTGCATAGCTTGATTTTAACTTTTGCAAAGCCCTGACTTCTCTGGAGAGAACAACTTCACATTAGAAATATGTGCTTTTCTTAATATTACACAATTAATGAAGGACTTTCTAACTGGATTTTAACTGAATGAGGAATGCTTTTGGGAATTGTATAACACTGTTAATGTTTAAAAGTTGAGAGCATCATTAAATGTTTACATAGTTAAAAGCATCCCCTAAATCTTCTGTTGGAAATTGTTGTTCGTGGTTGTGCAGAGGAAACAAAGAAAAAATGGAAAGGTTATAGGAAAGAAATATTGAGAAGCTTTAGATATTACTCCTGGCCTGATAGAGGTGCAG
Source organism: Pavo muticus (assembly GCA_016647715.1). Classification (NCBI taxonomy): domain Eukaryota; kingdom Metazoa; phylum Chordata; class Aves; order Galliformes; family Phasianidae; genus Pavo; species Pavo muticus. The sequence continues at coordinate 680,396 of JACDJE010000009.1, read as the reverse complement.
TATAGAGTGGAAGAATAAAATGAATGAAGGAGACGGGGAAAGGTTCAAGGCTTTGAAGGACCTAATTAGTTTGAGAACAATCTCAGACCACAAAGAATAATTTTTTCAGCCATATTAACACACATGACAGGTGATCCCAAAACACTTGCCAAGAAAAGAACCAGGCACAAGGCTGCATGACGGAGTGGGAAAATATAGTTGTTGAGAGGACATTTAGCCAGAAGCTCAAAGACTATGAGGAAATCAGAAATCCTAACTGGTTGGCTACTTCATCAGTGAGGATTTTAGCTGTACAAAAACACAGGGACATAAGAGTTGTAGGTCTAGAAGACCACCTGTAGCCTCATGGTACTGGTATGTTTGTTTAGCTGTAAGTACAGATGTAACTGCAGAAGTTACCATCCTGTGAAGAGCAGAGGCATAGCTTGTCTCTGTTTACACATGCTGTCAAATGGAGATGGGTATAAGTTGAACTCTGTTGACTGTGTGTTGGCTGCTCAGGAGTGGGGAAAGCATCACTGGGAAATGTTTCTGTCTCCAGGTTTATGGCAGCTTGATGTGCAGCACTGCAAGTGACATTTTGCTATTTGTGATGTCTCACTGCTGCCCCTGCTCCTAAACCTGGATGTGAACTCCCAGCATTTAAGAAATGTCTGATATTAAGAATGTGATGGAAGGGTTGTCAGTGACTTTTATTTCTGATCTAAGTGTATTGCTCATCCTTTCTAATTTGGCCACTTGCAAAGCTTATCTGTCAAAACCTACTATCATGGCAATGCTATTCAATATGCCAATTTGGAGATGCGTTTAAGTGATATTTTAAATTGCTAAGTGTTTTATTCCTACCAGAAGCGTCCGTATTGATGAGTATCAGCCCTAAGCTTCTGGCAAGCCAGAGGTGAATGAAGCAGAGCTAGGTCTGCGTCTGGTGGGACGAGAATTAACCCTGACAACGGACCCTGCCCAGAACTGGCTGTCTGGGGAGGAACAAAGGAGTCATCCCGATTCACGTGTCAAAATTAGCAAACAGAACTGGGTATTTTGTGATGTCTTGGCTGCGTAGTCTTCCTGGAAAAAAATCTATGATACCCCTTCAAAGCATCACTAGTACCTTCAGCCCCCTGCTACACCTTGCCCCACAGCACGAGGTGGGTGTCCTATCGAACTTTATTTTGTGTTCTCTGTGCATTCAGGATATCTCTTTTGTTCCATTTTTAGCCCACACGCTGACACAGCTCTCTCCCTCTCTTGCTGTCTTTCCCTTATGCTGTTGTTTAAGCATGCTGTAAACTTACTCATTCCCTAAAGGCAAGAGCAGCTATCTGAGCAACACTTTGTCAGCATAATACATTTACAGGATGCATATTTATGAACCTTTGAGCCTTTATTGTTCCAGAGGGCAAATAAAAAACATGAAAAGTAGCAATATAGTGTTTCAAAGGTCCCTCAAGGAAAACAAAAGTAGTTGGAAATAAATTTAGGAAAAAAAAAAAATTCTTTTCCAGAACAGAACCTTGAATTAGCACATACAAAATATTGGCTGGTTAAGACTATTCCTTTCTTCCATCTATCCCGGACTCTCCTAATCCAAGTTTGAAGAAATTTTAAGCTTGAAAAATGTTTTCAAGCTTTAGAAAATAGCATAAATGAAATAGATGAGACATAAAATAGTAATAAACCAGAGAGATAGTTAAAGCAGCATGTTTTGCTCAATCATAGTAAAATAAATTCAGCTTTTAAGTGGAAATGATCGCTCTCCTTAGAAGCTGCGAGATCACTGTGGTATGTGCAACAAAATTACTGCAGAGAAAAAGTAGCTGGAAGAAGCTGAGAATCGATAAGATGCTCTAATTGTTGTTATTTTAATTGACTCTGGGTTCTTATTAACTTCACCATGTATACCTTAAGTTTTAAAGTGAACGGGCTGCTGCTCATTATTGCTGATAATAAAATAAAGCTGGTTAGCTAGTGTTAGTATTTTCAGACGTATCTGTTAGCTCAATTACAATTAGAGGGTTGTTAACACCAGTGCTGCTGTATCTCACAGCCTCAAAATTAAAAAATGTGGTGCTTTCTCCCTGCCAGAACAGCCCTCTGTTTTAAAATGGGAGATGTGAGCATGGCTGCCTGCAGCTTCATCCCAAGCACAAACCAAAGCGTGCCCAACAGCAGAGTGCACAGGAATTTGGCTTGACAAAAACTGGAGGGTACTAAGACTAAGGAAATAGCTCCAGCAAGCAGGAGAAGGTAGAGTGAAGTTCCTAATGGTCAAAAAATATAGCAAGTGCTGACTTTGACCTCTTCTACTGCAGTGGAGCTGTAGGGGTTTGTACATTTTTCTTCTGGGATGAGAGTTTATAATTGTGCTTTCTGCTTCAAGGCCCTGAAAGCACTGTGTGCAGTAGGGAGAACTCAGCTGGACTTGATCTCTGTTACTCTGTTGGTCTAAGGAGAGCCATAGAGCTCCTGCATGTGCAGCAGTGCTGAGCCCTCCTGCCAGAAACAGCTGCAAAGCCTCTGCTGAAAGGCACCGGGCACGGCAGGAAGCTTTGTGTCCTGAATTTGCCATGGTGTCACTGGTGGAAGTGCTCTACCAAAGGGATGGTGGGTTCTTGGCAGGATCAGTTGTCCTGGCTGCCTGCAGGCACTCTTTTAAGGAGAGATGTCCCAGCATGCTGTGTGCGAGCTCTGAGATGGGGGCTGGCTGTTTTCTCAGAGGTATTGGATCCATTCTAGTGGTACACCAGGAAAAAGGGAGATTGCTCCCAGGTAGGAAGTCAGCGCTGCGCAGGGCATGGTGCTCATGTGGGCAGGGAGCGCCTGAATGCTTTGAGCAATTCAATTTTCATGTATTTAGTGAAGTTATTCTAACTAAGTTTGTGGATGATAGTAAATTAGGAGGAGCTGCTGACTCCCTCAAGGGAAGAGAAGCCTTACAGAGAAATTTCAACAGATAAGAGTGGCCACTACCAACCACATGAAGTTTAACAAGAGCAGATGCCAGTTGTGCCCTGGAGAGCACCAGGCCTAGCACTGCCGCTGGGTGAGGGAAGGGGTTTTCCCACTCTGCTCTGCACTGTGTGGTCTTGCCTCGAGTGCTCGGTGCAGTGTGAGTACCACAGTGTTAAGAAGAATGTAAAACTATTACAGAATGTCCACGGGGGGGCTACAAAGATGGAGAATGCTCTGGAAGACAAGGTGTGTGAGGAGCAGCTGAGACCCCTCGGTTTGCTCAGCCCGGAGCAGAGGAGCTGAGGGGAGGCGTCATGGCGGCTGCAGTTCCTCACAGGGAGCAGAGGGGCAGCACTGAGCTCTGCTCTCTGTGACAGTGACAGGGCCCGAAGGAACGGCATGGAGATGTGTCAGGAGGGTCAGGTGGGGGTTAGGGAAAGGTCCTGCACCAGAGGGCAGTGGACATGGCTCCAAGTGCCATAGTTCAAGGATCATCTGGTCACTGCTCTCAGATGTTGGGTTTGGATTTTGGGTGCTGCTGTGTGGAGCCAGGTGTTGGAGTTTCTGATCTTTGTGGTTCCCTTCCAACTTAAGATATTCTAGGATTTATAAGTAAGCTCCAAGCAAATTCTTGGTATCCAAGGTGCCGCTTCTTTAGAAAGCTGGGAAGCAGAGGGTGATGCAGGTGCTTATCCCCTGTGCGGGGCCTCTGATGCCCACTCATGCTGTGCAATCAGCGATGGTGCCCAGGACGTTTGCAGGCCTGCTCTGTAAGCATTGTTTCCATGCAATGAAGTAGAATCCATGAGTAGAATTTGCTGTAGAAGACAGATGAAGCTGTGGGGAAGCAGGATGGCTTAGGAGGTGGGGGGGGCAGAGGGAGGTGCAAGGCTGCAGGACTGTAGGATGCTGCTGTAACTCTCAGGTTGCTGAGTATCCCAAAGCAGAGACCTTGGTCAAACCCTCTGCAGCCCTGTGGTACCCATCAGCACCTCACTGTGTCTGAAATGGGCCAAGCAGTGCTTGCTGTTCCTAGGCTTCATGTGGGGAAGCTGGGCCAGAGGAGGCAGTAATAGGGATCGAGGGGAAGCCCTCAGCACGTGTATGGAAATGAGGTGTTATCAACCATCAGCGCAACAAACAGTCCAGCTCCAGAAGGATGATGTGACACAGGAAACTGAAGCAAGGTGAGTGCCTGGTTCCTGTTGATATGCTGATTCATATAGGCCCTGTTTAAAATAAATAAATAAATTTATAAATATTGAAAGCCCCAAACTCTGGCATTGGTGCTTCAGTTCGCAATGGGAGCGGGAGCTCTGCTTTTTACTCCCCACTCTCATTGCTGCTTATCTAACCCAGGACTGTGCCTGTTCTTAGTAAAAGTGGAGGCTCTCAAAGAAGTGCTGTGAACAGAGAGATTTTCCTGCCGCTGTGAAAATCATCTGAAGTCAGAGATAATTGAATGAAAAAAGAGCAAAAACTCAGTTTTTCTGATTCCCAGCTTTCTAAATAGCTTTTCAAAGTTTGCTTTACCAATGTGAAATCAAACATAAATTACTTACATTCTTGTTGTGAGAAAGGCTGATAGGTGAAGAGACCTTCAGTTCTGAAAAAACCAGTCATGGCTATGCTGCTGCCTGTAAATTCCCTACACCTAACGAAGGTGATGGGGTGCAAGTATCAGGCATTCTAGATTGAAGCAGGACAAATCTAAAGATATTTGAATTCCTTAAATAAACAGTGAGTTATGCTAACAATCAGTATTTTAAATGTAGCGAAAGGAAAGATCTATAGGAGTCTTTCACTAGGAGTTGTACAGTGCAGTTTTAGAGTTCAAGATGACAAGAGGTTTTGTTATAAATCGAGATCGCTAGCCCTAAAAAATGAAAATGAAATGAAAAATGAAATTTTTAGATATATGTACTAAAGAAATTAAGGAGTTGTCATCTTTATAATTGTTTTTGCAAAAAAAAAAAAAAAAAGGCAAAGATATGGGAAAAAGGCTGTATTATTTGCAAGGATCTGGGTGCCCTTATTATTATCAGGAGTTGGTCTATTTCTCTAAATTTTGGTCAAATTTCATTTAAGTAAACAAATCAACATCTTGAATACTGTGCTGGAAAACAAGTTTTCTGAGGGTCAGATCTAAAAACCTAGGACCAAGAAGCAGAAAGAGCAACATTTTCCAAAGCATTAAGCTGGGAAAAGCCAAGGCCTTTGAATTTACCCAGAATTTGTTTTGAGGGCTGTTGTACTATGACCACATTTAAAAGTTTAACTTTAGCGTTACATCCAGGATGGTGGCGTTGAGTGATCTATCAGAGCAGAAGCTTCCCAATGCTACCTAATGTGGCCATATGTCAGGTGCAGGTCCTGCTGTGAGCACGTGCCCAGGTTGGTTGTAACACTGGCTGTGTATGGGAGCTGCCCAGCAGCTCAGTGCCTGGCCCTGAGCCTGCTGTGAGCCATGGCTCGTGCCGCCCTTACGCTCTCCACTTTTGCTTGTGCCATTGAACTGAAAAGTGAACTTTATCAGCAGAGCGTTTTCTGCATCCAGCCCCTGCCAAAAGCCTTTTTCTTTTAAAAAGAGCAAGTTTCTCTCTGCTCATAATTTGGCAGTGGTGGCTTTATTGTACGAAAATGCTTAATTGAGAGGTTGGTATCACAGTTAGGCCAAGCCCTAGAGCTGCCTGAGTAATTAGCCAGTGCACTCCTTATGCGTTACATGCTCCTCTCTGAGGCTGCTCAGAAGAACTGGGGCCTGCCCAGCATTAGCAAGGATTTCCTGGAGGCTGCATACCAGATCAAAGGCAAAAAAAGCTAAAAGAAAATTAGTTATGAGACAACATCTTTGTTTGAAACGTACCATGCCATTTTTGCTGAGGACATGGTAATACGAGATAGTAAGAACCTAAGATTTTAATGATACTATGCACCTAAGATATTAAAGAGTCTGTAAAAGCGTGTCTTGCCCTATAAAACCATTTTCCTAGCAATGCTGGTACCAAGATAAATGACAGCCTTGAGTGCTTGTCAGCTCGGTGGTCTCAGTCCTCTGGAGTGCAGCTGGAACTGCTGCACCAGGGGGGTGATTATTGCCAATCGTGTCTGCTGTGCATCTGCCTTTTTTTTTTTTTTGCCTTCTTTTTCCCCTCATTAGGTTGGTGGATGCCTTTTTGTCTCCTTCCTTCTCATTTTTGTGCTGTAGGGATAAGTATTGAATGGACTGAGGAAACAAGGAAGAACATCAGTAATCCTGATGGGGATTAATGTCCCCAGAGTACCACCAACAGGGTAGACTTCTTCTGTGCTAGGAGATTTTAGGGAGTTATTGTTAAATTACTGATCATCTTGCATCTTCTTTTTGTTCAAGTTGGGTTAAAAATAATTATGAAGATTAGCATTTGTGTTTGGGGGGCTGTTGCTAATTCAGCTGCTTAAAAGCAGAATGAGTTTGGCTAGAGGGCCGAAAGCCTTTAGTTGAAGGCTCTCCATGAGCGGGTCAGTAATACCACCCATAGGCTACACCAGGAGCATCATGCTGCTTGCTTAATAATTAAATGAGCTCCTCGTTTCAGTCGCAGTATCCACCATAAGCTAAACCCAGTGAGCCCACCAGCTGTGTACTTGCACAGAAAGTTACCGCTATGATGCTGTACTGAATTTCTCCCAGTCATCCCAGTCTTATTAACGCCTCAGTGTGGCATAAAGCTTCATTCATTATTCATAATAATCCAGTCAGAGGGCACTCTGAGACCTGATAAATTCTCACCTAAATGACAACAGCTGACAGGGCCTAGGGTTTTATAGCCCTTCTCTTGCCATAGCAAGGTGCTGTGGGCAAAGGTCCAGAATGATCCTCTACTAATGACCAGTGTGATATATGAGCAGCTGCTGATTTTCTGACACGAAGTCTACTCTGCTGAGCATCCAACCCGCCAGCCGCCAGTAGTGGAAGAATATCTGACAGGCGATATACTTCAAGAACAGGTCACAAAAAAGATCTGACTCAAGTGGGAGGGAATAAAAGGGTTAATCCTGTGCTGGAGCACTGCAGCATCAACAATAACAAAAAATATCCTGGGGGCAAAAAAAAATCAGAAGTCTGTAAATTCTGGCCGTGCTGATGTGGAAATGAGCATGTGATCCTTATTTCTGAAAACTCTTCCTTTCTGGCACCCAGAGGGTTGAATAATCATGACTTTAGAAGCCTGTAAATTGCTTTATAAAAATCAGTAATCATCTGCTGAAGGATATTAATTGCACTTTCTCACAAAGGGAAAAAGCTTCATAATATTTTACTGGTTTTTAATGGGCTCTTTGATACCGTAGGAGGTAAGTGAAAAGCCTCTTTCTTTTGTTCAGGCACAAACCTAGCCTTTCAAAGGAGCATATATACCTATGAGTTTTCACTTCTCCCTTGTGGTCTGGGCTCAAATTAAAAGCAGGTGGAGGCCTTTTATTTTGCCCTTCTGTTTTACTTTAAACAGTGATTGATTCTCCATTATATCATGCTTGCTTTCCCTAAGTAATGTTGATAAATGTGTATCTTATCTGGTGTTTGATTGCCATGCAAATTGAGGGGTTAGTTCTGGAAGTTTGAGTTGGAGCTTCATTTTCCTGCTGTACCTCCAAGCGCCTGTGGAAGATTCGGGACCGACAGTGCAGAGTCTGGTATCGTTTGCTTGTCGAAATAAGCATAGCGAGTGCTTATTTTTCAGCATGCTTTATCCTTGCTTTGGTAGAATGAACCTTTGATGCTCTTTAAGGGTGCTGCTGTTGCATATCCCACACCCATGGTGTGTTCAGTCTAGGCCAAGAAGTTGAAGTTATTCTGCACATGGGCTTGGCTCATTATGAATTTCTGTTCAGTCCGTGTAGCACCACTCAAGTGGCAACAACAGACAGCTCTGGCTTGAAATCATGGAGAGATGGAGGAGAAAAAGTGGCCGTTGCATGATTTGAATTGAAGGTCAGAAGTTAGATTCTGATGCTGTGTTCTGACCCTAATCTTTCTGTGTGTAGCACTACAGTAATGAAGAGAGCCACAAGATCATTGAGTACCTCTTCCCTCCTGCTGATGCTGTCTCATTAATTAACAGAGAAATGAACTCTGCCTGGTTCCTGGATGGTATCAGGCACCAGATAAAAGTCAGGTTGGTGGAGGTGGGTCAAGTCCTACACAGGTTTTTATGCTTGCCTTGTGTACAATACTTCAGGGTTGTCTGAATACTTCAGTGCTTACCAGTGACTGGAGGAAAGCAGAGTGTACTGCAAGCAAGGCAGACTTGAGAAAAGGAGAAAAAAAAAAAAAAAAAAAAAAAAAAGACTGCTTAGGTCCCTGATGCTAAAACCTCCTGCTTACTGGGAATGCCACCAACTCTAGAGATAAAATTTAATACTTGTTTTGCATGGAGGCCACTTTTGAATGCATTAGTTCGCTCTGCATGTTGTGTAGAAACCTTGACCAGATGGAGACAGGGCCATCTAAAACTGGCTGCGAAGAAAGCTCTTGAGGCACTTACAACCTTTGGGGCTGCAAACACCTTCCCACCTACATCCATGTTGTAGGACTGCAACTCTGGGACATACTTTTGAGGACTGGACTTTGAGGTCTGACAGCTGCAGAAATTCTTGATTTACTGGAATGATGGGAAGGCCTTATTTTCATGTCTGAAGTCATGCTAACAGCCTTATTTGGACTTGTTTTGAGGACAAGTATTTCTAATAAAAGTGACACAGCCTATTTACAAAAGAGGTGTGCCTGAACTATATGAAACCTAAACATATTCCAGACAAGTTTAAGCTTTGTTAATGTGCAAGAGCTGTGGGTGAAGGCATTCCTGGAATCAGCCATGGTTACCAGAGCGACCTGTAGATGTAACCAAAACATTACTCACCCTCGCTGGCTTCCTCTTGGCCTCCTCAGACACTTCTTTACATTATTTTTCTATAGAAATAAACAAGATTTAACATTTGCTTTGGGTGACGTAGACTGGTCAGAATATCGGCCTACTGAACACAGCCTGACATACAATTTGTCAGCCGAGCTGTTGGATTTTGTAGTCCTCCTCTGTTGTTTTCACCAATGCCCTTGTGTTTTGGTTCCTTCTCGTTGCTGCTGCCCTGGAGGAATGCAGCTGGCCAATGAGTTCTTGCTTTGAGCAGGAAAGTGATGTGGAAGTGTTCTAATCATGTGGTGTTTTGCTTGTTGAGGTAGAATAGAAAGATATGTCACTGATACTCATGGACAAAGTGAATACCCTAGTTGCTTACTGTTGAGCTACAGGTTGCCTCAAATCTGGAAAATCCTTACTGAGTTGTCCATCATTCAGTCATCTCCTAAGTGTTTGACAACTGCCCTTTTTGATGCTGGATTAACTATAAGATTTTTTTCAAATACATTTTTACTCAAATGTGATTGTGATTTTTATGTTTCCTTCTATCTGCTTTAAGGACCTAAAAGCCTTGCTTTGGTTCATTCTGAATTTTTGTGTCTCATAAAAACATAGGGAGACAAAATATGGAATAGTTCTACAAATGACCTAAAAAGCCTTGCAGGAAATAATTTTAGCAGAAGTTGAAATAGACTTTTAAGTGCATTAAAGGTAGACTGTGAGTTTGAAAATCAAGTTGTGTGTTCAAATGTGAACGTTCAGTTTAATATCTTCAAAAACATTGCCTTAAGAACTTCAGTTTTCATGTGAAGTAATTTAATAAAAATCAGTGAAGTAGAGAAGAAGAGGAACCTACACCCACCAGAGGTGTTCTCAGAGAAAGAGAGAAGGCACTTCCATCTTAAATGCTGTCTTCAGGACAGAGATTTCTGTCCCACCCTGGAGACATTACATGTACTGTGATGCAGGAAATATCTGACTATAATTCTCTTGTTCTTTAGTTCCAGCCAGGATCTGACTTACGGTAGGAATCCCTGCAGAGATTTAATGGTAAATATTTAACAAGGAGAACTCTGCTTTCCTTCTATAATCTCATATTTTGTAAACTGATTAATTTAATAAGGAAAACCACATTTCCATTTGGCTTAAGTCCTCAGCTCCTCACAACTGGGACTCCTGTTCCTCAGCTGTTTCCATTCCACAGCTCTCCCAGTACTCAGTTTCGTTTGCCTCTGAGTGGAAAACAATTTATTTGACAGGAAGCAATCCTCACAGCTAGTCCTCTCACAATTAAAGGGACAAAAAGAGCTATTTTAACAAGTTGTAGGTGGTATTTTTAATTTTGTTCAGCTGTAGAGCTCCTGCAAGACTAGTTAGTCATCTAATGCAGTTCATGATTTGCCCACAAAATTGATTGTTACACAGTGGTTCCCATCTTGGCATGTTGGTAGTAAACTTGAACAAGTGCCGTGCAGGATCTCATAGCATTGCATGACTGCTCATCTTCATTTAAACTGAAGCGTTTGAGTGAGACTGGCGTGCCATCAAGGAGTTGGAGTGTTTCTGGATGTCCCCAGCTCTCCATTTCCATGTACTCTCTGTGTGGATTTTTGAAGATGTTTCCATTGCTCCAGTCTCCTCATCTTGGTAGTTAAAAGCTGTAACTAGTTAGGAGGCTAGAGAAATTCTTGGCCCTTGTAGATTGTTTTCTGCTGTTTAAATGAACGGTTTTGTTGGTTTCTGAGAAGTCATTGCGCAATTTGCATGCACAAGCTCTGCCAAAGATGAGCATTGTAAGCAGGACAAGCATCATATTGCTTCTAGCTCGCAGTTTGCTGTGCAATCCCCAGTCCCTGCCCTTAGCTGGCGTGGATGCATAGGTACTGGTGGGCAGGGAGCTTACACAGACACCAGTGGATGCTTCAGCACAGGTAAGCATATTGTTCACATACGGATCCCAATATACTTAGCAAATGCCATGTCCTTCTCTACTGTACGGAAGAAAATGCAGAATAAAAATAGAATTCAGTAGAACTGCTGTAGGTTGACAGCCGGTCAATCCAAATGGGTACTTCTGTGACTCTAGGTCATTACCAGAGATGGGATTGCTTGCAGTAGGCTCTACAGTGTCAAGAAGTGTGACTATATATCTGTACAATTGGATACAGAGTTGATTCACTTTGGTGCTTATGGGAGGGAGCTGTGTTATTTTCTGTAGTGCAGTACTGCACAGCACTGTGATTGCAGAGCTGTGTTTTTTGTGTGGTGGGCAAATGGGGACTTTTCATTTCACATTCTGGGAGATAAAAAGAAAAAAGTGTTTTTTGACAGTTGAATGGTTTGTCTCCAGGCACATTGGGTGCTGATTTTCATTGCAGTACATGAAGGCAGCTGTCTGATCTACAATCCAAACAGAAATCTCTTCAACAACAAACCACTAATATCACATGTAGTTCCAGTTGTTCACACTTTCTTGTGCTCTATCTTTCCATTAAATCTCACTTCCCAAATCCACTGCCTTGGGCTAACAGTTTGTAACAAAGCTCAATCTCTAAAACATCATATATAAATGGAGAGAGAAGGATTGTAAAAGAGAAAGATGAAAACATACACTACTCCATCTCTTGCACTCTGAGTCCCTCACGAGGTTCCCAATCCATCAGGCGGTGAGGAGGGCGCGTGGTCCATCATGCCTGCCAGCCAAAGGATGCAGCATCATGGCTGGCAGTTGATCCATGGAAACCTACCCCTGTTATTGTGCCACACTGAGGACCCTCTTCCTTGCCTGCTTTCCCCTGTAACTGACAAATTAAGCAGTGAGTTTTTGTTGAGATTGGAAGAGTAAAAGTAATACCGGCGTGTGTGCATAGTGGGGAAGTTCTGTGCTCATCCCAACCCTATGTCCTTGATCTTTATTTAAGGTTTTAATTTAGGGCAAAGAGGGTATTTGCTCTCATCTAGCCCATGTGATTTAAAAGGAGTGGATCTGTGGGGATGATTGGCATGTAGCAGTGTACATTCGTACGATGAAATGGAATTAGTCACAAGACAAAAGAAGTGCTTGCTTGAGATATAGCGTGCACGTTTTGCATTGCCGTGTGCATTCATGTGTTACACCCTGGGGCACAGCCCAGGCAAGTGCTGCTCTGAGCGCGGGAATCTTGCGTGTTCAACAGCAGCAATCCTTGTTGTTTCCAGTAATGTGGCATGCTGTAAGCCTACTCGCATCCGTGAGGGTGCTCATGAAATGCAGTATGGCTAAGTAGGGCTTGTGCTTTGTCCGACTGACTAGAGCTGCATTTGGGAATCTGAGAATGGGGAAGGAAGGGTTGCTTGGTAATTTGGACTCGCTTGGAAGGGGGTGGGAAATATAGAAGCAGACAGTCTTTAGGGCACCAGTTTAAGTTTACCCCAAGTCAGCCATATTGATGCATGCTTCGGTGTCCATTGGCCGAAGTATTTCCAAGTAATTTGCTGAATCAGAACTGCAGGCAGTGTCCAGCCATTGATCGATCCCATAACAAACAATACAAAAGCAGGAAGTTAGGCAATTTTGAGGGGTTTTCTTTGTAGGAAACTTTACATTTTTATGGGGCTTTCATTTAAAAATCTCAGCAGGCTAAGTTACAGTGATTAATTAAATTTTACAGCTAGCTACCTTGTGCACTAAGAAAACACCACATTATTTTTTTTTGCTTTAATAAAGAGCAAATGTGGGGTACGGAGAGGAAAGGATTTTGAAATGCAGCCAATCTCTATAACTACCTGAAGGGAGGTTGTCGTGAGCTGGGGGTCAGCCTCTTCTCTCGTGTAACTAGTGACAGGACTAGAGGGAATGGCTTCAAGCTGCGCCAGGGGAGATTCAGGCTGGACGTTGGGAAATACCACTTCTCTGAAAGAGTGGTCAGGCACTGGAATGGGCTGCCCAGGGAGGTGGTGGAGTCACCGACCCTGGAGGTGTTCAAGGAACGTGTGGACGTTGTGTTGAGGGACATGGTTTAGTGAGAGCTATTGGTGATGGGTGGATGGTTGGACTGGGTGATCCTGTTGGTCTTTTCCAACCTTGATGATTCTGTGATTCTAATCAGCTGGGGGATTTTTAATCCCTGCTCTGATGCCTGGTAGGATCAGCATTGCTCTTTTGATAATCAGCCTCACATGGATTTCATCTTCAGTGTACTGTGAATCAGAGGTGAATTTCTAGAAGACAACAGGGACAGATGTAAATCCAACCTAGAGAAGAGCGAAGTCATATTATAAATATACCAAAATGTTTAGTTTGACTTCTTTAGTCCTGGTCTCCCTAAAATGACCACATTTTAGAGGGTGCTGTAATCAGCACGACTATTTAGCCCCAGGGATACAGGCATGAGTAGCTGACGTTGGGGAAACCTTTGTGCTATGTCGGANGGGAAAAAGGCTGTATTATTTGCAAGGATCTGGGTGCCCTTATTATTATCAGGAGTTGGTCTATTTCTCTAAATTTTGGTCAAATTTCATTTAAGTAAACAAATCAACATCTTGAATACTGTGCTGGAAAACAAGTTTTCTGAGGGTCAGATCTAAAAACCTAGGACCAAGAAGCAGAAAGAGCAACATTTTCCAAAGCATTAAGCTGGGAAAAGCCAAGGCCTTTGAATTTACCCAGAATTTGTTTTGAGGGCTGTTGTACTATGACCACATTTAAAAGTTTAACTTTAGCGTTACATCCAGGATGGTGGCGTTGAGTGATCTATCAGAGCAGAAGCTTCCCAATGCTACCTAATGTGGCCATATGTCAGGTGCAGGTCCTGCTGTGAGCACGTGCCCAGGTTGGTTGTAACACTGGCTGTGTATGGGAGCTGCCCAGCAGCTCAGTGCCTGGCCCTGAGCCTGCTGTGAGCCATGGCTCGTGCCGCCCTTACGCTCTCCACTTTTGCTTGTGCCATTGAACTGAAAAGTGAACTTTATCAGCAGAGCGTTTTCTGCATCCAGCCCCTGCCAAAAGCCTTTTTCTTTTAAAAAGAGCAAGTTTCTCTCTGCTCATAATTTGGCAGTGGTGGCTTTATTGTACGAAAATGCTTAATTGAGAGGTTGGTATCACAGTTAGGCCAAGCCCTAGAGCTGCCTGAGTAATTAGCCAGTGCACTCCTTATGCGTTACATGCTCCTCTCTGAGGCTGCTCAGAAGAACTGGGGCCTGCCCAGCATTAGCAAGGATTTCCTGGAGGCTGCATACCAGATCAAAGGCAAAAAAAGCTAAAAGAAAATTAGTTATGAGACAACATCTTTGTTTGAAACGTACCATGCCATTTTTGCTGAGGACATGGTAATACGAGATAGTAAGAACCTAAGATTTTAATGATACTATGCACCTAAGATATTAAAGAGTCTGTAAAAGCGTGTCTTGCCCTATAAAACCATTTTCCTAGCAATGCTGGTACCAAGATAAATGACAGCCTTGAGTGCTTGTCAGCTCGGTGGTCTCAGTCCTCTGGAGTGCAGCTGGAACTGCTGCACCAGGGGGGTGATTATTGCCAATCGTGTCTGCTGTGCATCTGCCTTTTTTTTTTTTTNGGTGGGGGGGGGGAGGGTAGTGTCTTTATCTATGCATGAGAGCTCCCATGCAGTGCGTGTCAGAGGGAGGAGGGACAGAGGCATCTTTCAGCTCAGCAGATCCTGGGTGTAGAAGGCCTTAAATACTGTGCACTGTTCCCATCTCAGAAAAAGACAGCAGGATTAAAATTAGTAATGACGGTAATAAATTGCAGAAAGAGGATAGTGAACGTTTTCTAAATACAGCTGTTTTTTATCTGTATCTTGTTTTTCAGATGAGCATTGTGTTCATGTGAGAACACTTTTCTAGCTATGGGAGCAAATCCAGTGCTTTGTGCTGTTTAATTAAAGAAACAGCAGATACTTTAAATAAGCATTATGATTCTGGAATAGGACTTTTCCTACATATCATAGAATTGTTTGAGTTGGAAGGGACCCTTAAAGGTCATCTAGTCCAGCTCCTCTACAATGAACAGGGACACCTATGGCTCCATCAGGTGATCAGAGTCCTGTCCAGACTGACCTTGGGTGTCTCCAGGGACAGGGTATCACCAGCTCTCTGAGCAACTCCTTCTGGTGCCTCACCGCTCTTATCGTAGAAAAACTTATTTCTGATACCCAGTGTAAATCTCCCCTCCTGTAGTTTGAAACCACTTCCCCATGTCCTATCACAACATACCCTGCTAAAGAGTCTGTCCCCTTCCTTCTTACAGCCCCCTTTACATACTGAAATGATATCGAAAGTTTGTATGGATCCAAGACAAGTCTGGGTGCAGTGATGGAGGAAAACTTTTACTAAAGGCTGCTAAATGAAAGGGCACAAGGGCAGTTAGAACCTAGCATTCAGCTTTGCAATGGACTCTGAAAAGTCCTTGCCTCCATGAGGTTAGAGTCTTAATTTCTGCCTCATCATTGCAAGGAACAACTTGAACTGAACTTGCATGATGGAGTGATTGGTCTAGAGTAGCTTTATTTTTTCATTTGCTACCTGCTATTTCCTCCTGCAGGCTCTGTGTGTGGAAGATGTTGAAAACAGAAGACAGGCAAGGTTCTGCCACAACGTGTGCTCTTAGTTTGGCTGCAGGGATCTTTCATTGCCTGTAGACATCTCTCTGGCTGTGGTCAGCTGTTGGCCAGAAACTTCATGCAGCAAATTGTCACCCCCTGGTGGTGCCCCAGGATGTTCCTATTCTGCAGGTGTCATTTTCCTGTGCCAGCTGAAGGGAAGCCTGGCACAGCCTGCTGCGCTGCAGGAGCATGTTCTGGCTGGAAGCTCTTCTGGCATGATTTGCATTAAGCTCACTGGAACAACATACCTGTCATCAATGGTGGTTTCTGTGAAACTCTGTTGTGTCTGTTTGTACCCAGGCCAGCCTCGCCTCAGCAGTGTGCCTGAAGGCTTGTTTTCCCCACATTGTTTGACTTTGAAGTACTTCCAGAAAGATCCATGTGCTGTGCCAGAGGAAAAGCATTTGGAATGATGGAAAAAGGATTTTGGAGTGCATTAAGAAAGGTGAGACCTTTATTGTTGCTGAGCGCAGCTTTGTCAGCATGCAAAAAGCTCTTTATATTCCATGTCTGGGTGATTCTCATGGCTGACTGTGGGAGATGGTTCTCATAGTGCCGATAGTGGCTGCCTCCTGTGTTGGGTGGGTACAAGATTCCATGCGTCTTCCCTGCAGGTGTGCTTAGGGGCTGAGCCTGGAGAAGTGCGATTGCCATTATGTGGCCAGGGGAGCTCAACAGAATTTTGGAATCCAGGTTTTCTGGGCAGCTCCAGGAATGCCATGCCAAACCTTTTCACTTGCTTTGAGTGGGCTTTGGCTGCTCTGAGCCTGGCGCATGGTGCCATCTGCCCAGCTTGTTGCACGTGAGAGGGTATAGAGCTGCTCTGGGAAAAAGGGACATATGGAAATGGATAACTGGTGAATCCCAAGAAAGAGAAGTCACGGGAAACCACCTAATTACCAGTGCATAATAGCTGGTGAATCAACAGTGAGGAGCATGGTCCTGAGGTCCCGTGGTATAAATGCGTGATTACGTTAATGCCCTGCTGCTACTGGGATACTTTTGTGTGCTCAGGGCTTTCTCTGTTATTGCTAGAGGCCTTCAAATCCCAGATAGTCAAAATCTCTATTCAGTGCTGCCTGCTGGGCGTTTAACAAGGGTCCTTGTAAGGGGATGCGGTACAAGCACAAACATGAATGCAGAGTGCAGGGGCCAGCGCAGCACGGCGGGCTGTGGGGCGGCCGAATGCAGGCAGCCCCAGAAAGGCAAGGAAGAGCAGACAATGACCCTCGCGCCTCCGGGCATTGCTTCAAAAGGTGTCAGCACCAATTAAATTGCAGAGGCTCCTCCAGCTTCTGAAAAGTTATGGAGGCAGCAACAGCAAGCATGTAATCCAAGGGCCCGTGCACAGCTCCTGCCTGCGTGGGACCCGATGGCAGAGCTGCACTGGCATGGGCAGCACTGTGAGTGCCCGTGTGGGGCTGGCTCGGGGAGAAGCACCCTGCAGCCGAGCTTTCTCCAGCCTGAAGATGATGAGGCTGCGAGCTGCATGCAGTGTCTTCCCCAGTAAATGTGCTCTCTATGGGATCTGAGCATTTCTATTACAATAAATTAATTTAATGCTAATTAAAACAAGGAATTCACATCGTTGCTTTAGTCATACAGTGGACTCCTGAAGCATTGTTACAGCCATTCAAGTGGCTGAGTGATGTTGATATTAAGTAATCTTCATAGATAAATGCAGCAAATCAGAGTGATTTGTCTTTTTTTGTCCTGTCAGTGCTAAACGTGGTACTTCGCCAAGTCCCCCCTGGTACTGTAATACGTTGTTTAATGAAAAATCGGCTTGGGAGGAGGAATCGGAGCTGGAAGGTTTGGGAGAGTTCTTGCAGGGAGCGATGACAAAGCTGATGGTGTGCCACTGCCTTTTGGGGAGCCTTGTCCAGAAATGCAGGCAATTCGATTGACCATAATGCAAAAGTAACAGTGGAAATCCCTGTTGTATGTTCATCTTTCTAGAGAGAATTTGTTCTCAGACTAAATTTCTGGATGGTGTTGTTGGTTATCGTGTGTCTTCAACTTCCCTCATTCCTGAATGTTCTGATGCATTTGGAAAGCCCAAGAGCACTTTCTGGCAAGGAAATGTCAGAAATATTTTGAGTCTTTTTGTCTGAGTATCAGCTCAGTTTAGCAAACATAATCTCAAATGCTGAAGTACTTGAATGGAAGAAAAGACTTCTGTGTGTCCGTGGTAGTGCTGAGGCATGTGCTTCCTGCCCTTGGGGACTAGCTGCCAGTGGGAGCCAGGCCCTGCTCTTTGTAGGGAGTCTTCTAGGATTTGTGGAGGAGCCAGGAGGAGTTCTTGGGACTGGCGCCCAAGGTTCTGCCTGCTTTTAGAAGGAGGTGATCTCCCTAATGATGCTTAGGGGAAAGGCAGCAAACAAGGATGGGAGACGTATGTGTGCCTGCCTCCTGGAAATAGGAATGTGTTTGGTATTGATGAGTATTTCTCCATAGATCACGAGGAAAGATGAGGCTGTGCTGTGCGTTGTGCTGGGAATGGAAGGGAGCGGCTGTGCTGGACCTGCCACGTCTGCACTCAGCAGAGGTGCTGCTGCGAGATGCTCCCCGCAGCTGCAACTCAATCAGAGGTGAGAGGGATGGGAGAGTTGCACCAACTGCAGCTCCGCACCGATTTCATTCTCGGCATTTGTCAGCTGGGGCTGGGAGCTGCCTGGTGGGAGTCAAGAAGCACTTTTTCTTCCCCTACCCTTAAAAAGGCTTATTGCAAATTGTTGTCCTTTTGTGCAAATAGGCAGAATGCATCCCTGGTATTCTGCAGTGGCCAAAAGCCAATGAGGCCACAAGCAGGGCTGGGTGCTGCTGGGATGCAGGGATGGTGCCAAAACAGCAGCTCATGCTTTAGCTGTCCGTATGCAGCTCATACCAACCTCCCCGAGTGTGCAGCAGCCAGGGATTAGTGTGCAGAAGGCCACCTGATCGTGGCAGGGGAAATGAGCAAGGTTTTGCTTCAGTCTGGAGGATGCTTCCTCAGTGTAATGCTGTTCTGCTTAAAAGTTTGTTTCTCATGTGAATCGAAAGAGCTCAAAAACAAGATATCTCTGTGCTGTGTTTTGCTCTATAAAACATACACATAGCAGTATACTGAGAGTACCCTTGTCTGTAGGTAAATAACACAATCAGCAGTGCAACTGTTGCCCGTTTGCAAGCACCAAAATGAATCGTGCAAATAGAAGGAGAAAAGAGTGAGTGATTTCAAGCAGGGAAAAACAAAATTTGCTTCTTTAAAGAAATCTCGCGGTGCAGCCCACGGCAGGAGGAACGCACCACATTCTGTGCTGCGTAGGGCAAGCGGGCCCTCGGCTCCTGCAGGTTACGTGGAAGCTGCCTGTGTGCAGCACAGGGAGATGGGATGTGGCTGAGTGGCATGGGCTGTTACCTGGGGGATCGTCCACTTAAACAACCTCATCGTTTGTCTTAGGAAATGATCTGAGACAAAATATCAAATTATTTAGAGTACTGCTGGGAGACGGAATTGATTCCTTGCTGTATCAGAGAGAAATAGCTGCTCTTTTGAGGCTTGATCCAAAGCCTGGAGAAGTCAATGAGAATCTTTCCATTTAGATGATGCTTACTCACTCATTAACTATTTCCCTTTAGCTGGAACAAAGCAATACGTCCTTTCTTTGCAGGATGCTCCATTTGTATGTGAGAGAGAAAAACATTCTGTCCCATTCTCCTAAATATCAAATCATTTATGGCCCATTGAAATAAGTAGCAAACAGCTTTTTAACATCACTGGAAGTCAGATTTAGGCTCAATGCACTTGAAATTCTTGTGGTATGTACACAGCTACCTGTGTGAGTATTCCATATATGAACTTGTGAAGCTGTCATTTATTTGCGAATAATTGTTTTTTTGGTGGGAAAAAAAGAAGGGGGTCCTACTTGTTATAGGCTTTCACGGGTGTTTTGTACTCTTTGCTGCTGAAGGAAACTGCTCAGTATGCCTTCTTTCATTATGAATAGCTGTTCCATTCCTTTGAGTGTTGAGGTGCAGCACGGACATGGGGCAGTGTGGTAATTTCCCATTGTAAGGCTGAGTCTTAAGGAAGTGGCTGAGCTAGGTAGGACCGCTGCATATGAGAGCAGCTTTTCCAAGACCTTCTTTTAAAAAGAGATAAAAGTTATTTCATGAGCGTCCAACCTGTATTGCTTCCTTTCATCCTGCTGTGTGTTTAAACATAATTTAGCCACTAAAACACAGCACAACTGCTGCGTGTTCACAAAGGAGCCTCAGAGTGGATCATTAATCCATTCTGTTGTCATCTTCATGACTCAAAGATTGGCCTAACCTGAAGTTTAGCAGCAAGGTGAATAACAGTGCCACGCTTTTCTTGTGACCTCTCATGTTGTGTCTGTGTTGAGAGCAAGGTGAATCTACTGCTTTCCAGCCACAGCAGTCCTGCTTCTGAGCTCACGTTAGATGGTCCTGGGGCTAAGGGAAGTATCACTTAGTATAACGTAGGCTAAGAGATGACTATTCTGATGCATGGCTCAGTGCTGAGCCTGAGGGGCCTAGGTATACGTGCCGGTTTTGCTCTTTGGATCCCAGCAGCCAAACTCCTTTCAGCAAGGGGCAGAGCTGCCCTGGTGTGTGGCAGCCAGCCAGCACTGTGGGATGGGGTCTGACTGGTGCAGCTCTGCGCGCTGGGCTCCTGGCCCCATGTGTGGGAAGAAAGTTGCTGCTTGGAATTGCATGCTGTGTAAACAGTGGTAAACCACAAACCTGTGTGTAGCTCCCTATTAGATAGGTTTTCTTGTCATGCACTGTTTCTCACTAAAGCAATTTTTTCACTTAAATAATTGAATGTTTCAGTACGTTTTGCTTTTTATCTTGAAGGAAATGTTTTCAGCTATATAATTATCCACTCATCCAGAGGGACTCTACGCAGCAGATTTATACTACTCTCAGTATTGTGATTCAGAAAATGGGCTGTATCAAATAGTAAACATTCAGAAATGATGAAAGCAAAATGAGCTTATCAAGCAGGCACGGGGTGCTGTGTGAATTGCCACCTGCGAGGGCGCCTGCTTTGGGAGCCATCTCCACAGTCAAATGCAGGTGAAGAGTTGGGGATCCCTTAATGGAAGAAGAAGGGAAAAAAAGGAAGCGTTGTTTCATTTAGAATTGGATGCCTGCCTAGAAGAAGACTAATGGACAGACCGGTATGGGCTGAGGTTATTTTTGTTTTTAAGCTGACTGAGTTAAGAGTTGAAAGAAAAGCAGCAAAGTGTGGTTTCAGAAAAATGCCACTCAATTTCATAGCCAGAGGGTTCCTGTCAGGGAAGAGGAGAAATAATGGCTTAGATAAAACTCTGAAATTTTATAAATATTTACTAATACTGAAATATCCAACAAAATCGATCACTGAATTGGTAAAAGGAGCAGATTTAAGCCTTGGTACATGTTCTACTGAAGGCAATCTGATTGCCTATATTGATTTCGGGAAGGATGAGGGCAATCAAGACCTCGTCAAAGGTTTTGAACTAGAAACCAAGATATTACAGCTGGCAACCCTTCCTACTCTGCAGTAATAGGGCAAGCCACTGAGGCTGTCCTGTCAGGAGACTTGGCTGAGAAATTCTGGTAGCCATTTGCAGGGGAATTTATCAGCTCCATTGTTAGCGGGCTGCATCCCTCAGCTAGGAGTTATCTAAGAGCTTGCTTCATTGTTTGAATGGGATTTGATCCTGCAAAAGCTGGATCCTATCTTATTAGCAGGTTATATTTTAACAGTTTGCCGTCATGCAGGCAAAGTATTCTTGAGGCAAGTTGAATAATCTTTGGGTAGGATAACTAATAGTTGAAAACCTAATCTTTCTGAGATGTGGTTACTTATGTGAGGGAAGCGAGCAGGATATAAACTGTTAATTGGCACAGTAATACTGAAGATGTTTAATTTTATTTTTCTTTAAAATAACTAAACTAAATTCTTTTGTAGAAAGTTCTTTAGACTTGGAGAAGATTATTTCTCTCAGCACTACATGCTTTTTGATCTTTAAATTTAGAACTGGCTGGCAGGAGTGTGATTTCTGTAGTTGCTTAAATCCACGTTCTGTTTAACTAGGCAGTAGTTTAGCAGAACCATAAGAATAGAGTTTAATTCCATGAACAAGGACAAGAGCAGTACTTCAGAGACTGGTGGATTTGTTTTCCT
Organism: Pavo muticus; assembly: GCA_016647715.1. Taxonomy (NCBI): domain Eukaryota; kingdom Metazoa; phylum Chordata; class Aves; order Galliformes; family Phasianidae; genus Pavo; species Pavo muticus. The sequence goes on along the minus strand of JACDJE010000009.1, from coordinate 658,764 downwards.
GTGCCATCGCTGTGTAAGCCATCTCTATCGCTTGTTCCTCCTTGCATTGCAGTAGAGATAAAGGAAAGCAGAAAACAAGGTGAGGAATATGGTCTTGAAGGCACACTTGTATTCTGAGACATTTTATTAATTTTGATTTATAATTGCCTTGAAATATGAAGGTAATAAGAAGAAGACGACCTTAAAAAAACAGTCAACAACAGCAACAAAAAAAAACGTGGAAGGGTGAGTGCATAGATAGTAGATGTGCTTTGACTCTTTACTAGCTGAGAATCATCAGGGCAGGTGAGACTGAATCAGCTCAGTCATCCCAGCTCTGCTGAGATGCTTCCTTGCAGAACTGGGTCATGGATTGGTCTCCTGATGGCACAAAGGCAGCTCCCCGATTCTTTTGCTTGCAGAACTTCTTCCAAAATAAAACGTTCAGGACAGTCAGAGCAGTTGGAAAAAAAAATCTGTCGTTGATTGATATTTTAATAAACATTGCAGAAAACAAAGATAATATTAGATCCGTGCAGAGATGCCGTTCTTATAAAATCATTTTATTATTTTTTTCCCTTTATTTGCCTGTATTATAGACTTGACAAAAAAAGTGATGAGCCCTGGCTACGTGCCCATCCTGTCAACCATAAATAGATTTTTTTTTGTTATCAATTTGTAAGCTTAAATACTTAGCAAATGAGCTGAAAAAGATACTCGTGTTACTAGTGACCTCTCTACATTGAAAAATGGTGAGAATCTAATTGTTTTTTTTTAAATTGCAATTTGGTTTTGAAGTGTTTCTCCACAAATTTGTAGAAATGAACTTCTTTTGGTTACCATTCTGATTTTAAAAGGCAATAGTCCTATTGTGAGTGCAATCAATTACCTTTAATTCCTTTCTATATAGATTCCATGTAAGTTTTCCAAGCAAGGGTTCTTTCATAAAGATGTAAATACGTCTATAATAGACAAAGCCATGACTCAGCTTTTTTTTGTGTGTGTATAGAAAAGAAAAATATATAGGGGAGGTTTAAATAATCTCGTCAAAGGAATATGTGATGCTTCACCAATTAACAGTCAAGATTATACCAGCAAACAGTGGTTATCTTTCTGAATTGAGCTCATAATTTAAACAGTTTTTGCTCAGTCATCGCTTTATTGTCTGATATGCGATCATTGTCATCAAGAGTCTACAGCTAATTAAGGACAGTCCAGTGTTGAGATGACTTGGTCTTGGAAGGTATTTCATAATTATGAATATGCATATATCCCACCTCCCATCTTTGGCAAGCTCAGCCTGAAATTTTCGTCATTATTTGTTGATGAATAATATTACAATTAGGTTGGGTCAACACTGCTGGACCCACTGCAGTTTTCAAAAATATGACTAAATTTTTTTTGCTGCTGGAGTCCATTTCTGGAAAGAGAGCTAGATCATTAGCGGGTGGAAAACGGCATAGCTGCATTGAAAACAATTTGCTCTAATTGATTAGCTGGCTGATTCAATTTCTAATCTTGGCTCTCACTTGTACCAGATGCAGTATTATCTCTCAGTGTAACTCATGGTTAAATTTTACTGAAATGATATCCCTATGAAATTTCTATTTGTGCCACGAACTCAGTATTTATCTATCTATATAATTAAAAACTAAAATAAAGTGGGGCAATCCCATCCCACATTCAGGGAAGTGTCCTATTTCTGGTCTCCATGCCAACTCTCTGGAGAAGTGTCTACTATTTTGTACCATCATTACAAGTACATTCTCTTGTTGCCGATAATAAACCCACTCTCCTTTCTGTCGTCCCTGTCTATTCATTTAAAGATTGTTTCATTTTTACAACGCTATTGTTATTCTCACCAGCTTGGCAACCCTGGGATAATAGCATAAATCAGTGAATTATTATTTTTGTTTAAGGCATTTCTAATTTTTAATTAAAAAGAAAAGTCTGACTCTTGCTGATCACCTACAGGATTGTGACTCTCCATGGTTACCTGTCACTCAAAGAGATCTAGCTCTGAGGAATGCTAATTAGCACTGTTAAAGCACTGGTAATTGAACTGTGGAGACAGCCTGCAGAAGGAGGCGGTTTGCATTCAGCGCTGCTTTGCCATTTAAATGGACCAGTACAGTCATGAAGGTACGCGGGATAAAAGCAAAAAAAAAAAAAAGCACTCGGGCTGTAATTTTTCATTTTGACTTCAAAGTTGTTTACCAAAGTGTTTCCTAGGAACTGGTACCTGAACCAAGAACCTGTCACGCTTAGCAGCTTCACTGACAACCTAAGCCTAAAAAGTGCACAATGCCCTCCCTTCATCTCTTACTTTTCTTGTTGCCTGGAACAGCCACTTGTAGCAATGGAGCTTAACATGCAGCCGGGATGACCCATGCTGCTCCCTGTTTGTTGCTGAGGTTCTAAGCAAGACATTAAAAAAGGAGAGAGCAGCAAGTTTAAAATGAGCTGCTGAAAAACCCTAAAGGAAAATTGTGTTCATGCTGCAGATGATGACTCTTTTCCAGATATTTATCTGACTGCCTGTGCTGTGATATCCACATGCCCTGGAATAATGCACTTCCCATCGTAATATTTTACGGGTTTGCCGAGGTGAGGCTGAAAGTCTCTTGGTGCAGCAGAGAAACCTGAACCTTATGTTGCAAGGGCAGCTTTCTTGTCTGGCACCTTCAGATAGGCTTGGATTTACTGAGAAGATAAATACGTAGCAACTCTTGGAGTTTTAATACCTTTTGGGAAAGTAGCAGACACCCCAGCAGTGAGGTAGCCATGTCATGCTGATCTGATATGGTTTTGTCATCTCTTTGTGCAATCTGTTTTCCCATTGTACTGTTTTACATCTCAGTTGGTTTTCTGTGCCTTCAAAGTACTGCATATTTATTTAACTTGTAAATATGAGTGATCTCTTTCACTTTCTCTGATATGAAGTTAGTTACCTCAGTTCTTAAACTGCAGTGTGACCAACCCTTGTCATAGGTACATTTTGGTACTGTGAGAATAATGAATACTGTTTTTAAAAGTCGTTGATAAGGTAAAAAAATGAACTGTGGATTTTTTTTGTTCATGAGATTTTTGTGCATTTTTTAGTATCTGCAAGGTCATGAATCGATCATTTGATTATGCAGAATGAACATTTGCAGCATGTGTCATCTGTATGTTATTAAGCTGTGAATATCTGAGAGAGATGCTAACTTGAACATTTCAGGATACTGGTGACTTCTTGTGTCAAAATGCAAATGTATGATAATACAGAGGGCACTGACTGTTATATTGACCAATGAACTAAAGTAGAAATCTCATTTTTTTTTTTTTAACTGCAACGCTCCACCTGTTTTTATTGGATAAAGTTCTGGCACAAAAGTTCAGTGAATCCAGGATTTTAGGCAGTCATTGCAGTGTACAAGACTCCTAGCGTTAGATGGGTAGCACGCAAGCAGTGTCGTTGTGTATCTCCATTTTAGTGCTTATTTAACCCAAACTGTTCCTCTGTGAGATGTTCCCAGTGTTTTTCATTTTGTTCTTAGTGCTTCATGAAGAGCAGTGTGGATGGAAATCAGTCAATTGTTTCATATTCCTGAAGGAACATGAGTTGAAAGTTAATAGAATCATACAATGATTTGAGTTAAAATGGACCTTAAATACCATTTCATTCCAACCCTCCTGCTGTGGGCAGGGACACCTTCCAGTAGATGTGATCGCTCAATTCCAACCCGACCTTCCAGGGAGAAGGCATCCACCTCAGGATACTTCTGGATTTTATATGTATACAAGTATATAATACAAATACTCGTAATGTTATCTACTAAGCCTGATCTGGTGAACTGTGCTATTGCATTTCCACCTCACTTCATCACTTGATCCTTTCCCATCAGGCATGTTTTCTTTCCTGTCTCCACGTTTGCTTGTGTCAATGGTGAGCATGGTGCTGCTCTTCTCAGCAGCCTTTTGGGGACGCGTGGCTTCTTCTGGCCTCCAGGACCACATGGTCTGTCCTGGTTATGGGGAGAAGGACACAAACTTCTGTTTTCTGTTAAATATGACTTACTCTTTCTGTAATTCAAAAACCCTAGGGGGGAAAAATAGCATCCTAAGGTGTACTGTGGAGTTTTATGGCAGATTGCTGGTGTTTAAACTGAATTGTCTCACACCACTACCTTGGGTGCACTAGATTTCTTTTCCCCTTTCTTACATGCTGGGTTTCAAAGGGTACCGTCTTTCTCTTGTTCATGTCAAGCTGTTATCTGTTTAGCCTTTATGTTGCTTGTGGTCTTTACCGGGAGTTGGGGAGCTGTGGCAGGTGCTGGACTGGAGTCTCCAGAAACACCTGGGCTCCCATGGCCTTGTGACTGGTTGGGATGTGCTCTGTGAAGCAGGTTTCAGCAGCAGCCCACCACATCCCAGAGCATCAGCACAGCTCCTAGGTGTTGGTGAGTTCTTCAGAACACAACGTGATTTTTGAGACAGAGCCACCTATCAGCAAATATGTTTTAAGGAGGTTTAAACCAGATAGTAGACTCCCTGTGTATCCCACTCAACTAGCAGGCTGCGATACTGTTCTAAGGTCTAAGGACATCTGAGATGTCCTGCCACCATAGTGCATCTCTGCAGCACTGTAACATGTTGTGACAAAAGAGAAATCTTCCTCTGGGGCTTCAGAGGAAGTTCATTCAAATGTGTCTTCATTCTTTCTCACCTGTCTCTGGAGAATTACTTTGGTTAGTTTCACACAGAGAAGAGCTCAGTTTTGCTAGTTATTTCTAAATATGCAAACCTATTGCAAGTGTCAGGATCAGATGGGCTGAGCAAAAGATGACCTATTTGTGTGGGGTACATGGCAGGGTGTAACACTGGAGCAAGAGGTGTTTTATTTCAGTCCACATTAAGGAAAAAAAGTATCAGAGGTGGGGAAATTAGGCACTGACTATGAAACTGGTGTTTCTCCTTTCTTGCCAGAAAAAAATCTTGGTGTTACCAATGGACACAAAAGGAACAAGAGGTGACTTATCTGGTGTCACTCAACATGTGAAAACCAGATGCTGGTTGTTTTGTCTGTGTTTCATTTGTTAGCCCGCAGCCTACTAACAGAGAAACAGAGGGGAAAAAAATAGCTAATGACACATTATTAGCATCTACAGAAAAGTCTTTAACTTCTTACAAGTTGTTCACAAATAATGATGTCCTTTTATGATTATGTCAGTGTAATAATTATACTGCATTCAAAGCTATTTAAACTGATCTGCAAATATTTCAGTGGTAGGGACTTGCATCAGTATGGCTGCAGAGGCTTAATGTTCAGTTGCAGCCATATAACTACATGATTAAATCTATCCCGTACCCCATAGACAAACAGAGTAGTATAGGTTCCCTGTAATCACACACGTCTCAGAGCACTGGCTTCCTGTGCCAATGACATTTAAATTTGGATTTGTGGTACTATAGGATGCGTAGACACTCAGGGCGTTGCATGGCTCAATTTCATACATGCTGCATTGGGCATGGTTGGGTGTAGTGTTTAATGAATTGGGCCAAGAAAATGCATACAATATGCTTTAAAATAAAAGTTAGTATAAAGGCAAAGCTGGCTATAAACCACCAGTGATTTTGAGTATTTTTTTATATCAGACCTGTCCTCTTTTAGCATAAGGATTGCAATGCATCCATTTCAGCCTGAAAGCATAGAAGACCCTGGAGACTGGGTTGTTTGCTCAAGTAATGTAAGGTTGTTCCATTCTTGTCAGTGCAGTTTTGCTCTATTGTCACCTGATAATATTTTCCTTCTGTGACAAAAGATCTACAAATTCCTTTTACTGCTGCAAGTGAGCAATGAATAATCATACTGTTAAAAAAAATAGCTTAATAAAAACGCTAAGAAACCTTGCTCTGCTAACTGTAAACAAATTAGGTTTGCTTATGTGTACTGTGAGTGTATTTATATTCTCTTATCATTGGAGTTAGAAGCAGTTTGAGATGAACTGTTTCTGAATGTCTGTACAGGCTCCACTTGTCTGCAGCGAGTAGCCGCACGGCACTGGTGCAGCCCTGGTGGAGCAGCTCTGCTCTTCCGGTGGCATTCTGCTGACACCTGGCAGGCTCCAGGGAGGCACGAGCCTCTGTGTTTGGAGAGGCTATTGCCTTCTGTGCCAACCTGATGTAACTCGTCATCCTGCTCTTATTTAGTCTGCTCCAGCAGAAAGAAGGAAGTGCAAAATTAGGACAAATGCATCCTTTCGCTGCTGCAAAAGCTCCCAAAAAGGAACTTAATGCCATCCATATACCTGTGGTGCTGGGTCAGTACACCCCGATGGCAATTAGCTGGAGCTGTCAGGCAGCCCAAGTTTATCATGGAGTGCTGGGTGTTATGTGCTGCAGCAAGGGTGCTGTTGACCTTGTGCGCTACCTGCTGCAGTGTGTGATTGTGTGATGCTGTGTGCGGTGTGCTGGGAGAGACCAGCCCCAGCCTCTCGCTGTTCTGGCTCCCCTGGGGCCTCATCCCCTAATGAAGTCAGCTTGAAGAAAGCTGTAATTTCAGGGGGTGCTGGACCATGTGCAGCTTCTCTGTGCGAGGATGTTTTGTTCTCCTTTCTGTGCTATTAGAGCCAATCTTGCTGCATCACCTTTAATGTTGAGAAATTTAGCTGTTTGATTTGAAGATTATATTTTCTCTTCCGATTATTAAACCATTCTTAAAATAAACTTGGAAACCAATTTGCAGTTGTGTCCCTGGAGCTCTAACACTGATGGTGGCACAAGGAGCTTTATGTCAAAGGAAGATGTCTACCTCCTGCACAAGGCTTGAATAGAAAATGATAATAAAACACTTTTAAGAATGCATTTCACGGTTTATCCTTAGTGTGAATTGCTTCTTACACTGTGAACTTTTTGGACTGTAGGGCCGACTGTTTTTCTTCAAGCCTGTCCTGGGGTACAACCAATAAAGGTCTCAGAGGGGAGATGGCAAAGCTTCTGCTCTGAACTCCAGAGAATGTGAAAATAGAGCTCTAATGAGGACTTCTGTCCTGTGACAGCTTTCTGAGCAAAACAACAAACCGGCTGTACTCTCACTGAGCATGAGAAACCCTTAGGGGATGCTAATGTGGCATGTACTCGCTTCCTGATTAACTGTACCTGCTGAAAAAAGCTTTTTTGTTCTGGAGATCTTATGAATTGCTCCAGTCTGAAGGATTACATTGCGGAGCAGTTCATGAGTATGGCATTTCCTGGAACATATTTAAAGAAATATGGTGCAAGTGCATATATTGGCATACAGTCCTCAACCTTCCTTGTTAATGAGATATTACCAAAAACAGAAAAGCTCTACTGAGGAGAAAAAAAAAAAAAAAGCAACGCAAATCTAGTAACAGTCTGTGAGATGTCTAACATGGAATATTTGATAATGTGCACTGTGTCAGTATCATATTCTTCTGAGTTTTGAATTTAAATTGCTGTTACACAGCTACACATTTTCTAGGTTAGTACTGACATTAGCTCAAAGTTAAATCCAAAGAGTATGATGCTTCTTTGCAAGGAATTGCAGAATTTTGTTAGCCTGAAGATTATCTGCAACTCTATAGTTAGACAGTTTGAAAACATCTTTTCCTCTCAGGTTGAATTCATCGGGCTGTGGGGCTCACCTGTGGTATAAGTCCTACAGTCATGTGAGTGTAATTCCAACCTCTGGCTGTGCTACAGCCCGGTCAAACTTTGAAGAAGATTATATCTATTGTACCAGTGAATGCATGCACATTTGTTTCCATCTTCTGTGAATGGTGGGATGCACTCATGTTTGGATCTGCTGCCAGCTGGCTTCTTTCCCCATTGTGCCTTGTGGAGTCCTGTGAAACAATGTAATTTCAGATGGTGAGTGAAGGGGAGAGATGTGGGTTTGGTAGAAGAGCTGTGTTATTGATCTTTAGAGATAATCACTAAATTGCAATAAAGACCTGATTAATTTGGCCTCGTTTTCATCAAGTGAAATACTAATAGAAAACCACTCATAGCATGTTTACGTTTGTCCAGTGAATTTCTCCCAGAAATACTTAGCTCTATGAGGGCTGCTCAGCAGTGGTTACGGTGAGGTCAGTTATGACTACCCTGTAATAATACAAAAGCTGTCTAAACAATAGCCAGCTGCAGGAGCATATAAAATCAGGAATATCAGCAGTTCTGAGAACCAGAGGGTGATGCTACAGGCCTGTCGACTGTGGAAGGGGCATGGTGGAGGCAGGGGTGGCAGCAGGGTGGTGGCCATCCTGTGCTTCCCTTTTGGAAGCAGGAGCCACATGCTGGGGACATCGCAAGGATGTATTTTGGTCGCTAAAAGTGCAATTTCTTGCCAAGTGCAATTCCTTGTGGTATATTGCTAATACACTGTAGCACAAATAACATTATTTTCCCTAAGCCATGCTGAAGAGAATGGTTTTCCCCTTTTTAACAGCTAGCTTTGAAAAGCTTTTGTCCAACTTGAAGCTGAGAGAAAATTGTGTAGATGCCTAATGAGGAAGAAAGTCTACAGGGAAGCAATCTCGTATTGATAACAAATGGGAATGATTGCATAAATTTGTTGATATTGTTGCTGGCCGCTTCCTCCCTGCCACTGTATTGTGTCATGCTAATCCTTGTTTTTGTTTGTTTGAGCTGAGCAGAAGTTGCAGGTTGCTGTATTTCAGACTGATTTTCAAGTAGGTCGTTGTTTTTGTTTTGTAACTTTGCTGTGTGGCCTGAGGCACTGCTCAGCCTTCCCTGGCCCAGCTCTGTCCCCACCTGTGGAAAATGTGGCTATGCAGGTGCTTAGTCTGCAGCTGAGGCCGTGTCTCTCAGGTGAAAATCATGTCTCTCATTGCCTCCTTCTCATGCAAAAAAATATTTTACTAGTCTGTGTAAGCTGGAGAAGCGGCCTGAGGAAAAAAGGGTGGTCATGCCCTAAGCAGCCAAAGAGGGCACACGGTTGTTTTTCAGCCCATAACAGCATGCTGAGAAGCGGGTGTACAGCCCAATGCCTGGCTGTGGGCCCTGCTGTCCTGCAGCTGTGTCTGCAGGCTGCCCCTTGGCCTGTGGCTGCCAGGGCTCCCCAGAGACACCTGCAGGCCCTCCTGTGTGTCGCTAGCAGGTGTTTCAGGGAAGCCTGGATTGTCCCAGCCTCTGGGGAGAGTCATTCTTTGATTCAGTGCTGTCATTTAATCTCCACTGTTCTGCCTTTTTCCTGAGACTATGGCTTCTGACAGTGCAGTTGCTGCCATCTCAGTCAGGCCCACTTGCACCTTGCTCCAGGGACAGGCAACAGACAGCCCTTCTCACCCTACAAGCGGGGCCTTTGTGCTGTGCCATTACTGAGTGCTGACTGAAGGCAAAACCCAAGGTGGTATTGCTCATGCTCAATCAATGGTGTCACTACTAATGGTGCTGGTAATTCCTGAGCTGTGTCTGCTGGGTAGTCTGGGAAAGCAGTGAGGGTTGGCCAGGTACAGAAAAGGCTTGTGAGCCCTGAGGGGACAGATGCATGGCGCCTCCTCCATGGCCCGAGACCAGATGGTTCTATGCTGTGTGAGGTAGGCTTCCCTTTTCCCTCCTGTGCTACTTTGCTCTCTGTCTTCAAATGTCGCTTCTCTGCCATGGTTGGGACTGTTGTCTGAACTCTCCTTCTCTGTGGGCTATATTTCCATGTTTCATGTGGTAGAGCTATTGCTTCTCAGAGCAGTGCTTCTATTGCTGCAGGTTTTAATTACTGCTCATTGAGAGCAGAATACCTGGAGCTGGAGGTCCATAGCATTGAAGTTATTGTTACAGTGCTTAGACGATGTGCATGCATGCTAGTTACTTATCCTACAGATTTCACTTATGTGGTTTGTGCTGCTGAAGACAATGTAGGGAGAAATTCTAATATGTAGCAGAAGAGAGAAACCTTAAGTAACAGATGGGTGGACAGGATTTTCACACACACTGTTCATACGTATGGGCATGGAAAGCCCACCTTCGAGACAGTAGATTGTTGATGGGGCTGAGCACATCTTGTGTGTCTCTTGCGTGCTCCTGTGCACACTTATCTATGCTGAGCACCTGCCAGGACAGCCCTACAGCAGCAGGGTGGGCATGAGGAGAAGCCAGGCAAGTGCCGCTGGCAAATCAGTTGTCCCACAGCACTGGTTAGGGTGAGTTTGGCTGGGCCAGGAGCAAAAGGGGACAGCCAGGTGGGCCAAGCTGATCCTCTGAGCAGAGCTTGCTTCCTGGCAGGCAGGCGCTGCTGTGGTAATGGCTGGCCTCATGTCGTGCTCCTTGGAGTCGAAGGGCATTGCTGAACAACATGGTAGGGGCTGCCTCTACAATTCCAGGTAGAAGTGTTGCAGTTGGCATGGCAGAAAGTGGCTTGTAAACTTTTCTCCATCTCTCTGTAGTCAGCCTAACAGTTGCCAGTAGGCTGTGGTTAGCTCAGGGAATGCTGTAGTATCAGAGCTAATGGGGCTTTGTCTGTGGAGCAGAAGCCCCAGGTGAGGTCAACCTGTGGGGTCGGATCTCCAGCCCTGCCTGCTGGCCTCTGCGCTCTCAGGTGGTCGTTCCTGTTTTCTTCCAGCCGAAGGAAGACCTGCTCTGGTGGTGCTGCTGTTCAGAGCTAGGGAGGATGGAGAAAAGGTTATCTTTTTTGGTTTTAATCTCACAGGAAGTCACGAGGCAATGTAGGTCAGTGGCAGGGCAAGCTGGGGACGCGTTAGGCGCAGCTCCTGAATGTGTCTCAATGCATAACGCAGCATGCTCCACGGACTTTATTTTTTTGGAAGGTTGACATGAGGAGAAAGGTGCACCCTCCCAATTTAATTCCTGATCTTTGTGTGTCAGATTGGGTGTATGCTCTTTTGGTGGAATGAAATTTTACTTCTTTCTGGCCTCCGTCCTGTACGATGAATTCATGGTGCCATCTACTGACTAGAGACGGAATTAGCGCTGAGATCGAGTCGGAAGAGAATTCACTGTGGGCTTCACTTTAAGAGAAAATTTAACTCTGTGATTAAACAACAGCTGTAAAACGTGGAAAGCTAAAATCCCTGGAAGATTTCAGCACCTCTGAATCATGCTGAGCACTCTGGGGCTGTGTGACTCTTTCTGAAGGAGATTGAACAGGAATGGTGCTTTTGAAATCTCATCTCGTGTACAGCAGAGCCCCACGGGTTGTTCTTTCTCCTCATGCTTGGAGGTCTTTTTACTTCTCTGCCACTCAAAATCAGAAGTAGTTTTCAAAAGTGTTTGGAGCTTTTAGGAAAAATGGAAAATTGCATTTTTTGTTCCTTCTTAAAGTAGGAGTAACAACAACAGAAAGGTCAAGAATTTATTTTCTGAATTTGTTTGTGAAAAAAAAATAATTTCCCCTTTCATCTGAAATCAGCACTGTTACCCAGTGTGATCATGTGGCCAATTCTGCAATTAAAACAGCCAGACAAATGACTGGTGAGGGGGAAAGACTGATCTCAGCTGTCTTCACAGATGCTATTTCTGAATTTCAGTTTTCAGAAGACCCCAAACATTTTTGTCTAGAAAGTAAGTAAATAATTCACTGGTTCTGCAAGTGGAGATGATCTCTGCTCCTGCAGATCTCTCCTCCAGCTTTAACTGCTGTCTCATGCTATTAGTGTCTTATGCTATTCTGTTCTGACTATTCCTTCAATCCCAAACTATCTATTGCAAAGCATTCTGCTCCTCTGCTTCCGATCCCCAAGCAGATGTATAGCATCACCAACCTGAGAAACCTGACAGTCAACCTGGGTAGAAGGCTATGGGGCTTGAGTTGGAGATCCAGCACATCTTTATCCCCAGGTGGCACTTGCCCTATGAAGAGCTCTCCATGAGGAGTGAGGAACAGAAAGCATGTGGAAAAAATGCAAGCAAGTAGAAACATCTTAAAAAAAAAAAAAAAAAAAAAAAAAAAAAAAAAAAGAGAGGACTTCATTTCAATGCAAAACAGCTGAAAGGCTTAACTTAGATGCATTGGCTCTGCTTCTGAAATATCTAGTTCATTTTCCTTCAGAAGAAATTCAAAATGTAGCCTAAATGCAAACTATTTTCACTTACAGCTTTAAAGCACAGCCCCTTTTCTGTTCTCTTTCTCTAAGCACAGTGATTGCCTTTAATAGCTTGCCGGTGTTCCTAAGGTTAATAGATAAAATAGATAAGAGATAATAGTGTTTCGTGTAGTGGCGCTTTAGGGAATACTGTGAATATTGAGGTAATTGGGAAGTCTGTAAGAAGGGGGGTCACTGAAGAGGAGTCAAGCTAAGATTAGAAAAGCTGAGCTGCAGAACTCGGGAATACTTGATAAAGGTCAGAACTGGAGGCCACTGGATCACTCTCTCTTGAAATACTGAGTCAAATAAAAAAAGACAAGGGCAGAACTAGAACAGTACCCTTATTTCCGACATCTAATTATTTATAGACATTGTTATTGTATTAAGATTTGACAGCAGTAGTCGAAAAGCAGTAGACTCTTGCCTTCTTTATATATATGGTAGGTTAGTCTGTCCACCAACAGTACAGTGGTATGCTTAGAGATGAACATGCTGTAATTAAGCATGATACATTACAGGTTTGTTGAGAAATAGTTTTGATGGTTTCCACCTCTGATTGAGCAATTAGACTCAGCTTTGTACAGCCTGTTAGAGTCAGGTGGTAGAGAGCAGTCTACAAGTTCAGTACTGGCTCAGATTGTGCTATAGATGGCCAGCCAGTGTTTATATGAAGACAGCTTGGAAGTAGGAGTCTCATAATTCGTAATCCGGGTCAGACTTGTTAAATTCAAGTCTTTCATTAAAAACTATGCCTGATCAGTTTGATGTTAGTTAATGTTTCCAGCCCTTCAGAATGAATTAAAATAGAATAAGATGGTTTTAAGTGTGTTGGTGGTAGTGCTCTGACATCTACACTTCCTTGGTGTGATAGGTGTGTATTTTCAGGAATGACCCTGTGAAAGGGAGATGAATTGAGTATCATGGGTTACAGAGGGATGATTTCAAGTCTGTTAGTTATGGCAGCACCTCTGTGATTTTTGAAAACAGACCACATCTGCCTCATGAATGTATTAGAAAAAATCCACGAAAAATACAGAGTACTACTTTGGTCAGCAAAAGCTACTGCAGTGCAGAGGCACCTCTAACAATTTATTTAGGGCGTTAGCCGGAGATTTTAAGTCAAGAGCTGGACCTCTTTGCTAACCCATGCCATTGCAGTGCACTTCCTTTAGTTGATAAGTCTCTGTTAAAACTGCTCTTTCAATTCCCAACTCTTTCGCAGAGATGCTGAATTCTGAACTCCAGTAGTAGCCTATAAGGTCAGCAAACGCTTGTGCATGTACTACTAATGTTTTTGCTGTGCAGACATTTGTAACTGTATCAGTGCCAATTTATTGGATGACTTCTGAACTTTGTTGCTGTTAGTACTCTGCAAGACTCCAGGCTCACAAGAGCAGCAAAGCAGAAGCAAGGCAGTGTAACATAAACTTAGACATGCTCGTTATGTTATGCACCTTCAGGCTGGTCCTCACCTTGCATGGACCCGAGGTTTATAAGGCAAAGGAATGGTTAAGAGTTGGAACAAGTCGCAAGGGGGTGAGAAAACAAAGGGGCTCATTAAACTTTATGCCTGCATCTCACCTATAAACAGCAAAGTATGGTTTTTGTTACTGCTTTGAATTTTAATTACATGCTGCCTTGGCTAGTGCACATCTAATCTCATCTTTTTCCAGCTGATATTAGAGAATTAATCTCAAGTTTAGTTGAAAAGCTGCACAAGGTTTTGGGAAAAAGCTGGAATGTTTGTTTGTAGGATACATGTTTGCTCACCATTGCAAGGAAAGATATTTTCACTCTGAAGCCAATCAGGGATGCAGCTTTACTATCCACAAAGTAATTAATAACACATTAGAAAATACGACTGCATTCCATGTTTGCTGACGAGTCCGCATGGTTCTGCGTGAAACATAGTTTAGTTTCTGTAGAATATGACATCTTTCTTAACCACCAAAGAATATAAATATTGGTCTTAGTGCTTGAGCAAATCATCTCAAACAAGTGAATCACAATTTTAAAGCAACATGTTGTACTGCGGAATTATTGAATTTCTGTATAGATAAAAACTGTGACAAATGTTCGTGTTACATTGACCACGGCCATATCATTCTTTTCAGTTTAAACAACCAGTATCCTGGGGAGCGCTGCATTGAGTTCTATGGAAAGTTCTGCTTCTTAGTTATTCTCATTTGAAAATAATACAGCACCATAATTTAAAGCTTGATCTGACTGGAAAAAAAATCATTAAGGTTTTCTCAGAAAATGTTAGTTTTGAGACTTGAAATTTGCTTTAATTCTGTGTTGTGCTCTGCAGCCAGTTTCATTGATAGCATGCTCTGCTGTTTTGGGAGTCGAAACGGCTGCATATGAGGCCAGCAAAGGTAGTGACTATGGACATTGTTGCTTTTCTTGTGCTTTGTTAGTCTAGCAACCCCCTCCAGAAGAAGGTATTTCTCTTACTGATTCTGGGTTCCAATGTGAGAAACAGTATTGAGGAGCAGCAAAACTCTCTGGGCATTCTGGAGCAGCAATGCCTGTTAAGTGCCTGAGCTACATGCAGATGCAGAGCTCAGAAAAGATACCCTAAAAATGAGTTGATTGCTGCTCCGCTGGTATTACCCCACTTGTGCTGATTCACAGCAGTTGACAATTGAGTCTAAGATGATTTTTCTTACAACGGTTCTACATAGCCTGTCGTGGTATTTAACTGCAACCAAAATAGCTTTCTTAGGAGGAAATTCTGGTATTTCTAAAAGCAGTATAGAAATTCAGTAAGAAGTTGGGAGTCTGGTATGCTTGTAAATAAATCAAGTGTTTGGGGCAAGAGAAGACTTTCAGGAATTGCCCTGAGTCAGGTAATTCATTTGTGGTCTTTCTTTCTTAAAAGCAGTGAGGAATCTCAGTAAGTTAATAAGCTTGCAAGTAATCAGATTTTCCACATGCAGTCATGTCTTGTAAGTGCAATAGAGTGTATTAATAGTACTCCAATGTAACATTTTCCAAGTGTTTTGTAGTACTGCTGGTTGGGTCATGTACTTCTAACAAGCGTTAACATTCCTCAGGGAAGGCTCAGAGTTTGAAGTGCCTTATTCTGCCATAAAATGAGGAATAATCAAATCTGTGAAGAAGAGGCCACTGTGAGCTTGGCAGGAATATGTGACACTTGTGTATTGTATAGTAGGCATTTCCTCTTTTCCTTCGATGAGTTGGAGGAAACCATTGTGAAGTATATGTATTGTATACATGAAGAAGAACATAACATAACAAAGCATTCACGTTTCTTGCTTAATTGCCATTTGCCTGTAGTGTATTCCTGGAACAGAATAGGGCTGGAATTGGTGCTCTTACACCAAAATCTTTGCCAGGTTTAGACTACAGCTACCTACTGTCTACACTTTATGATAGCATGCTGTGATGGTGCTCTGCTGGCAGGCAGCAGGTTTCCATGGCAAGAACATGGTTGGAGAGATGGAATTCTTCACAACAGCTCTTCAGAGAGAGCTTGTTTTCAGAGTTATTAATGAAAAAGAAATTACCAAGCAAGAATGTAATCTATTTATGACTTTTTGTTATGCCATTTGTTGACGTTGTGTCACTTTATTTGGTAATTGCATTAGTACATGTCAGGTATGAGTTCATCAGGAATGAGTGTGTGCCAGTGTTCTGAATGCTTGAATGTTGCATACAGGATATTTGTGTAAATTCAGCAGACATTTTCTTGGCTCCTCAATATTCCATTGATGCAACTCTTCATTTAAAAAAGAAAGGATCTTGCCAACTTGCATGGTCTACTTTGGCCTTTACCTCTGCACAGTTAAAAGCAGCAACACAACCACGCTATCCCCATCCAGAAGTAGGATTGAATGTAGTAACGTAGCCCAAATGCACCGAGTGCTCAAAGCTCAGATTTCTCTCTCAATAGCAAGCAACTAATCTTAATGAATTAATTTCATTTTCATGAGTGGTAGCTCTTCATAGTGGCCACAGTTCAAGAAAATCACATCCAGAAAGCTTAAGCACTTAAGACCCAATTTCCCTCTTGGGTATGGGGGATGGAGAGGGTACAGGTAGGTAATTGCTGCATCCGCAGTGTAACTGTGTGAGAGCTGGCACTGAACAGACTGGTTTGGCTGGCATGAGCAGCCTCGTTTGGGCTTCACAGAGCCTGAAGTAGTTTAACTGCTTTGACTGTTCCCTGTATTTCAGATGAGTTTTTAGTGTAGTTGGCCATGTTGACTTGAATAAAGCATGCAGAGAGTGGGTCTGGAGGAGACGTGTGGATGTAGATCTGCATCTTCCCCTCCAGACAGCACGTCTCCTGCTGCTAGTGGCCTCTGCTGTGCCACGCGCTTGTGTTTCTGTCAGGGGGCTGCATTCATGGGAAGATGTCTTTTAGAGAAGATGTGTATGTGGCCGTTAGCTTCAGAAGGGAACTGAACAGCCCTGAAAGGAGGACAGGAGCTTCACAGGAGGAGCAGCTGGTGACAGGGGAGATTTTCACAAGAATGAGAGAAAGGAATAATGTCTTAAGTAGGTGATCACTGGTGGAAAGCGTGCTGAGGTAGTCCAGGAGGGCAAGTGGAGCAGTGCTGATTACATCAACAAGTGCTTGGGGAGTTCACTGTCTGCCTCAGGTAGTGCTAGCAGAGGTCCATGCTGTACAGTGCTAATTGGACTGGCAGTTAAACATTCAGGTGGAGAAGAATACAGCTGAAAAATTTAAGAAATAACTTCTCCTGCCCCCAAAATGTTGGTACAATTGTGTAAGGTAGGAGGAGGGTAAGGAATCAAAGGAAAGTAATTTCTTTGCTACCTAGTCATGTCCTCCCACCATGGAATCACTGCAGGATCTTGTGCCTGCTTTCTTGCCACAGGAATAATTTCAGTATTAGATCACCAAAGAAAAGCAGAAAATACTGCCATCTAGTTGTGTTGAAGCTTCCTACTATCACTTATTCTACACCTCAAAGTCCTAGCTTTTCAAATAAATTCTTTGTTTTACTCCTGTCTCTGCTTTGGTTTAGCCAAATTTGGAATCAGTTTGCCAGTCACTAACTTTTTCCATTTTGGAAAAATCAGGTTATTTGGCATTAACTGCTAAGGGGTCGAACCTAAGCCGTTCATCTTGACACTGAATGTACCTTCTGTGCGGAGGATACTTTCTTAGTGTGGAGTTCAGGCTGTGTTTTGGCTTATGCTGTTTCCTTTCAGAATGATCACTTTTCAATATTGATTCAATTTCACAGAAGACATATGCTTCACATCTGAGCACCATGCTGGGACTGCAACGCAGGATGGAGGTGTTTGTGCTGAGGCCATTCCAGCTGCCCATGCCCATAGAAGGGTGCAGCACTGACTCAGGCTCCTGGGCTGAGACTGGGGCTCCTTCATCCCCTCAGTAAGTCAAACCTGATCACAACTCGATTCAAAGCACTCCTAAGTAAATGAGCCTTTCAGCTGATGTCAGTAGGATTTCTGGTCTCTTTCCCATTCCCCTTTATCCTTGTGTTGTCTCCAGAGAACATAATCAAGCATGTGAGCTTGTAACAGTCAGGGTTGTGAGATTGTGTAGCGTCAGGCACAGCCTTGAGGAGTCACATTTGCTGACATAAAGTTGACTACAGCTTTATGGTCATTTTACACATGACAGCATGTCAGCTGTGTAAACCTCCCTGGAACAAGAGATTGCCTATGACTAGCTGCCATGAAATTGAAATGATTTGTCTGTGTCTGCGTGGAGTGAAAATCGTGGCAATTGTTTTGCTAGTCTTTGCAATTTCTCAAGCTTGTTTTCTAATCCAGTGTAATTCTGTAGTGAAGACAAGGCATTTATAGGGTTCACAATGCAGGTATGTGCCAACCCCCTCCACTCCATTGGTGCCTTCCCTCAGCCTGCTGTCAGATTTAATGGGCTTCGCCTTAAAGCAACCAGACCATATTGTATTTTCCTAACTTCAGAAAAATTTATTTCAAGGGAAATCTGTGCCATTGTGGAGAGAAATGTTACTCAGGGTCACTTCAGGTAACAGTAAGTGAGCCCTGACCGACTGGATTTCCACGAACTTGTGGAATAAGGGACTAGTTAGCATAGCAGAGGTACAGTCTGAGCTGATGGATTTCTGTGCTTTTGGTGTAACTGTATAGGTAATGATGGGCATGCTAGAGTGCACTTTGAATACAGACAAATTTATAAATGATTGCTGCTCTTGTCATTTTTCAGACTTAAAAAACCTATTATAAAGCCCGTGATGTATTTAAACAAATGATGATACTTTGAATATGGCTTTTTGAACATAATTCTGCCCAAGATATCTATATTTTGCTTTAAATTAGGATTAAAAAAATTAGAATTGTTCTGACGTCTTAATTTTGACTGAAAACTGACGGTTCCTATATATTCCATAACCTGACTGCTACATGTGTCACAGTCTAAATAGAAATGCTTAATGTTTTTATTTTTTGTGATATTCTATTTCACGTGACTTGAAGTACACTAAAGATTGGGATAAATAGACATTATGCAACAACCCATTTAGTACAGAACATCTGATATGAGAAAGACTCCCACTGAAAAGCTGCTGGTGTCAAATAATCATTTCTTCTGCAGTTACTGCCTTGCACCCGTTCAAATGACGGGGGCTTGGCTACCAACAGGGAACAAGACTTCTCCAACAAATGCTTGTGAAACTCTGCATGGTTGTCGTCACATCAAAACCTTTGTGGAACTGTACACTTCTGGCTTTAGTTTTCTCTCACACATTCAGAAACAATAGAGGAGAAACTATCTGTGGTTATTAAGAAACAAGGCTACTGTTTTTTTAATCATCCTTCCCTAGATATAGTTGATCTTAAGCTGCATATTTGAAGTTTGGGTGGACTTCGGGCTTGACATCATATATTATGTTCAAAAGCTTTTTCATCATGCTCTCCTTGTTCTTCTGGTAGCTGCTGGTGAGGTTTCGGATGGTTTCTGTTGTTTGCTCTTCTATTTGAGCAGAGAGGTTACCTTGGGAGCCCATTACCTGAAAAAGCAGAAGCCCTCTAAGCAAAGCAGGCATTATGCATGACTATGTTTACTATACTTCTCTTTATCATCTAGCATAAACAGAATGCAAACACGTCACACTGTTTTCTAACAGTAAGGCTATGATCTAGGTTGAACCGTACACTTGAAAACAGGATTAAAGGCAACTCTTTGGAATGCTCATTAGCAATGGGAATCTCCCATGTAATGCAAATTTCCCAGCTCCCTATGGGAACAATGCTGTACGTGTTTTGTCTTTTAACCATCCATATTATTTTTTTCTGTTTTAATGACTTGTCAACTAAGTTCTAGCACTAATGTGCTTCATTTGGCCTCACTCAGAATGAATGCGAGCACAGCTAAGGAGCAAAACATGGGAAGCCTTCCCAAAACTGCATTGTTAGAGTTTCAGAGTATTTGAAATGTCTTCAGCAGCTACTGATGTATAACCCTCAACAGGCCTCAGACAAGGTCTTTTAATGTTACATTTTCTTATCTGGCAAAGTACCAGACAGCTTCTGGCACAGTTAATATCAGGACATTCGCTTAGAATTTAATTGACTCTACACTCGCTGAACATTTTAGCAAGGTTATGTTATAAACAGATGCACACGTTCCAAATCCGTGGCTTTGTTCCTCCTCCCCAACTGCTCCAACATCCCTTGCATTCTTCCCTTATGGAAAAGTCCTTCAGATACTAAGAGAGAGTTTTGTTTTCAGCTAGAGAATTCCATGGGGAAGAGCGGAAGACATTTCTGAACACAGAGTAAGAAAGTAATAAATAACATTCTCCTTGTTCCTGCCACAGTTCTCTGGGGTGGACTAGCAGCTGGACTAACCTGTGATGGTAGTAGGGGTACCTAGAGGATGACCTCAAATGGGAGGAGTCTTTAGTTTTATTTTCCATGTGATTTCTGCCCAACTTAGTACTTGAAAGAAGGAGAGGCAGCTGAACTATGATCTCCTTTTGCACAAATCACATTTGCAATTATCTGTACCTGGCAACGTAGTAAGAAGTTTGTCTGCAATCCAGATGTAAAACATTTTCTGATTTGGAAGAAATACAGGATGTAGACACAATAGTAAACACTGGGAAAAGAATATCATTTTCTATAGTAACTATTTTTAGTTGGCATTTTATTTTAGCTTTTAGACAAGTTGTAAGGGCCTCATCTGGGAAAGATTGTACAGCTTAAACCAGATTTATGAAGCTTATTTTTTCCACTGGGGAAAATAATTTTCTAGAGATCCCAGATGGTTGCATGTTATCTAGCTACTAAATATTTTTGCAAAATCTCAAGGAGAGGATTATAATAATAAGAATTTCTCTAAACTAGAAACCTGCTCTCTTGGTTTGTGCTAATACTGATCTGAGATGGTTGATTCTTAATCTTATTTTTGATCTTTTATTTCCACTCCACTTCTGAATTCTTTCTCTTGTCAGGATCAAGGCCACGTTCTGCTTAGTTTGTGATTTCTTCTGACCTTGACAGCCTGTCTATCATTTTGCCCATACTGGTTTTATGTTAGCGGCATTCCAAAGTTGCCAAAGCATTACCCTGTCTTTGAAAGCACAGGTTTGGAGCCAGCATTCACACTGCCAGAGTTCAGTGACCTCACACCTTGAGTGCAATGCCATGAGCACTATCAAAACCAATTTGGGCTCTGGGCCTCTATTTTGTATGTCTCTTTTGAAAAATTATTATTTTTGAAAACAAAATCTTGCTGTTCGTCACTCTAACCTCATATTACTCATTACTTGTCATTGTTCATTCTGAACTGATGCAGAACATCTCAAGGGACAAGAAAAATTTCCCGAGGAAGGATACAGCAACACGCAGTAAGATGAGAAACAGCATCAAATGAGACTGACCAAAAATTATATTAGTGTCTGAGTATTTGAGCCAGCAAACTGAGCTGGGTGTCAGACCTTCTTAGGTTACCTGGAACTCCTCGCTGCCTTCCAAGTGCAGGTTAAAAGTGAGACATTGCTCTGGAGTAGCTAAATGTTCAGCATAATGGGGCCAGGGAACTTGAAGTAGGACTGAAGTGATCTTGTACAGCATGCTCTCATTTGAGGAGCAATACATGCTCTGGCCTGCTTGTGTAACATGCTCAGTTGTCAAACAATGGCCTTTGCTTGCAGCTTGAGTTTTGTTTATGATGAAAATATTGAGTGCAGCAAAACAAGGGTTTTTTCTCCTCTGCTATGTCAGACCTAAGCCAAGAAGTTTGGTTTGGTTGAGAAGTTTAAGACATTTAGATCATTTTTACTTTGTTATGATCAGTAAAAATCTGAAGTTGTTTGTATAAGAGAACTCCACCTGGCCTGGCAGCGTGGTAGTGTGTCTGGAGGCTGACAGTGCGTACAGGAAACTTGGTGTGTGTTTTAAAACTTCTGATCTCTGCTGGGAAATGTATTATGTGAAATGTGGCTGAAATAATATATGGCAGTTGTTTTTGTTTGACCTCTTTGGCTTTTTTTTTGTTGTTGCTGTTTTTGAACAGAGTTTTCTTTCCTTTGCAAAAGGAGGAAAAACAAACAGGGAGGAAACAAGAACAAAACCATACGAGGAAGGTTGCCAACCAAAAAGATAATGGTTTGTGAAACTTGATAAAAATGGCAGAGATGACACCAAGATGCCATAAATATATAATGTGAACTGCAATTCAGATATGAAAATATCATCCAGACAGCTGTTACTAGGAAGATGTGAAAAACCCCAAAGCTTGGATGATTTTGGTTCATCAAAGATACAGTGTTCTATGCAGTTAAAAAGCTCAAGTGGAACAGAAATAGAGGAATTTTTAACTCTTGGCTATTACTGAAAATCCACCTTATTTCAACCTCCAGTTTCAGGGCAGAAACGAGGTCTTTCTGGAAGACTCCTTTAGGAGAACCTGAAAGTATTGTTGCTTAAGGGAGATAATGCTTTCTAAAGGGCAAATGTGAACCATAATACAGAATCTGGACAATTTCAGTGGTTAAAATCCACAATATCAGGTACAAATGCATTCCAATCCTGTGAAAAAAGTAAAACTGAAGTATATGCACATCACAGGTGAGGCCCGTGTGACAGGTGTGTTTAATCAGCATGGCCAGGTTAGTTTGTGGGAGTGTCCATGTCCTGCTCTTCAAAACAGTTTTGTTTACTGCAAAAGCCCTTACAGGTCTCACTTACGTTCATTTGCTTGTTCCTGAATTCCTTCTCCCTCTGCAACCGGTAATGGTCTATCTCAGCTATGGCTTCTTCTTTGGCCTGCTTCAGTCTCCTTCCCTTTCCTGACAGAGGGAAGAAACACAGTTTTACTTCACGGTTGTCACATCATCCTAAAAGGTGCATCTCGCAACATAAGAGGTATTTAACCTGGGTAGAAGTTTCCTGGACAAAGTTTTGAGCAAAGTGAACAGCAGTGTCAGCAGCCCTGCCACCAGCACCATGCCTGGCTGCACATCCACCTGCCTCTGAGCAGAACCTGATGGTAAAATATTTCCTTAAGCTATCCTGATTTCAATTTTCAAATCCTACTAAGTGTGAAATAGGGTTAGGTTTGCAACCAAGGAGCTGACAGGCTGCTAACTTCTTCATATTCATAACTTCATAAGGATGCAAATGCAGCTTTAATAGACAGGTTCTGCTATGCTGTCCCAGGCAGCTTGAGCACCAGGTTAGCCATAAAAACAAGAATTGCATTTCAGCGCTCTGAGCTGCCTATTAAGAAAGGCTGAAAAACAATAGCAGTCTGCAGACTTCACACGGAACTTTTCCCTGTGGCTTCTGCATAGCCTGGCCAGAGGAAAATCTCCCTGAGCGGAAACTTAGCACTGCTACCTGACAGCTGCAATATATGTTTACGCCTTAAATTTGAATGCCAATACTTTAATACTCCTAAACAGAACCCACGTTTCTATAATCAGTGGGCAAATATCAATCATGTTCTCATTTCTGTCTTAAAAATTAATAAATAAATAAATCAGGAAAAGCCCTTCATTAAATGTAAGGAGTCAGGGACGAGACTCTAATCAAACACGCAGCAGTGCTAAGTCAGACAGAAAATGACTGTAACGCCCTTTGCTCCTCATCACACTGAAATGGCCTCCAGTTGCACCAGGGTAAGTTTAGGTTGGATATCAGGAAGAACTTCTTTACAGAAAGGGTTGTTAAGCACTGGAATGGACTGCTCAGGGAGGTGGTTGAGTCACCATCCCTGGATGTGTTTAAAAACCATTTGGATGTGGTGCTCAGGGCCATGATTTGGTGGAGGGCTGTTAGAGTTGGGGTAGGATGGTTGGGTTGTGGTTGGACTTGATGATCTTTAAGGTCTTTTCTAACCTGAGCTATTCTATGATTTGCACAGAATTGGCAGAAGAGCCGAAGGGATTTAGTAGGGCTCTCTTAGAGTGAAAGCACCCATCTTTTGAGATCAGCTCCCTACACGAAAGCACACATCAAAATGAAAAGCTTGCTGGTTTGCTAACAACAGTAGTCCTTTTGCAACTACGCGTTTTCTCATAACACAAATGATTTTTTTTTTCATCACAGCTTTGTGTTTAAATAAATATCTATCTTCCCTTCATCAGCAATAGTAGCAGCCAGATAACAGATTTTAGTTGTCAGTGATTGGAAAAGACGTTATTTTGTAAGATTTTTCTGCATTGATTGGCTGCCAGGATCCCTTCATCCCACACCAACTGGGTTCTGTTCAGAGCTGGCAGATTTCCAAAGTGCTGCAAGATACATCTTAACCATTACCAAACTGAGCTGCAACCTCCTGGCGCTGTCCTCTTTGCCCCCACCCTTTTTCCTGAACATCTGTTAAATGCAGAGGTGAGTGATTAAGAGAAAAAGGGGGCTGATGCTATTCTCTACTAATGTGCGGAAAACATGGAAGTTATTGTGAAGTCTTTCTTTTATTTTTAAAAAGGATGATGAACTTAAAAATGGCATTTTAGGCAGTAGTGAAAACTAGCCTTTTCTTCCTGGGAAGGCTTGTGTTTACAAGCTTAATTTTATCTTAGATAAATAGTAAGGTTATGTAAAATGAAACCCACGTAAGTTATTGCAGGAGCAGATAAAAGGCACAGCCTGGGTGTCACAGGGATGTTAGGTCAAGGATGAAAGTAGAAGGATTGATGGGCATGTGATAACTTAAGTTTTTACACAAAGAAAGTATTGAGCATCTCGTGACAATGCCATGGTTACGCGTTGCTGTCTGCATGCTTTGCATGTAGAAACTGCATGTAGAAACTTTGCATGTAGAAAAGTCAGGTGGGTCTTGACAGGACTCTGCTATGCTATTTTGTGCAGAAAGTCACTAACTGATAGGACAGCAATCCTCTTGCATTGAAAGTTGATGCATTATGTTTAAGGCTGCTGGGCTGATGCTGATTTGTTGTTTTTATTTTTGTATTTCTTTGGTCTCTTTCTCCTATACAGCTAGAACATAAGGGGTGGGAGAGGATACTCTTGCTCCACTGGATAAAAAATCCCTTGCTTACTTGCATAAATGAGGATAATGCAAAGCTGGACAACTGAACGTGGTTCCTTAATCTGATGCATGAAATGCCCTTTCGTTAATTTATTGTAGCCACCTACTTGATGTCACTGAGAAATATCAATACTTTCAGAAAGCTTTTGGTTTGTTTTTAAATCTTCGAATTCAAGTAAGTTGAAAGCAGTATCTTTTTGGAAAGCCTAAAGAACATTCCCAAACTAAGCTGGGGAGCTGTGCATTCCAAGTTCAGACCTGTTTTTTCCAGGTGGCTCTGTCAGATCGGTTGCACCTGTGTTGGGCTTCTGAAGCCTTATCAGGTATGACACATAGCAATCTGCTTGACCAGGGCAGGGCACAGCAACAGAGCTGAATGTGAGAGGAAGACTATTGTTTTTGATACATTTGTGACTGGGCAAAATTCCCGATCCAGTGGTAAAGTATTTGCCCAGCTGGTGGCCCCTTTGGAAGCTGTTATCTGCAGGACAGTGAGCAGGAGCAGAGAGATGCCTGAAACATGAATTTCTTTTTGAAGTTTTGGTTCCTGAACTGTTGGATTTCATGGATGGGCTTGTTGTGGGAAATGCTGAGAGGTGAGGTTTTACAGCAAGGAGGAAAATGATGGGGAGCTCTACAGCTTTACCGCCTCTCAGTTCATCAGTGGAGTACTCACCTGTGCAGGCTCATCTCAGAGTTCTCCTGCCATGAAAGCAATGCAGTTTGTATAGAGGGATAATGATGTATTTTAACTCTCCAAAAGTTTGAATTTGCTTGTTAGGAGCTGATGCCTCCAGCTTCTGTCTCAATGTATGGAGTGTTGGGATCAGGAACTGACAGACTCATGTAAAAGCCTGATATCAGTCCGGACAACAAAATTTGGGACCAGGTGAGAACTGTGTTTTGAAGTTGCTCTTATTCTCGTCTCCAAACTTAGAGCTGTTCAGCTTAATATAGAGGTTTTCCTTTAGAAATGGCACTGGGAGGAGATTCTCTGGAACTGTAATCAGAGGGAGTGTCTAAAATGAAGCTCTGCCAATTTCACCAGCTGAAGAATTGGATCTCTATAGTAAATTAAATTATTTCAAAAATGGTGGGATTTTAATTTCAAATTCCATCTGGGGGGCCATCTGTACTAAATATGTTGCATATTTGGCCACGAGATAGATAAATGAATCCATTTAAAATGCATACAATAGAAAGAGACTAAGTGTAGAAATACAGTTCATCCACCTCTCACAATGCAGCTGGTGAACCAAAAAGTGAATATATACATACATGTCGGTTCCTGACACTGGAATAAGCACAATACATAGGGTGTCACTGTAGGGTGGCAGCCATTGTTTTTTTTTCCATGATGCCTTTAGGATTGGCACAGCAGGAACCTGCTGCTTCCTATTTAATTAAGTGGAAAAGCTGTGAGTAAATTACTGCTAGTTCAACAATGTTGTGGACAGAATAAGCAACTGCCAACATATGCGATAGTGCGTATGCTGCACCTGATTAAGTTAAGCAGAAACTAGAGCTTAACCTGCTGTTTCACTAGAGGCAAACCAAAATTAATTAATCAGTCTGTTGTTAACCACTTGTCTGCTACATTAGATGTACAATAAGGAATCGCCTTTTCCAAGTCTTACTGAACTTCTAGATGGGATTCTCTATTGTACAGTGGAGCTAATATTAAACCTTACGTCCTCGTGGGTGGCAGAGCACAGCAGTTCAGCCGAGATCATGCAGAAAGGGGGCTAGAAACAGAGGAAGGATGGGCAAGCCAACTTGACTCTTATAGATTTACCCTAGGATTGAAAAGGTGAGCAGAAAGCTCCAGGTTTGAAGAGACCTCTGCCCCAAGGGGCATACAGTGCCTGTTTGTCCTTCCTTCTTTCCCGTCCTTCAGGACAGGGAGCAGCAATGGAGCAGAGCTGTCCTGGCTCCATTTCCCACCGTGCCCCGGGTGTGGTAGCTGAGGGAGAGGAGGGGGAGTCAGCAGGCTTCCAGGCTTCATGTTAAATCAGGCTGATCTTAACCAACTTTCTGTAGCAAGTCAGCCCTGTATTAGATATTCTCTTACATAATCTGTGGGAAAGAACTAGCAGCATGAAGAAAGGTTATACCCTTCTTCATAGGTATTGCCACAATGTTAATGAAATAACTCTGGTTAGATCCAGAGCAACCAGAGTGATTTATTTATTTATTCAAAGATCTTGCAAGAGAAAGGCAGTAGAAATCAAATCTTTCTGAAAATTTTATGTTTTAATTTGCTTAAACACTGTTATCTTGCTTCCCCAGAACTGACTTGCTAAAATCATCTTTCTGTTTTCAAACAGATCATCTGGGCTTCTAGCTAAATTTCTGAACAGAAATGTCATACGGACAAGCTGCCAAAAATTAATGACGTTTTGTTTAAATAGGACTGTTTCTGTTGTTTTCTGCTTTGTTTTTTGTCTGCTAAAATGAATTTAGGAATGCTCATTTTTAAAGACTGTTTTGCAGTTTTAATAAAATATGGTATAGCCAGCTGATCAGTGTATATATAGCTTTTTGCTAGATAGAATATGTTGTGGGTATTATCCAAGTGAGCATGATGGATGTAATTGATATCATTCTTTTTAAATGTCTTACTTTTGTTAATATTTGTGGGGTTTTTTTAAACATGATTTCTTGAAAACTTTCACATAGGCTTTCATTGTATTGGAAACTAGAAATTCAAGTCAAGATATAAAAATCTATAGGAATCCAAGTTTTGCTAAATCCAGTGTACGTGACACATTAGTTTCCCTTCCTTTACCCAAAAGGGTTTTCAGGAATTGACATTTTGGTTCTGACAATGATAAGTTATCTCAGGGATACAAATTATGCTTAAGGAAAAAATAATAGACAAGGCAGTGCAGTGTACAAAAGGATAGAGAACAGCGAGCTCTTTCTTGTTCACGTTTAATGGACGTGATGGTTTCAGCCTTGTGTATGTGTATTTAGCAACTGACTTAAATCATCAGGTATAAATGACATCAGTAGACGACATGGCAAAGATAAAGGATACTGAGCAAGAAGAGCTGCAGTGCTACACTTTTGCTTTGCTTCATGAATATAATTGTATTTATTTGTGAGCTTCAGTAGTCCAAATGGATTTTGCATTACAAATAGCTGCACGTATTTCGGTAACAGCCAGGCCCATTACCTGTTTATGTATGATTCTATGTGTGTCCATGCTGTGTTTTGATCTGATTATGTGAGTTTCAGCAGTAAACACTGACAGTTTTGCACAAGCATGCTTTTGGTAATTGCATTTCCTTGAAAATGACTTTTCCTTGTTGTGACCCTCGAGCAACTAGCCTTTCCTTCTTCTCACATTACAGCATAAATAGAATAATCTGGTTTACTCAACCAGTGTTGTTGTGCAAAGACTGTTTGCAGTGACAAGGAGGTCATATTTAGGGTTCAGCAGGGGCGGGGCTGCTCGGCATGGGCAGGACGGGTTCAGCACTCTCACCCAGAGCCTTCAGCTGCCCAGCCCAGAGCAGCAGCTGCTGATCCTGGCCGGTCTGAGGTGGGCCAGGGCTGGTGCTTCTGAGGTGAGGAATAACGCCCTCACCCTGCTTCTCCAAACGGTGTGCATGGGTTAACTGGTTACACTTAAATATATTAATTCTGTGTGATGTTCCTTGTATTTTAGTCTCACTCAGAGGCAAACTTTGCAGTCCTTAATGTTGATTCAACTGCTGAATCACTCTGGGAACGAGACTGCTGAAATAATTCTGTTTTGGCACAACAGGATTTGGCAGTAGGAGAACATCTTTACTCCCTGTCTCACGTTATTTAAGCCACTGCTGGTTTAGTTAGGCACGTAAAAGCAGCACAGTGACATTGCCGTGAAAACCTGAAGTGAAGGACAACAAGGAGAATTCGTGTCAGCACAGTGAGAGCAGTCTGATGCGTGAGAGCGGAGATAAGTAACAGAGAAGGAAGTCATACTGATGAAATATTTGTTTTCTGTTTTTACTGATTACAAAACTTTTACAGCTCGTTTGCTGTAACTGCGGAATAATTCTTCCCTCAGCCCTGCAGCACTGGTAGGCGTGGGCAGGGGTTGAAGTCAGACTCAGAGGTGTCTGGAAGGAAGCTTATCTGGAAGAAGCCCCATGCTTATCATGAGTGCTGTGTGTGGGGCTGGGGTGCTGACAGATGAGTGCACTTGTAGGCAGAGTGGAGTAAATGCAGCTCGGCTCATGTCTGGATTCAGCAAGATGCTCATTTTGGTCGTTACTTGAACGTTCTAATGATTTTCATTTTGGGGACTTCTTAACTTACAAAGCTTCTTTTAAACTGGATGTTTCAGGAAAAGCCAAAGTGCTTTTTTTTGTTGTTGTTTAAAAAAAACACCCACACAAACACACAAAAATGTGCGATGTCAAGCTGTCATAGCTGAAGGACTGATTCTGCAGTTGGTGTTCAGATCTAACTCATTCCCTGCATGTGAGGTTGTGCCCTTACAGATCACCCGGTTTCTTGCTCCTTGCTCTGGGGAACCATGCATTTCCTCTGCCCTGCGTCAGAAGGAGAGCACATCTCATCGAAAGCACCTCAGCTGGCTGCAGAAGGGTTGAATTTCTACCTAATTATTCCTTGACTTCAAGCTCAGAGTAGCAACCCCAAACACCCTTTTGGTGAGCCTTTTTTTTTTTTTTTTTTTTTTTTTTTTAATTCATGAAGATGGGAGAATGCTGTTGCTTCTGCATGGCTGCAAGGTGTGGGCAGCAGCTGGATGCTCAAGGAAGGGACATGACTTTTCCACTTCTCTGCATGTTGCTGTACAAATTAGCACATCACACAATTAATGATGCTGATTGGTATGTAGAAGGAATATACACACTACATAGACCATTTTTCTTTAGCTTCTATTTTTCTTGGAAAACAGAATCCTTTATCACACTCTCTTGCTGCACATGGCATCTTTCTTCACTGGAACAGGTTGTCCAGAGAGGCTGTGGATGCCCTCTCCCTGCAGGCATCCAAGGCCAGGCTGAATGGGGCTTTGAGCAACCTGGTCTAGTGGGAGGTATCCCTGTCTATTGCAGGGGGTTGGAACTAGATGATCTTAGACCCCTTCCAACCCAAACCATTCTATGACCTTCACCCATTTTACCTCAGTGCTGGAGGGTGGCATTAAGCTTCCTGTTTCTAAATCGAGATTGTTCAGTGAAACAGTATTCATGTGTCATGGCTGATGCAAGCTAGTGACTCAGGTAGTTGGAACCTATGTTCAGGAAACTGTGGCCACAGTATTTTGAGTTAAAATCAATAGGAGATGAATACAAAAAATGATGTAAGTATGGAATGGTATTCTTGCTTGAATAATTATTTCTTTTACTTGAATTATTAAAAGTTTCAATTTTTTTTTTTATAAATTGAGATATTGCTTTCATTTTCTTATTATTTTTTGCTTATATTTGATTAGAATATAAAGGTTTGAATTTATTCTTGGACACCTATGCATGCTTTACCCATACAAGATAAGCTTATTTTAAACTGAACGTTTGATCACTTGCTGGTAACTCATTGCTCGTAATAAGACTTTATAGAAACAGTCACAGTTCTTGTTATTAGATTATTATCATTACTCTATCACCCAATTTATTGTCAAATATTTTTTTTGCCACCCAGTTGAGGTTAAAAGGCAAGGCACTTGTTTTCATAAGTAAAGAGGAACACTGAAAATGTATATAAAGAGAAATACATGGTCTGGAGTCTCGTTCTCTGGAGCTGGCAGCCAGAGGCATGTAGGCTTCTAGTTTAAATACCTAAAGAAGGCTGTAATGACGTTATTGGCATAGAGAAAAAGCAAGAATAAATCTAGCTGACAGGATGAATATAACAAAGAAAACCTTGTTTAATGTAAAGAGGCACATGCATCCACACACACACAAGCACACACGTACACAGAATTTAAGCAAAGTATGCATCTGGTTAAATGCCTGCTGCAGTCAAGGCATGGCAGTAATGCAAGTGAAAGGGAAGTGGCACGTAGGAAAAAATAGGAGCACATCTGTGATGTGTACAGATGAAATAACCTTTTTCCTTGGGCCACAGTATTTCTGAAAAGCTTACAGTAGAAAAAGAGAGTAAAACCAGGCCACATGCTTACTCTTTTTGGCTTCCTCCAGCTTGTCCTTGGCACGTTTTTCTGCCTGCAAAAGCTGCTGGATTCCTTGGGACTGGCTGGTCATGCTGGTGGCCGAGGCTGATGTACTTCTACAGGGCTCAGGGCTCAGAAGGAGCTTTATGCAGCTGCCAAGCCCTTCCCTGTGCTTTTCTGTCTGTCAGTTATTACAACGGCCTTCCAGATTACACCAAACCAGCCTGCTCTGTCTGGATTACTTCTGCCAAAAAAGGCTGCTGGTGTAATTGGAGAAACAGCAACTAGATTTACAAGGACTTTCCCTTCTCCTTAGGGTCACCAGAGTGTCTGGGAAAAGAAGAGAAAAGCACTCCAAGTGGTTTGTGATTGTATTGGTTTTTTTTTTATCTTCTGTTGCTGAAGTGGAGTATGGTTAACCTTGTGAGAGGAACTGAGGGGAAAAATAATTTTGGCTTCTGAAATTTGCTTTCAATAAAGCTTCCCATGAATGTAAAGAATCAGACTTGGGCAGTCCATAAATAGTTTTGGTTGAATTTGTTGTAGGCTTTTGTTTCACGTTGCTTGTTGAAGCTACTTTTTTTTTCTTTTTTTCTTAAAGCAAAACATTCATAGGAAATGAACTCATCAAGGACTGTGGGTTAAATAGGCATGTGCTGGGCAGGTGTGCTTCCCCAGGGAGCTGAGTGCTGTGCTGGGTGGCTGTGGGTGTGGGCTCAGGGATCCACACTCTGGGAAGGTGTAGCTGCTGGTCCACGTCTCTCCCTTTCAAGCCCTACTAACACACAGAGCAGTCAAACAGGTGGGAGCCTGGCTGTAGTGCCCGTCTGTTCCCTGTGCACAAATGAGCAGCAGAATCATATTTTAAATAAGGATTCAAAATATATTAAAATAGAATCAAATCTTGCTGTTACAGGTA
This sequence comes from Pavo muticus, assembly GCA_016647715.1. Classification (NCBI taxonomy): domain Eukaryota; kingdom Metazoa; phylum Chordata; class Aves; order Galliformes; family Phasianidae; genus Pavo; species Pavo muticus. The sequence goes on along the minus strand of JACDJE010000009.1, from coordinate 627,160 downwards.
CTTCAGGCATTACACAGGGGAGGAGCCTATCAAGATTTGTAATGGAAATCTGTGACGACCTTCTTGCTCACTTCATGCAAGTAAGCAACCTGGCTTTTGTGAGGAAATGCTTATTGTTTTGAAGGCTTTTTCTTCCCAAGTGGTTGTGTGTTAGTGGGAAAATTGAGGGAGGAGCCTCTTGCCCTGTTACTGCCTTCAGCTGTGCTCTGAATGGTGCTAGCATTGAGAAAAGGAAGTCTTTTGCTTTGTGATTTGTGACCCAAGCTCACTCCTGGGAAGGTGCCCGCTCCTTACGGTGTGTTAACAACCTTCATCCAGAAACCATGCCAGATGTCTGCCCAGCTCTAGCGCTGACATCACAGTTCGGCTCTCGATGCAAGGGAACAGACATGGCGCTATTTTTAGAAGATTCTAATGCGTATCTTTGAAGCTTATTCTATTCAGAAATAAAAAAGGAAGTGGTAATCAGTTGTACAGATTGTACTGTGCAAGCTGCAGTGCTGGGAAGCCCGTTGTGCTGCTGGAGCTCAGCTCCGAGTAATCTGACCAGCAAAGAAAAGCAGAAGTGGAAAATGAAAGTATTAGGAAAAAAAAAGGTTAACTTGGGACAGGAAACATGGGCGCAGAACTTGAAAGTACTAGTTATTTAATTTTTAACTGGGAAGCAGAGATGTTTTCAGGCTGTTCTCAGACATCAGAAGAGTATTCAAGGCAAAGGGTCTTTTCAAGCAAATCTCTGTGCTACAAGAAGTGAAACAAAGCTGCTACCAAACTAGGCTGTTTCAGAGCTTCTGGACTTAACTAAAGGAGCCAGGAGTGAGCAACTTCTGTTTCTCTGAACATTTCTCAATGCTGTCATTATGTTACATGGACCTCAGTAATGGTCTACATACTGGTATTTAACATCTGTTGATTTTAATATTTCACAGAAAACAGTTACATGTGATGAATTTTTATACAAAAAATTTCCACCTTTGAACTGGTTACCAAGTTCTTCCATCATTCAAAAATACATTCATTTCTAAAGCAGACCATTTGGGCTGCAAATGTCACATTCACATGTTTCAATGCTCATTCTAAATTAAAAAAAAAAAACTCAGTTGGTAATTTGCCCTATAGTTAGCTTTTGTATGGGTGCTCCAGGTATGTGGATGAGGACAACATGCCATCCTGAGATCCTTCCTGTCAGGGCAGGTACTGGGACGTCTCCCTGGGGTGAAAGTTTTTACTGATGCTTCTACGCAATTTGTTAGGCTCCACACATACTGCCACCTAGAACTCATTTTGAAGCTTGTCTGATGATGATGGTGATGCTGTCAGACTATTCTGACACGGCACCTTATGCATATGCCACTTCATGGATAATTCATTAAAATAAAGTGGGGTAAGGCACTGACTGACCAGACTCCTACTTCATCACCCAGGCAAATGAGTAACTTTTCTGTGCTGTAGTCACTGGCCTCTTTTTTTTTTTTTTTTTCCCAAGTCAGGTCCAGACTCAATTAGAGAAGAAAAGCTGATCTGATGACTGATGATGTGGGCAAAGGTGTTATGAGAGGGAGTGAAGGCCAAGAGGTTTCTTTCAAAGGTGTCTCCATTTCGCTCTTCAGTATCTCATCCAACTCTCTCACTAACCAGAGTTTTGTGAGCCTTCTCTGATTGTTCTCATCATCATAAAGGAAGATTGGCACAGTTCTGGTATTCTTGCTCCCCCAAAGCAAAACTGTGGCTCTACGAAATGATGAGTCTTATGTGGGATAAGAGACCCTGCAGACACCTCCTTGCTCAGCTGCAGCTTGGCCAGCAGAGACACTCTAAGTCAGCCGTTTCTACTTCAGATGGAGGCTGTGCAGCTGCTGTTTTCTGTCTGCAGCGGGAAGATTGGTGGCAATGTGTAAATTCCCCCAGGTAATTCAGATTATTTTACTTGGAAAAAGGTCTGCTTGCTATGACTCAGATTGATCCTTACCTTGCGCGAATATAACAGCTTCTCAATGCATCTCCTACCAAGCAGTGCTTGCAGCACCCTTTTATTGTGGTTTACATGTGCGCAGACTGTTCTCTATGTAGGACAGCAGCAGGCAGAGTTTCCGCTGAAACGTGTTCAAGCTGCAGTTCTCCCATGCATTGTCTGTGTGGTTTTATTTCCTTAAGCATGCACATATTTGTAACTTTATTTTTTAATTATAAAAAATATTGTTTCTAAATAGTGCTGATATCAGTACTAAGTAGCACGCTTCGTTCAGGCTGTGGCTTCAAAGCAGTGACTGATTCAGTGCTAAAGCATTAAAATAGCAGCGTGTCAGGCAGGACAGCTGGCATAGAGGCTTTTATGTATCAGCATGTGCACCTTTTGTTTCTTTGCTCTAGAAAGGTCTAAGTAAGGAAAAGAAAGCACTGTGCACACCTGCATAACTTACACCATACTGAGGACTGCTTTTCTAATGAAAATGAAACATCGTCAAGTGGAGTAAGAGCTATCATGTTGAGAAAGAACAGGTAGTGCACAGTTCTTGTTGCTTCTGTCAGCATTAGTGTCATAAGGACTTTGTGCATAACTTAAACTGTGTGCAACAACTATCACATGCCTCTCAAAATCATGTCCTTTTCTCTCGTAGTTCAACAGCTATATTTAAAAAGATAGTTTTGAATTTTGTATGGAAGTTAGAATTGTCTGCAATTTGGGATTCTCACTACAGCAGTTCCTAGCAGTGATGCTCTTGCTCTGTTGACTTCAGTGCAGTTGACTTCAGCAGCCTGAGTTTCACCTGGAAGCCTGAACAAATATGGGTGCAAATAGGTAAGCAAAGATGCACAAATATTAATGTACTGACAGAAGAAGCTTGCTGCCATAGTGTCTGGCCAAGTTTACTGACAGAGGCCCAGCTCTGACTGGCTTAGCAGCCTCTGCACCCTATATTAAGCATCTACCTGTTAATCATTCCTGAATTTGGCTGATGCAGTCCAAACACAGGTAATCCACTTCTTCTATAGTTGAATGAACATTCAGAGAAAGCCCATGTGAGCTATTTAATCAGTTTTTGTAAAAATCTCTCTAATTGCAAGGAGACCAATGAAGAAGAATATATATATATATATATTTTAATTAATCATATGATAACTCAGGTACAGT
>JACDJE010000009.1:568227-622427 GCA_016647715.1 Pavo muticus | reverse complement strand
AAAAAAAAAAAGGAGCTTAGACATTCTTCATCAAAGAAAAAAGAACATGAACTAACTTGAGTCTATTTAGCATCACTTTACATCATACCTCTGGTATTTCTGTTCTACATGTCTCTTGCTCCTCATGTGGCTGTGAGAGCAGGTCTTGTGTGTCAGTCACTCCCTCATCTTAGAGGAGGAAGGGCTATTCTCATCAAGAGTTCATGCAGTAAACACTGCTTTTATTCAGTTCCTTGGCTGCTTACAGGAGTTTGAGTTTTGCTTTGCAGAGAGTAACTTGGCTGGTGAGGATGTTTCTATGTTTTATGTATAGATTTGTCCTCTTTCCAGGCTTGGAGAAAAGGTGAAAATTCACCATTAGTTTTGCTTTTCTTTCCAAATGCTTCACTTCTGAAAGTAATTTCAGAGCTCAGCTAATCTAAGCACAGTTACAATGTGTTGAACAAGTCCTGACTCTCAGTGTCAGATGTCTTTCTTTTAAAGCTGAATGATTTATGTTGGAAAGTACAGAAAGTTCTTAAAAAAAAAAATGTGAGCAACACAAAGGATCTGTGCACGATGTACTTCATGTTTTCCTTGCTAGAATATGTAGAGAGGAATTTTGCGATTTTAACTGGTAAGGGCATGCATCTAAGACCTCCCTGATGTTTTTCTTCTCTTACATTTTCAGGACTGGCACTGCAAAAATCACATCAGATTATTTTCTGTAAGCCAGCTCTGGTGAATATTTTAGGTTCTGGCACAATGCGTCAAACAGGCAGTTTTTCTAGTCCAGAAGTATCATTTTTAAAGCATTCCTTTAGGCAGAATATCTTTTCAGATAGAAGTACTGTGGCAGAACTTGTGAAGAAAAAGCATGGGAGCTGCAATCGGAAAGACAGAACTTGCTAACAGTTAAATCTTAGAGAAAAAGCAGTGTTGTACGAGGTTGTCAGGCCTTGAGCACAGAAGAAAACCATCTCCCGTGGATCCACACCGTGTCGATTCTTCCCTCTCAGTGAAAGGCGGGAGTCCACCGGTCCCTCAGCGCGGACTGGGCCCAGCACAGAGCTCTGTGCTCCTGGAGCTGCTTGCTCCCTGTGGGCCTGCTGCCAGGCTGGCGCTGGGTGGGATGGGAGCTGGTGGGCTGAGCTGCCTGAGGTAGGGGAGTAAGGCATGGCTTATGGGCTTGTCTGAGGCCAGAGCACTGGGACAGGAGAACGCAGCTGTCAGAAAGCAGCTCCATAGAAGTTGCAGCCCACGTAATGCTTTTTCAGAGGAACAGTTAGACAGGCCTCTAAATTTTGTTTTTGGCCCAGTGTTGTTTGAGACTTGTCCTTCACGTGGGATAGTGGGCATCCAGAGATTGGCTGAAGATAATGAGCATTGTTGTGCTGGAGATGTTAGCTTCTGGTAGGAATTATGGGTTTAATGGTGGCTCTTGGAGCAGGGGCTGCTTGTGGAAGAGCCCCTTGTATGTTTCTGTCAGGGCCCCTGTGTGGAGAAGCTGGCTCTGTATTTCTGTAGTTATTGCAGACAAGTATAATGGGTCAGACTTTGTCTGGAAGGTGCAAGGAACAAGGAGGAACAAATTACTGTGCAGCAGGAGGATTTTGAGAGTTGCCAGAGTAAGTGTTTTTGGGCCCTGCAGAGAACCAGGACATTGGTGGTAACGCACACCTCTTCAGAGAGGAATGTTCTGACCACCGAGGTGTGGTGAGTCACAGTCATCATGAGGGCAAGGTGGATTACATATTTTTTTGCAGAAGAACAAGTTAAAATTAGGCTATTATGAAAGCAGGAAACTTTTTCTTGATCTCTCTCTGAGAATATTGGGAATATTTGCATTGCTCTTTTTTTGATACTATGGAGAACAGCAGAAGCAGCACAAATTAAACCTATTCTCACAGAGCATTGCACAGGCTCTAATAGAAGTCTCTCAAAAGAAAATACGTTGCTTTGAAAAACCTCAAAAGATGCATTAAAAAAAAAAAAGCAGCAGCTTCGTGCTTATGATAAGATAACCCTTGATAAAAGGCTACACAATATTGGCTCTCAAAACCCTCTTGAAATGAAATTAAATCCATTGAAATTCTTCAGTAAAGGCGTAACAGGTAATAGCTTTTATTCTGTCTTTTATTCTTCTTTCCTTCCAAGCCATCTGAGCTCCTCCTCTTAATAGCAGAGGCGATTGTAGATCTGTGTCACAGAATTGAAAATATTTCAACAGTTCATCTGTCCTATTCAGTTCTCTTTCCTTTCATAGGTAGGGATGAACACCTTATGCCAAAGTACTGAAACTCTCTGAAATTATTTTTTCTACCTCTTTCTGCCCTCTCCTTGCCTGCAGAACAAAGATGATGCTGGCTTTATGAACTAACCTGTGGTAGTACAGAGAGCAGCACATGCATTTTGTAGGTACCAGTGGTTCCCTGCTCAATGCTGGCTGTCCAGTACAGTCTTTGGATAGGCTACTGCAGCCACCTCTCATCCAACCATGGTTTTATGAATCCCCCAATGGAAGAGGAGAGAGAACTGGTGGTGAAAGGGCAAAGCTAGTTCCTGTAAGCTGTGGTGATTAGAGGGGAGAAAAGGAAAGCACTTGCCTCTGTACACTGAATAACTGTATTGTGTTACAGTGTCATGCTCTTTGGATGTTGTGCCTACTCACTCTAACAGCAACAGTTGATATATTTTTAATAATGCACATATTCTGTCCTATATACTTAAGAAAAAAAATAGGAACGCTACATTTTTCTTGTAATGGTGCAATACAAATTACTTACTGTCATTTTAATAGCTTTGATATTGGTCTTCTTACCCTCTCACATATGTTTTTTGCAGTTCTGCAGTTTGTGAAACACTTGTTATTACGGCACTGATGATACTGAAGAAATAAGAAAGCTCTGCAGTGTAGAAAGTGGTGTCAATAGGTATGTGAATTACAGGATGGGAGGAGAGCTGGTGGTAAGATGTTCAGAAACCTGATGCTTTACAGTAACTTTGACTTCCTCTATACAAATTTTAGCTGTTTTGAAGTGCTCAGATTAAAAAAAATAAAGGGATGAACTTTCCCCCTCCCCAGACGGTATCTGATTGGCTTGTAACCAACAAACCCAAAGGCTTGTGTGAAAATAAACTTAATTCTATGGCTAGATATGTCACGTTGGTTTTGGTCTCACAAACCTTCATAACATCCTAACAGGTTGTTTGACAGAGGAATGTGTTTATTGTAGAAAACTACTTTGAAAAATAATTTTGCGAGGGAAACTTTCACAGTTCTCTGCAGGAATGTAATTTAAGTGTATAGAACCCTATCAGCATTTGAGGGTGGAAGATAATTTAGCTCCTTGCATACCAGCAGTTTGGTCAAGCTCTCAAGGAGCGCTATGTGGGAAAGTGGAGAGGCCTGAGGAGGCTGTATTTCCACCTATGAAATCACAAACAGTTAAATGCTTTCAGGCCTGTGGTTTTCAGTAATATTACTAAGTCATAATCTCTGTCACGGAAACCTTAAAGTGGCAGGCCTTGACATATGAGCAAAGATAAGTCTGAGTATTGAGAAACAGTTGGAAGATGTGTTTGCATTTACTGCAGTGATCACACAAATTCCTAGTGCTCAGTTTTAATAGAAGGTGAGTGGCAGTAGTCTCTGCACTTGAGGAAACTTTCACAGAGAAAAGAAGATTTCAAAACAGAAATATTTGAAATTCTTGAAGAACTGAATGACTTGGAGGGGAGAGGCAGAGTTGCTCTGAGACGAAAACCTTTGCCATAAAAACAGGAAGAACTTGTAACAATTTCAGCATGTAGTGAGCTTGGGAATCCATGCTGACTTTGAAGATCATGTTACCTTATCTTTCCCTGTCCCTACAAAGTGATTATTATATTGTTCTGTTATCTTAGTCATATGCTAGGATTAAGAGATTAGCTTTCAAAGACTTCTCTTTTTTTTTTTCTGCTTCACAGTCTGTGGTATCTTGATCTTTCTCTGCGCTCTGTGTATTATTATTCAAGGTATCTTTATTGATAAATTAATGGTATCGGAAATATATTAATGGGAATTTATAAAAGTACTGAGAATATTTTTATCTTGAAATACCATTTAAAGTAGACAGGAAATATCTGTATTTTTCTGTTAAAAAGCATCAAAAGAGCAAATTGAAGTTTAAGGGGAAAAAGCGAAAACCATGCTATTAGTTATTGGGGACTTGGTTTCTAAGAAATAAGTGCATTCAAATCTTTGTGCACGATTTTGCCAGCGCTTGGTGGACTGCTTTCAGTTATAGCTCTGCATGCAAATTCATAAACTCTAGATATTAACAGAAAGTTCCTGATTCATACACGTCCTCAGAATTCACCATCCAAGTGTCCACGAGAAACAGTATCACTTTGGCTTGCTTACCTCAGAGCTAACATGCTAATTATGCAGCGAGTGATACGGAAATGCTCATGTAGTATTTTTTTCATCTATGTTGATATTTGTGGTTACAGAACCTTCATTTTTCATAGAATTCATGTGTTGGGTATGATGTATAGGAAAATGGATTTTTATATCTTCACTCTGCAAATAGGCAAAATGATTGTAAGAAATATGAAGCATCCAGCTAGTGTAATGAATTTAGTGGGGACTTAAGATTAGTTCAGAATTATTCAGGGTGGTTTTAAAAATGAATCTGATATTTAATAAATGAAAAATTTTCCAATTTTTAAAGGAGATAAATGAGAATGATATTTGGTAGATATTGGGTAACCTTGTGTAACTTCTTATCATTCTTATGATTTTGAAAAGTGTTTCTAGACTACTATATAGGGTATGTTATTGTGCATAGGCTGAGTGATACCATTGTGCTTACAGTAGTGGGAAGAGATTGCTCTGAAATAAACAGAAATACCAGATATATGCTGTACCATGTCTTACAGTGTGATTTTGTTTGTTTGTTCCAGTTCTTACTGACCACTATGGGTCAGGGAAGAATCCACAATGAAATTATGATTGTTGGTGTGTAGACGTTGTTGTGTGTGTATGTGCACACACATTGGTGAAAAGCTCTGGCAGTCCTACTCCTTGCTCTAATAATAATTTAAGGTCTCTCCCCCTCTTCCCAAAGCATTCTAGGGCTATGCTCAGAAATCATGAGAAATATAAAATATGAGATGCAGAAGAATTTATGTATAAACCAGAAGGGGACTTCAAAAATAAAGTAAAACAAAAAATGAGATGCAACTTTGAATTGCCCAAGTGGACACGACTGTTTATTTGCATCTTTTCATAGAATCATAGAATGGTTTGGGTTGGAAGGGACCTTTAAGATCATCTAGTTCCAACTGCCCTGCTGTAAGTAGGGACACCTCCCTCTAGATCAGCTTGCTCAGAGCCCATCCAGCCTGGCCTTGAATGCTTCCAGGAAAGGGGCATTATTTTCTCCCTTCTGGACTTCTCTTCATGAAATGCAGTTTTAATATGTTCACAAAGTTGATTTGAAGCATGCAGCAATAAGAGACCACAACTTGGGGAACTATAAGCTACTGATACTGTGGAATGTGTAGGATCCTATTTGATATGACTAAAAGTAAAATTGGTGAGGCTTTTTAATCTAGATGGTTCCATGTGGAATGAAGTGTGTGTTTATACCGGTGCATGAATGTGCCTTTATATACATACAGATGGATATATAAATGTCAGCAACAGTGTGAAAAATTCAAAGTTGCTCAAATACAGCATAATAGATCTTTAACGTTTATTGGGTGCATTTTAAATGCAGTTTTTCTTTCCATATGGACTGTGTTTTCAATCTCCGTTCTGCCCTTCACCTCACTGCAGTATTCATTTTCTTTGTGCAGAAGACCAGCAGGAGGTCTCTAAAATGACTTTTTTTCAGTAAGAGCTACAGGGTTTGGCCTATAGTTTCAGTGTAGATGAAAGAAATAGTTGATTTCTTTGAGAAAACAGTGAAAATCATGAATATTTTGTTCGATACTACAGCAGTGTTTGCATTAATTGCTTTTGTACTGTTTGCAAGTCTTTCCACTTCAAGTAAATACATTCACTTCAGAAAAAAATTCCTTCTAGCTGTGAGATGGGGCTTTTTGAAGGAGGTGTTCATTTGAAGGTTTATGGTTCTCTTAAACACGTGTTTTTTCTTCAAAGTAAATCTTGTAATCTCCCTGTCACAAATCCTTCTCGCTAGGAATTCTGCTTGAATTTCAGTATCAGGTATTTCAAGCAGATACATCTCATGTCTCCTGTAGTCAGCCAGTGGACACGAATAAGAAAGCAAAGCTCTGATAGTTTGAAATCTTTTCCTAGCAACCCGTTGCAGAAGGAAAAAAAAAAAAAAACTAAACTAAAAAGCCCAACANAAAAAAAAAAAAAAAAAAAAGGGCAACTCTAGTCACCAACAATTTGAGATAAATTTATAACCTGAGCATTGGTGTGGCTGTGATTATCACCTTTTCTCAGCGTACGATGTGTTCACAGCAGCCAGCCACTAAGCCCCAGCCAGATTACTCCTCCAGAGTAGCATGAGGGAGAAAACAGAAGAAGTAAAAGCAAGAAAACTTATGGGTCTGCATACAGTTTAAGAAGTGAAATAAATGGAAAACCAAATAAACAAGAAAAGAGCAAAACCCAAGTATTGCAAAGACAAGTCAGTCACCACCTCCCATAAGCAGAGTGATGTCGAGCCAGCCCCTGAGCAACGGCTACTTTGGAAAGAGTGTTTCCCCAGTTCATTCATTGCGCCTTGTGGTATGAGGCATAAGGTATCCCTTGGCTTATTCCAGGTTAGCTGTCCCAGCTGTATTCTCTTACTTCTTGCCCACATCAACCTGCTCCTTGTCAGGGCACAGTGAAAAGCAGAGAAAGTTTTGACAGTGTGCTATCACTGGGTGTGTTATCAGCACTGTTTTGGTCACAGATCCCAAACACAGCAGCAACATGCAGGCTATTGGAAAGAGATTAACTCCATCCCAGCCAGACCCAGCTTGCAGTTTCATTTCAGATGCTTCCTTCCCCTCCCTCCCTCCATCTTTTTTCCAGTGCATCTATTTACTATTTTCTACCTTTGGCACACAGAGCATGCCTCTTCTCTCACCACATCCCCTTTTTAGCAATGCTGCCTTTTCAAAGAGAAGTTTGCAGCTCCACCAGTACATCTGTGCAGATGGGAGGCTGGGAGGAGAGGGGAAGTGGGGAGTCACTTAAATATATTTTTGAACTGTGTAGGCTAACCAAAAACTCACATCCATGTTGCAGCTCAACATTCACTTGAAGGAAGAAATGTTATATATCAGAAGAATTCAGTGCTATCTACAGTTTCATTTACTGAACTGAAAAAAGACATCACAAAGAAAGTAATTCAGCTTTGCTTGCAGCCTGGAGAAGCTGAACCTGTAATCTTCTGTACCATACTTATGTGCTGCTGCTTCATATATAACTCAAAGGATACTTAACCAATTTGCTGACCTTTGACAAGATCTTTAATTTTGTATTCAGTCATCTCATTGTGTTTCATTCCAGCTTTGAGGAACACCAGCTTAAACTGAAAATGAATAAAGGGAATAAGAAGAATTTCCTTTCTTCTAGTGAAAATATTAATACTACAGGAAGACAGAAGGCATTTTTTTTAGTCTACATAAAGCAAGTGAACGTTTGGAAAGGTAAGGCACAAAATCTGGGGTGTAAAAATGCTGAATAGTGGCAATCTGTCTTTAAGACCAGAGTAGACATTGCCTAATTCTTACAACATTTCCTGATGTTTTTCCTGATACTTTGATGAAGATGATGGGATTTTTCTTGTTTTATTTAAAACCTGCTTTTGAATTAGTGTTACTGACAGGAAAAATGTACGTATACTTAACATACTAGTATACTTATATGTTGGCATGCACGTGTTTGCATATTTAGGTTTAAAATCTCTACTATTTCTTCACCATTCCATACCTTTTAGGATTTTTAGTTTAATTTAAAAAAGAAANAAAAAAAAACTAAACTAAAAAGCCCAACACACACAAAAAAAAGATCCAACCAACCCAAACAACGTGGTAACAAACCAACCAAACTTCTGGATGCTAAGGAAAGGAGGGTGACTCTAAAGTAAATGAAGTATTTTTGAAATCATTTATGAACTAACCAAAAATTCCCTAAACTTCATAAGTGAACTCCCCAACCCCTTCCCCACACACCTGGTAAAACCTCTCTGGTTCAGATATATACAATATTGTTGTATGGAATAACCTCAGCTGGATACGGTCTGAGAACATAATCTGCTTGTTTCCCTTGCTCAGAGCAGAGAGGGTTTTTTTCAGTGCTAATTGTTTGTGGCCTGTTCTAATTGAGTTCTCACTCTCCTTGAAGATGGATGCTGCATTCTACTGAGTGATCATCTTTGTGGAACTTTTGTTCGTAATATGCTGTCATAATTTTACCCAGTGCAGTTGGTACTTGTTGTTCCTTGCTTGTGCATCTCTGATAAGAGTTCACTTTGTCTTCTTCCTCACAACTCACCTGGGACAGCGGTAAGGTTATACTGGTTGCAGTAGCTCCTGTATGGACAAATGGGGTACGTCTTGTACACTGCACAGGAGGGAGGCCGTCATGTTTGAAAGTATTTAGCTCTGAACTCTAGCTAACAATGGCTGTTTTATTTGGTATGGTTTTGAAATTTCTGATATGCCAAAATGCAAGTGTTTGTTTGCAAGCTATAAACCTGAAGAAAATGAACACTGTATTGTCAAGAAAGCTTAAGAATCAAGTCTAGAATTTTTGCTCAGTGTTTCTTATGCAGCTTGGATATAAACCATTTCCCTGCTAAGGTAAAAATGTAGATTACTTAAAAGCTTCTCTGGCTTATTTTTAATAACTATGAGATTCCAGGTTCCTACAGCTCTAGGGCAACATCTCATTTTTAAGAAAACCAGAAGTGAACTTTCTTGAAGTCAAGCTGCTTCTTTTTGGTCAGGGGCCCCAGGAACACTTGGTGAGATTTTTCCCCATCATTCAAGGTCTAGCAACAAATGTAAGTTACCGAGTTGCTAGATAAGATGTTTTTTGTTTTTGTGTTTTGTTTTTTCCTCCCCCCTCTGGCTTTTAGACGCTAAAGCTTTAAAGACGTGACCCTTTAAATGCTATCCATGGTAATTTTAGCAGCAAATCTGAATGTTACTTCAGATTTCTGTATACTTCTGCAACTCCATCAGCACCTCAGAACTGGATTCATTGGTCCTGCAAGAGTTGGGAGTTGTGTGACATATGCTTTTGTGCAAACTCCTAATCATCCTTTGCATCTTGATAAGAGCTAAGAAACCAGCATATCAATTTAGAAGATCCTGAGGCCACTGACTGAATAAGCTCTGCTGAATTTGGATAGTGATTATCTGTTGTCGTTCTTTTCCACTTCCTGCAAGAAAGTTCTGGCTCCTGTGGCACTTGGGTTACAAAGCCAGACTGGTGACATTGAGCTTTGTACTTCTGATGTACAAAATGAAACCTGAGATATTCAATGACCAATCTTTTAATCCAAGTGGTTCAATGGTAAGAAAGCATACGCTGCCACGAAATGTTTCAGTGTGTTAAGCGAAGGCCGGGGAATGCAGGACTGGATATCAGCACTGCTGTGTCATTTACTCCTGGAGTGTTTTCGTATCAGAGAGCCGGAGAGGGCTGCATTAAAACACCCTAGCAGTTCTCTGGAGAGTCCTTCAGAGAGATCTACTGGAAACACCACGAGAAAAATTGTGGCTTGTGTGGTGTAGCTTGGATTTCACTTAGCTGGAAAAGTTGTGCATTTCATTAGACCTCTGTTATAATCTTCGCAGCTCTGCCACGTTGCTGGGCCTTGCTAATTATCATACAGGAACCAGAAAGTGAAACCAGCCTGGGAGGCTGACAGCTGCCAAGCTTTGCAGGCCAAGCTCAGGCAGAAGCAGAAAGCAGCAGGCAGGGGATTTTATTGTTGTTCAGCTATGTTAATTTCAGTCATAGCATATTTGAGGGTAATGATTATAAGCAAACAGTCTTGAAGATGCTGCTGCTGGTCTTTCGTGGAGTAGTGGTCAGCAAAGGCATTAAGTGCATCTTATGATGCAGTAAAGCAAAACTTGCTTCCAATACACAAAGTGTTTGACAAACACAGCATAAAAAATAGTATCAGCAGTAAAGTAATTTAAGTGGGTATTTGTTTGGATACAAGATAGATGATGTGTTTGACAGGCTTTTGTTCTGTTTTTCCTTTGGAGCTTTCATTTACTTAATAAGCACTTTTAAAAGGTTTTGAAAATTGGTGTAAATTATTTATAAAACCAGATTTACACAATCTAATAGCTCAAGATCATGCAAAGCAAACTAGTTTATTCCTTAAGTAATTTGAATTTTAATGGAAGCATAAAAGTCTTGTAAATGAATAAGATGAGTCATGAACAGAGAATTCGCGTGGTTGGATGGCTGTACAATGACGACCTGCATTTTCAGCCTGTTCAGCTTTCCAACGCTAGCTGAGACGTACATTGAAACTAGGCTTTCTCAAAACACTTTTTTTACTTCCTGTTTCTCCTTGGAGCAGAGCAGAGAGCACTGTGGAAGCAGCAGAGAAATCTCTTCCCATCTCATTTTAGTACTTCTCTTTTCTAGCCCTGCTTGTGTTCCTCATGCAAACAAAAGGGAAAAGACCAAACTCCCCCTCCTTTGCACCTCGCCCCAAATTCAGCAGTTCAGTTGGAGCTTGGCTTCCTCAGGACTGCTATTTGGCATTCTCACTGTCCAAATATTGTAGTGATATACAAAAGACATTCTTTGCAGCTGGAAGTGTAAGTGTGATCTTAAGACTATGATTAAAGAAATTGGGAGCTCTGTTAAAGGTAGTGAAAAAATTGGTACAGAGAGATGATGGAGGGCAGGCTGGTCTTCCTTTGTCTACTGTCATCTTCTATCTTAAAATTATGCTCCTTTTTACAGCAGGATAAGGAAAGGAAAACAATTAAAAACTAGTAGATTTTCTTACAAAAACTTTTGTGAACGCAGTATCTTTCCATCAGTGTTGATCTCCTGTGGCCAAAACATACATGTGCAAACGGAGGAGATAAAATGTGTCAAACTTCTCCCCTCCAGAATGAGTCTCTGTGGATCTGTGTGGGGTTACTTGCTGATCAGCAGCAAACTGAAAATGAAGCTTGTATCTTTCCCAGTGCACCACTGTCCAAAGGAAAAGCCTTGATTTTTGTTTCTGAGTTTACGGGCCTTATAAACTGAGTGCTCCAATGACAAGCTAACATGTTTTGCCTAAGAAGAGTTTTAAATATTGCTTCTCTATTTTAACACAGAATTTCATGAGCTATAAAGGGGATCTTTTGTCAGAAGAAGATAGAGCCTCTTGCCAAATAATCGTTGCACAGTTTCATTTGCAGTATTTCCTAACTTACTAAATATAGGAAGTAACTCACTGCTATAAGGCAGTAAGCGGATGTGCGAATGTTTTGTGCTTATCTTTGGAGGGAGAGCACATTACCTCAGTTGATCTGCCAGCCTGAGATTGATATGGGAAACAAGAGTATTTTTATGATGTTAGAACTTACATTGCTAATCCTGGTGTCGATTTTAAAAACAAATGGAAATATTAGCAATATTGGGCCATTTTCTTGAACAGAAGCTTGAGTTTTGGAAGTGGGTATGTGAGCATAAATTAACTGTTGGGTAATTGAGATATTTCTTTGAGACATGTGGAAGATCTTTTCCCACTATGACAAATAGAAATGGATACTGTTTTATTGTCATTGTAATGCTGTAGTTAACATCCTTGGAGAATTCCCAGTGTTTTGGGAGTATCGCAGCATGAACTGTTTCAGCTTTTCCTGCTCTTCCTTCGTCATCCTCTTCGGGTTATTTTTGGCCATTTCATTGCACTGTATGCACTAAACATACTCTGTGTGTTTCTAAGGGCCCAGTGATGTTTCCTTGAGGTTTTCTGGAATGGTTAAAATAGTTTATGCTAACCCTCTTTGAATGACCAACAGCGAAATAGAAACAGGGTGTGAAACAAAAAATATAAATGAAACCAGTAGTTTTAATTCAGAGCATTTAATTTCCCAATGCTGTCTTTTCTCTTACTTGTCTTTAAATTATCGTGACTTTCTTTGGCTCTATGCCACAGTTTCTCCTGCACAAGAGCCTTCTGTTTACCTTGCTGTTGCTTTAAAAGCATATATTTCCATTATTTCTGCACATTTGATAGTTGGCTTTGATTATATCCATTAATAAGAAGTGATAAAGAAGTGTTTGAAGCTACATAAGAAGTCGTGTATAATATTCATCTTAACCTTCTTAATGAAATTGAAGTGCTTAATTGAGTCCATCTCATTTTTGCTCAGATTTACTTTCTGTAGTTCTCATTCCTTCTACTTGAGTATTGTGATTTTCATAGAGATTTCTGAATACTGTGATTATTTGGAGAAGTCCAAATGAATGTGTGACCTAAAAAAAATCAGACAGACGATCTTAACCTTTAGTAGGGCCTAACTGTAGGTCTCATTTTTTCCTTAAATAATCCAGTATTACGTTTGTGGGTTTTTTTCCTTTTCCATTATGCTTATCTGCGAGAAGTGTCGTCTTTGTCCCAGAACCGTAATGTACTTGATTAAGAGAAAAGATGAAGTCTATACGAATGTAGAAGAGATAAGGAAAAGGCTGATAGTTTGGTAAATTTGGATTTAAATAATCATTGCAGAGAGTTGACTGATTTGAAACATTTTTACAAAGATGTACGTATAACACATGGCAAGTATCCTTTCTTCCACGCTATTGAATTCCATCCCATGTGTTTTCTACCTCTGTCCCCAGCTTGTTCCCACTTCTTACCTATACTGTGAAAGCTGAAGTGACACCACACTGAAATAGAAAATTTGAACTTGGGAGTTGTGTAGAATGAGGAGTATTAATGCCTCGCCGTTATTTAGCTAAACTTTTAGGAAAAAAAATGCAGACTGAAGCCTGGAGGTATGAAACCACACAGAGAACAAAAAGGCTGTGGTTTCAGGGCTCATTGGTATCTTTTGGTCACTGTCCTGTTTTATGCCATTTAACACAACAAGCACCAGGAGGAACAGCTCCTTGTATGGCATAGGCCCTGTAGATACTTAGTGTGCATGTTGAGCATGGCTGTTATTTTATATGTCAGAAATAGGATACCCCAGTCTTCTCGGAGCAACCTGTGACAATCCAACCAGAGATGGTAAAGCTGTTGTAAAGCAGGGAGATATGGAGAAGTTTATCTGGTCTACCTTGGTAACTTTTACTCTCACATCTTTCCTCGTCTTTCTCATTTTTTAGATGTGTTTGAAAACCTCATGCCCTGCTTTTGCACGTTGCCCACTCGAGTATAATTGCCTTCTAAGTGACTTTATTCCTTTTAAGCTCCTGCATAAGCAGGTACAGCCTGGGTTTTCCATTTGGTTTGGTTTCACAGAGGTTGAAATGCAATGGGAAAGGAAATGTGCTTAACGTACACAAAACAATAAGTGTAAAATCTCAATATTGCATCTTTATAGTATCACTTTCAGCACAAGTCTGAACCATGGTGGAACTGAATTTTCCATACCTGTAGCCAGCTCTTTGGCTTGCTTATAGCGCACTGTTTTTAGCTAACAAAACCGAGGAATCGCTCTTTGAAGGAAAAGTGAAGCAAGGCATCCTATATCCTGGACATAAGCCAGCCCTACACTGACTTTTTCTTGTATGAATTTCCCTTTCAAACTATCTATCTTCTCTTTTTTCTGTTACTGGACCAACTGCTTTTATGGACCTTTACTTCTACCCAACAAGTCTACAACAACCATTCTGTGACTTTCCTGTGGCCAGGAGGAGGTAAGCTGCCCTGCTGTGTTATCCAGCAGAGCTGAGATCTGTCAGTTCTCAGGTCCTTTAATACACATGATTCTATATTAAAAGTCACTTAAGCTTTTTCTGACTGATGTACATGCTAGCAGACTATATTGATGCCCTTTGGCTGATTCTGTTGTTTTGCCTAGATCTGAGCTGCTTCTGTGCAGCATCCAGCTTTGCTTGTGTTTGATAATTACCTGCTTTTAAAGGCTTAGTATGAGGGGAGGGAACTTGAGAGACTTTGCTTCTTGTCACACGCTTCCTTCTTAGGCCAGGTATGCAGCTGTTTTGAAAATCTTGTGGGTAAAATGCACATAGCTAGTCTTGGTAAAATATCAGCTTCAGAATTACAGCCTTTGAAAAGCTCGTGTTTTAGTACCACAGTATCCTTTATTTCTTCTTCGGATGTCCAAACTAGAAAAAATGTCTAAAAGACTGCTGTGATTTGTATTTAAATACATTACAAGCAAATGAAATATTAACTCGCCTGAGAGTAGGCTAAAAACAAAGGCTTTATGTAATTTTTTGAAGGATGTTTATTATTTCTGAGATACAGGGCAATGGCTAAACTCATCGTCAGACAATGGTCATTGGAATAGATGTGCTGACTGACTGAGGGATCTACTCTGGAAATGGGAGATTTTTTTCTTCCTGCTTTGCTAAGACTTGACACATTGTTTGAATCTATAATTTTCCCATGAGTTTCATTTGTAACCTGGGTCAGCAATTTTAGCAATTGATGGTTTATACTTCCTCAGCTGTTAAATAATGTACTGTAATGGTATGATGACTAGAAAGAGTGATGCTTTAATTAAATAACATCTGTGATAAATGCAATATTTAAGTGATATGAAGGCTTTGTAAATATCACACAGCCAGATGTAAGGTCCACTGTGCTGGAATTCTTTTTAGGGAGACAGCTCCAAAATTGAAGCAGAGGTTGCGTAAAACTGCTGGGGAAGGCCAGATAGAAATGGCACCTGGTTCTTGTTGAGAGCCTTTCTCCATAGGATGCAGTGTGCTAGGTTAATCAGCTGGGACTCATCAGAATTATGGTTTTGTCCAGAAGAACAGGGACTAAATTGTCAGTGATGCAGACAATATATAGCTATAGTTCAAATTCAACTTAAAACAACTCCAGCATGATGAAGTTACTGTGTATCAAAACAGGACTTTCTGGAGAGTTAGGCCATGTCAGTTTCTTTCTGAAGACATTAACAATAATTATTTTATGAGGTGGTACAGACACACGTTGTCAAATGGAATTTAGGATTTTGGCCTGTGTTATAGGCCTTCACTCAAAGTTGGACATACAGAAGCTGGATTTAATCTTATGAGGAATTTAGTTCACTTAAGTTGTCTGTAAATTATTATGTAAATGTATGCATGTGATGCTTAGGAAGACCTGAAAAATAAAAGCAAATATATTCCAATGAAAGAAGCTATTCCAACACTTATTCCCTTTGTAGACTATTATACAGTGTGTATTTTTTATTGAGTCTTAGCTCAGTGCATGCAGTGGCATAAACATCTTTGGTCCATCTTGCATCTACTCCAGGAAATAGACCATAGTCCTCTGGCATTATCATGATAAGAGAATTGTATGGGGGATACATAATTAAGAACTGAAGATAGAATTAGAAAACAGAATGAGATGGCCTATATCCGTTTGTTCAGTATTACTGTCAGTCCTAGAATTGCATTCTTGCAAAAAAATAAATTAAAAAAAATCAGAATTGTATCTTTTTATGAAGGTCTTAGTGCCACCGTAAGTGTTTTGTTGACTGATTGTTTGGGTTTCCTTTTGTCTCAACAGAAATCTTGACAGTCCGTAAGTGAGAGGAGGCTCAATAAAATTTGTGCAACAGAAAAGTGAATATGAAGAAAAAGAATGATGGTTTCTTGAGTCCGGTCCTTTGAAAAGTTAAGTCTTGATAGTTCCTCTGTAGAAATGGCTGAAAACCATCTATTTCATTTGAATTAAGGAAGCTGAGTATTACTGCAGCAATTTAAGAAAAACCCTCTTAACTTCCTGGAAACTGAAAGATTTTTTTGAAGAAGTAATGGTCTCTGACATCACAGCGCACAGCAAGTTTGCGAGTGGTTAGGTCGGGGTAACAGAGGAAGCCAACTCCTTCACAGATAAGCAGGCAGTGTAATGTATGTGCCCGGTTATTCTCCTTTTTGGTTCAAGTTTTGCTGCAAAATTATTTTGCAGAGAGATAACACAAATTTTGCTTTCCAGAGAGAGACACATGCTGCTTCGTAAGGATACGCCTGATTTCCAGAAATAACCATGTTTTTGTGGCTTAAACTCTTGGCATTTGGCGTTGCCTTTCTGTGCCAGGATGCTTTTGCCCAAGGTAGGTAGCAATTGATATTTCCTTCTCTAATTTTGATCCCATAATGTCTCTGTAGAATTAAAACAGATTCTAAGCTTTGTTAAGTGGAGATAAAACATCTTTATTCAGCAACTAGAATACAGCTGAATGCAGTGGTGTCATAACAGGGATCAGGAAAGTTAACGTATGATGTACAGAGCTAAAATGTCTTCCGTGCAGTTGTGTGAGTTTCATAAGACTTGTTTAAAAAAAAAACCAAAACATTCATATTTGCATTTAAAAACACATACATTGATCTCTTTTGAGAACATACGTTATCTTTATGTGTAGTCTCAAAAAGCATTACTTTGTTTTATGTGCTTAAAAGCTTTAAGAAACAGTCTTCCCATCAATTTAAGTGCTCCCTGATCTGAGAATCTACCTTAAGTTTCTCGGTTTGATTTTTACAGCAGCGTGGTTAAGAAAAAAAGTCACAACATTGTAAGGTAGTTTCTAGAGCTGAAGAATTACATTTACAATTAATTAGTTTGTAAAACTGCTTCTTAAAGAAATTTCTTAATTCTCTATAGATGTTAGCCCAGTGTAGATGAATTTGTCACTGATACTATGAGTAGTAAGAAGAGCAATTAATTCCGAGTTAATACTTACTATAAAGATAATAATTTTATGGATCTGTTTAAGAAATTATTATCTTGAAAAAAACATGCAGCATTTTAAGTTTAAGTACCTTCCATCAGTTTTGGTACTTAATGTAATGTGGAATTTTGGCAGACACAAAGTTGGTTGGCTTGGTTTTATTAAGTAGTGTTCACCCTAAAAATGGCTAATGGCACATTTTCTGCAGTAGCAGATTATATGCAGTGCTGAAATGTCTTCTCACATACATTAAATGTGTTTGTTTCTATCGTAACTTCTCTTTAGTAACTCTCTGTTGCTGATGTGAGCAAGAAAATGATCTGTTTTTAGTTGATAACTCACTGAGAGCATTTAAAGTCTGAGCATTAGCTTTCCTGTCCTTCAGAATCTCTGAAAAGAGTCAGCACTGACTAAATGTGGTTAGTAGCTGCTGCATATTATAAGAAAACCAGTGAATGCTGTATAGTAAAGGAAAAGGAAAAAAAAAATTCCTTTTTTTTTTTTTTCTTTTTTTGGAATCTGCTGTCCTACTTTCCATTTTATAAGAGTTTTCTAAGACTTCCCACTGGTCCCTTTTTCCAGGAAGGACAGGTAACTGCCTGCTCTCTCTGTCACCCCCACAGTCAGTGGATGTGTTGGCTAACAGAGAGGGCTGGAAGACTCAAAGAGGGGTAACATTGCTTTATTTCAAATAGTTATTTTCTCTGTCTGCACACAGCAGTCTATCTTGAGCCAGTTCCTCTCTGTGCGTTTTTACTAAACAGAAGAACCTCAGAGAAAGGATATATTTCAACTCCTCTCTAGAGCGCTTAAAGCAATTAACTGTCTGCTGCCGTGTCACGTACTCAACCTCGCAGACCTTGCTTTCACCGTGTACTTTGGCACAGGCTTATGTGAGAGCATGGAGCTCCTCTTTTTCTCTCTGGTATTACACTTCTAATGATCCATCTGCATATTTTACTATTTATCTTGCATTTTGGTGTTCAGGACTCCTTTGTATAAACGATGGGCAGAGTGGGAAGGGTAGGAGCAGGTGGCTCGGAGAGGCTGGTTCTCCTGTCAGGGTGGCGGCAGAACCACTGTGCATCGTCTTTACTGTGCAGAATACTCTGCCTGATGGCTATGGGCTACTGTGCTGCCTGCTAGGGAGGAATTTCTTATTATAGGAGCAACATTAGGAAGAGGTGACATAGGCTTTGGTTTTATGGTAAGAGCAATTTTCAGGCACTTACTCGTGATGGTTGTGCTTTGGGACTTATTTTCATATTATTTTTCTGTTCAAGTGCCTTGTAAACATTTGCACTGCTGAAATATCCCATTAAACTCCTCAGTGCTTTGTGCAGTATTTCTTAGTCTGTCATCTTCCCCACTTGAAATAGCAAGCTTTACAAAAATCTTTAATTCCCAGGTGGATACTTATTAAAAACTTCAGTGTAATGTCGATAACAGAATGTGCCCTAATATCTATGCTGACTTTCTGATCCAAAAAGTCATTCTAACATACCTGATGCAAATCAACCATGATGTCTTTGCAGCACCGAAAACAGAACAAAAACAAAATAACAACAAAAAAATCATTTGCTCTCTTTACATAGATAAAGAAAAAAAAAAAGTTAGGCTTGCAAGCATTTTTTTCCATTAGCTCATTAATGTAGGCTTCTCCGCCACCCTCCACAAATATATTAGCAATTTAGCAGCTTTCGAAAAGCTTCACTCACTGCTGAGCCACTTCCTTTATTTCAGGAAGCTAAATAATTGCCTGATAGCTTTCAGTGTGACTTTATTTTCCATGTAAAAAGTACTGACTTTCAGTAGGCACACAGAAATCTGAGGCTGTGGAGTCTCTGTGCAAAAGAGCTGTGGATGTTTCCACCTACGATTTTTGTGTTTTCCTCCTCCACTCATCAGCTCCTGTATCACTCAGGCAACGGATTGCTGTCTATCCCTCTGGAAAGAGTTTAGCAGACCTAGTTTTTAAGTGGCAGAACTTAGTATTATTGGCTTGTTTTCTGTGTATGGTAAAAGATAAGGGGAGATTTTCAGGCAGGAGGATAGGCATTAAGGTAGGAGAAAGTGAAATCTGGTATCTCTAGAACACTCCCTTTTCACATCTTGCAGCCTTCAAATGCTTAATTCAAAATCAAGAGTTGGTGTGTGCAGAGGGCTGTATGCATGGCTGTACGCAGGCCTGCTCGCTTCCTGGGCTTTCTCAGACACAAAGCAGTTCTAAGCTGTAAACCAATCAATTTTCTTACAGTGATGTACCTAAGCAGGACACGTTATTTTGAGCACTGCACCACACCAGCATGGTTATGTGGCTTCTGGACAAGATTTAGCTACTTATTTGGACCGAATGTGTAATTTTCTTCACCTGGTCCTACACAAGAGTAAGCTGATGGCTGGGATGTTGGTGTGGGATTTTGATGGATAACTGCAGATAAGGTGAGACGTTGATTAAAAGCTAACGGAATTTTCTTACGTAGTATGGAAGAAACATTTGCTAATCATTTTGTGTTAACTTACATCGCTGTATTACCATACTGAGAATATTTCACCAGTATAAACCTAAAGCCACAAAACTGCTGTGCAGAGGCTGAAGATCCAGCTCTCAGTGGCAGAGAACCATTTCCTTTAGTTTTAGTTTTTCTTTAGCTAATGTAAGTTTGGGTTCTGAAGAGCAAATCAGCAGTGAGTATGCTAGGAAGGTCACACATACAATGGAGCAGGAGAAATGAGGGGAGGAAATGGCATGAAGTGACTTCTCAAAATGTTCCTTGCATTAGGAATCAGGCTCTCTTTGTCTGACTCCAATGACCTGTCTGCAAAACTGTCTGCCTCCGTGCGAGTGTGTGCATGCATGAAACAAGGAGGCAGCCTGCATGCTGAAGATGTGACTGCATTGTATTAGTGCATGAAAGTCATCTCATCCTGTTTTCTTCTCCTGAGCAACTGCATTGTAGCAATGAATGTAGCATGCTGGGAGCAAGCAAAGGAGAATAGCAAGCCACAGAAATGTTCTGTCCTCTGTTTACACTCTTGGTTTAGTTTTAAGAGTTAATATTCATAGGCATATATCTGCCCCCACAGGTAGCTGAGAGAATTAACTCACACTTAACTTTGCTGTGTTGGCTTGATGTCTCATCATGCTCATTTAACTTTGTCTTTTAGCACTAGCTCAATTGTCTGTGTTACCCTGCATTTTGCAGTACACCTCCCCAGTCCTGCTCGTGTCACTCCCCTTTGCCACCATGCCTATTCCTCCCGTGCTGCCAGCCACAGCATGCGGGGCAACCAAAGAGGGGACGCCCAATTTGGCAATGGAAAGAGGCACTGCAGAAAGGTATCGTATTCTGGGCAGGGCTTGCTAGCATGTGTTCAGCTCCTTGGCTGGGAGTGAATGCCTTACAAACTCCAGCAAGAACAGCTATGTGTTACAGGAATGGAACGCGTTAGCTAGGGTCAGACAGAATGCCTGTGTGCTGCTCCTGGCAGAAGCAACCTTGGGCTGGCTTCTGGGATCAGGACTGCCCACCCTGTCTGGGGGTCACTGGCTGTCCCTGAGCTCTGCTACCTTCTGCAGCATGTGCAGATGTCTGCTGTTGGCATTTATTCATCTTTAATTGCATATGAAAAAAAAAACAGTTATTTCTTTTAAGCAGACTTATGAACTACAGAACTTCAAGAATATTTTGGGGCAATTGTTATAGCTCTTAAAGTTAAGGCTGGGCCCTGAATTTCTTCTATGCAAAGACAGGAGTAAAAAATCTTAAAGTGGCAAAACTGACTTCCTGCTGTAAATATCAAGATTAAAGTTACATAAACAATTTTGAAAGCTGTCCCCTGTCCACCCCCATTTTTACTTTACTTTTCTGAGACAGTTGTACCTTGTGTCCAGATATATTTCCAGGCTACCCATACACTTGTAAACAGATCATGTTCACTGGGGTTTCTGAAACTGTTAAAATACTTTATCTATTTCCAGGTTTCCTTCTCTTTCAAGTAAAACAGTTTGGGGCCCTCAGTGCCAGGATTTTAGAAACTAGCTGTGAGCACTTCAGTGTCAGCTTACATTATCCACAGTGTTGTATGGCTAACAGAATCCACTTTTTTCTGCTCTTTCATGCCTCTACTTTGCAAGTAAGTACTTCCACAATAAGTTCTTCCACTTGCTCCCTCTATGACAGTACCTCTTCGGCTAGCCCACTAGCTTAGTTTTCTATTCTCTAGTTTCAAAGACTTCTTTTACGATCTGTCTGTCCTCCATTTGTGATCCCAGTGCCCTGGCACAGAACTCCAGAGGAATCTTTTGTTGTGCGTGAATGATTTGTTTGTTGCTGCAAAATTGCTGCAAAAATGTGGGCACTGTGGAACAGTATTTTTAATTGCCTTTTGAAATAGACTTTTTTCCCCTGACCAAAAAAAAAAAAAAAAAATAGAGAAAGGATTAAGCTAGCTGCCTAACAGAAAAATGAAGCTTTACAAAGACACTGTACAACACATAAGCAAATAGCTGTTTTCTATATGAAGCATATCCGTCTTATACAACCTGACATACTTTGTACTCGGGGAAATGTAGGGCAATGGGGAGTCTTAACTGAGATGAAAGGAGAGTTTATGGCTAGTAAGACCTTTCCACAGAATCATGTGCACTGCCTGTGAAGGGAGTATTTAACATCTTATTAGCTCCTGAACTGTTTCTGCGTGCTTGTGAGTTAAGGCATATGTAGGTGGAGAGAAGGGTAAGACAAATGGCAGAGAGTAGTTAAGCTTCTGGAATAAGATGTAAGAGACAGAAATCAGCTACAATCTAGGCTGTTAGAGAAACTCATGGCATTGTCTTCGTTCCTCCAGATCTCAGTTTCAACATCTGCTAAGCTGAAGCAGTAATAATATCATGTTGCAACATACAACATCTCAGTTCAGCATCTCACGGATGTTGTCAAGGGGGAGCTGATGCTTTTGTGCCAAGCCGTACTATGCTTAATGTCAGCAAATCTGAAATTCTCAAAAATGTGATCATGTCAACTGTAGTTTCCATTTTAAACAATTCTAGATGAAATAACGGAAGTCAGTGAGCACTTGTGAGACACAGGAACAGGGCCACCAGCTTTGTACTTCCACTGTCTGCAGATGAGATGAGACAAATGTGCCAAATGGGCCACAGCTGCAAAAGACTTCGCACTGCAAAGCAACCTCCACATTTTTGCAATGTAGTTGTGTTAGGAGTTTTAGTGGTAGCATTTATAAATATATGCCAGCAGCTCTAGAGAAGTGCAGGCCAAGCTGAATCCATTTAAAATCACATGCTCACATAACAGGAGGAAAGATGGCTAATACTGCTACTGCAGCATATCAGCTAATCATAAGGTACGTCTCAGAAGTCTTAAAAGGCATGCAGAATCACATGCATGTGCACCTCAGAGAAATCTCTTAAGTAGGTTTGGATAGAGTATCTGGAGGATTTCTTTCTTAGTATTCTTGCTCTTTCTTGGAAGAATTTAAATTATGATGAAACACATTTATTTTTTTAAATGCATACAGTTTTTTTTATATACACTGTACTTGATGGCAGTGACAGAATGTTGTCTCTTCTAAGCAATATATGCATTCCTCCGTCCCCAGTAATGATCCCATGTGTGTGGATTTGCACGCCTGCACAATGTATCTGTGTAGGTAAATGGAGAGGTAAAGTTTACAGTACTTGAGGCTGCCCGATATGTAGATGAAGCAACTTAGCATAGTTTGCAGTTTCATTAATGCTTCTGTGCTCAACTGTGCTGGCTCAACAGAACTGAAAGACATTTCTGCATCCTCCATACCTGCAGTCCAGTGTTCTAGCCTGGAGACTGTGACTGGGGGAACTATGTGAAATATCTGTAAGATTTACCTAGTGGTTGGCAGCCCTGCCTGTGGCAGAGGAGCTGGAACTCGATGATCCTTGAGGTCCCTTCCAACCCAAGCCATTCTATGATTCTGTGATTAGTAGCACTGCTGGTTTTGCTGTCCTGGATTGCTAGTTAAAGGACTTAGAAGTAAGCATTTCCTAAGAGCTATGCTATGCACTCACCCTTGCTCTGAGAAAATGCTAGGTATTACAACAGCTTAACCCAGTGTCCACTTGGGTTGGTGTATACTAACAGAGAATAGAAGGACTAAGCACAGAATGGAATAAATAGCAGTGGAAATACAAGGGATGTGGTTCAAGTAAATCAATGTGAGATCTATAAGGAGTTCTTTATCCTTCATAGTGATCGATCAAAGTTTTGTAATACTTAGAGAACACTTATGAAACTTAAATAAAATGCTGTGAAATTTGACCTCCCAAATTTGCCACTTTATACTTTTCTGAAGGCTTACCTCTCTGTTCATGAAGATTTTGAAGTGATAAAATAGGTAAATTTAGTATGTTTTTAAGGTAGCACACTATTTATGGAAACTCACCTATAGAAGCCTTTAAATGAATGCAGGATGTACTAGGTTCATTGAAAAATCACAGCAGAGCTTAGGGTATAATGTTCTCACAAACATTCCAAGATCTGAAGGTTAGATTATTAAAAAGGATAGCAAATGAGCTGCATTTTTCTTTCTTACTGTGATTAATGCTGAACTTAAGGGCCACTTGTCATAAACCGTTGACAAGTTATGATGTGGAATACCGATAACCAAAAATCGTAAAACCACTAAATTAAGATGCAGTTTTTTTTGCACCATTCTGAATAAATAGAGAAGCTTATGAAGCAGTAGCTGAGTTTAGTTTGTGTTTTAATGTTAGGAAGAGAGCCGTGTACAACGTGGAAATGATTCTGCTCCAGAGGTGTCAACAAGTGTGTTGTCATTGCAGGAGAGTGCCTTAAATGGCAAGGGAAATAGCTTGCAAACCACAGCTTCTAAAAAGCACTCTCCAATGAGCAATGAAGGCAGCCTAGAGGCACTGCGCATGCCAGAGCGGCCATTTGCAGCTGCTGTCTCTGCAGTTGATGCTCTTGGTTTCTTTTCGCAAGAGAACTGGTTCTCACCCAAGTTTTTCCTCAGTGGTGCTGTCAGTGGAAAGTCTGTGAAGGCAAGACTCTGAAACTTTCAAAAGTCTGACAAGGTTTATTTTATCTTTGTGGTTTTCTCTGTGGTCTGCTGATTTTTCTTTGGTTTTATGTTAAAATAAGGAAATATATTCCACTTATTTTTGAATCTACCCGAGGCTGCTAAAATCTAAGTGCTGTTTTTCTGTTTACTTTCCTGAGAATGCTGCTCGAGGAGACACCCCTGCTTCCAACTGTCATTGCAAAACGTGTGGGATCAGTTTTTTCATAGGAGAAAATTATCAGATTTTCAGAAGATCTCCACATATTGATCACTGATGTGAAAAATTTGAGTGTGCAGCTGCAAGTTAATTTTTCCTGAAACTTTTGCTGCAATTGTGAATACTGAACACTTGGAAAGTTGGGAGGGAGCTGCTCCTGTATGTGTGTGAGAGATGGTACTACCAGTGTTCACAGGAATGCAATGAGCTCATACATATTCAAACATACCTTGGGGCTGAGATGCTCTACTCCCATAGGTCTTGTCCACAAAGAGTTTATGGTCTGATTCTGGACAGCTTGGACATTTCTTAAAAGAGAATGGTATAGAGGGAGGAGGGGAAAGCGACAGTGGCATGTGTACCCCATCAAACAACTTGCATAACCACCTGTGCTATTTCCTTTTCTGAAAAAGGGATGCACGACATCTTATTCAGTGCAGCACAGAACTCAATAAATTACTTCCAGGATTCAAACTAAACTCTCCTGCGTAGGTCCATATGTTGTAGTTCTCATACACACACTTGCACTTTTGTTTGGGAGAGCATATAATCTCACTCCTCCGATATTCAATTCCTACAACAGGTACTCTATCTGCATAAGATGAGCTAACATGAATAGTGTCTGCATATGAAAACAAGAGACTGCATTTCATGTTCTGCTCAGTTCCAGAAGTGTGTACGTTTTGAACACTTGAATATGTGAATGCTGAATACAAACTGTAGTATAAAAAGAAACGAATTCTGACCCGTCATTGTCCTGAAATATTTGCTTAGACTAGAAAAAAAATCACGCTGATATTTTTTGAAGAAAAAAGAGCTAGAAAGGACGGAATACAAAATTACCTTTCAGGGGTGCACAGGATGGCATCCTATTTCTTGGATATCATATGGTGAACTTTGTAGGTAGGAGCTCAAGGAATTGCCTGTAATGAATTCAAGTTTGACATGGATCCATAGTACAGTATAGATAATTTCTGAGATATTTGTTGAAGTCTATACAGGCTGTATTTTTTTTTTTTCAAGTGTTTGTGGGATTGGTTGTTGCTCATTTGCTGATTTGGAGTTCTTTGGGGCCATAAGAATTTCAGGTTTGAGATGGCTGCAAGTGTGAGTAATATGATTTTGTTGTGAAATGCTAAGTATTAGGAGTGGCTGTGTTTGCTCTAAAAGTAGCTGGTCATAGGATATGGCTGTGAGTAGACTCCCAGGTGAAACTGATGTAATAGCTGCTTATTAATATTGTCTTGGTATAAAATCTGAGCTCTATCTGCTCTGTCATCTTATCTCCATAGCAGTGAGCAACACAGGTAGCAGGAAATGGGTACATAACTTGCTTCTCTTGATAAAAAGTCACTTAAAATCTTTATAATAGTCTTTGAAAAGCTCTGAACTGATTGATAGAGTAATAAATCTTTTAATCTGTGATTGATACCAGATCTTCACAGTATTATTAGATGCGATCATCTTTTTAATGCAATATTTTGTAGTTATAAACAATTAATGTTCAGAATGCAGTTCTGATCAGATATGAAGCCAGATGATGCGAGTGGTTTGAGAGAAGAGATAGGGTGCTGGGACTGAGATGGCAGCGGGCAACAGGGCAGCTGGAAGGAGCAGGTGAAAGACATGAAAAACTGATAGAAAGCCAGACCTAGGCAAGAACAAGCAAAAGATGGGAATGCAAATGGTCTGCTTAGGGATCAGTGGGAAAAGGTGAGTATGTGATAGGAATCAGAAGCCTGAGGACCTGGTTCTGACTAGATGAGAAAAGAAGATAGCTCTGTTTTGATAGAAAACATGATTTGAGCAAAGGCAGTTCAGAAAGGATATTTGTAGCTCGAAGTAAGAATTGTTCATCTCTGTGTTGCACTCGGTGAAAGTTCGAGTTTCAAAACTTTTTTGCTGTCAGAAATTTCTTCAAACCTCACTGATAAAAGTCTTCTAGCACCGTCTCGCACAGAAGCTGGAAAGGTACAAATCCTGTCAGTATTCCCTTAACCCCCAGCGGCAGACCTGAGCAAGGAGAGAAACACAACCATGCTGATAATACTTGGGGAGAGCAGCCTTGTGCCCTTTCATGGCATTTCAGTCATTCTTCTGGTGGTTTGGTTTTTGTTTTTTTTTTTTTTTTTGTGGGTGAGTGATATTTTTAATAGCTGCAAAATCACATGCATGAAAGTTACAAAGCTAAGCATTCACTTTTCAGGGAGCAGCCTTGTCTGTATAATGTGTGGCAGCTTTTGCTGTCACTTACTGTTTTCCCATGATACAATTCTCTTTGTGTAGAGAATGAAAACATATTTGGTGGGGTTTTTTTGGTGTAGTTCAGTGTATAGTTCAGGCCACGTTCACTGACTCATCATTCAAAACCTTTTCTGCAGCAGAAATATTACTTTCCTTTTAAGATTTTCAGTAGTATTTTTCATCCGTATTTCTGCGCTATACACAAATGGATTTTCTTATTCATTATGACAGAATGATCTGAAGAGAAAGCTTAATGTGAGACCTAACAAGCACTATATTCTTAAAAACATCCCTTCATTTAATGTGCTGTTTTGAAGGATTCCCCTTTGCTGTAAATCGGGTTGATATAGTGACGATAAGAACCTGTTAAATGCAGAGCAATAGTTACTGGTTGCTGTATGAAAAAACCTAAGATAGCTTGTAGCATCACACAGACGTTCTGAGATCAGCTGGAATATAATCCTGTTACCTGAACAAGCATTTTGCTATTTAGCTATGAGATTTCTTTTTGTGGTGCCCTGCCTTCCTAACTCCATGGTTCATGCAGAGTCAGCAGAAGGTATCTGCACTGCATGCTTTGGGGTATTTCTGCATGTGCTGGAGCTGTCTGTGATCACAGGCTGACAGATCTCAGTGAATGTCCCTAGGTTTTAGGAAAGGAAAAGAACTAATGCTTTGCTCTGATAATGCAAGTGGATGTTTCCCAACTCTTGAACAATACCATTGCTTCGCAAACAACGTCTTCAGAAACAGCCTGTGTGTGTAGAATTGTATTACAAAGTAGCAATTTTGCGTATAATTGTATCACATATATCCACAGCTTTCTGGGGAGTAATGCTGTGTTAGTTGTAAAAGAAGAATCATAGAATGGCCTGGGTTGAAGAGGACTGCAATGATCGCCTAGTTTCACCCCCCCTGCTATGTGCAGGGTTGCCAACCACTAGACCAGGCTGCCCAGAGCCACATCCAGCCTGGTTGTGAATGCCTCCAGGGATGGGGCACCCACAACATCCTTGGGCATGAAGAAAATTGAACTTTTTTGTAGCTATTCTCTGGGCTTGTGTAACATAACTGAAGAACTAGTACTGACATTGTGTTTTGGTTGTGCTGACTTGTTTTGCTAAAACATCCAGTTCTTTGCAGTAGGGTATTGCCAAGCTCGCTTCATGACCCAGCACGGCTCATTGGCAGCTGTCTTTCCTACTTACCTCTGAGGATTATGAATTATGACTGATGAAACTGACATATATTTTTAGTGCTATTGTTATTTTGGTATAGTTTTCTATTATTGTTTATCAAAGTGAGCGTTGCATTTGGTGTTGTTTATTTGAAAAAGGCCTTCAAGTGTTGTTTTCTGAGGTATTCCTGCTACCTGCAAAAAGGAGCAAAACTTTTAAAGGAAGGTTTCCGTTTAGTGGAGTGTAGAGCTGACATGAAAGTGGCAGGGGAATCCTGCTGAAAAACATCCCAGTTTATAAGCAAATCGACCTCTAGTATGTTTTCAGTTGTAGTTTTTGTTTTTATGTCTTTATTCAGCATCAAAATTTGCTAAGTTGAATGATGGTATAAAATCCAAGTGCCAAATATTGTATGGCAGTATCTTTTCTTGAGTATAAGAGGTGTTAGAGGATAAAAAAAAAAATAGGTGATTTTTTTACTGTTTCAAGTATTTTAAAATTAAGGTCCCTAGCAAAGTTTGTGTTACTGCTGTAATGCCAAAATAAGAATCGAGTGCTAAGAATATTTTCATCTCTCTTGCTCACATTAGAATCCTTGCAGCCCAGCACTTTTGTCGATTTTCTTTGTATCATTGTTGAAGCTGACAGAAGCTTTCTCGGTGGATAATGTGGGCTTTCTGAGGGTCGCCTGGGCTCCTAATTCCCTGATAAGTTTTGGAACTTTTAACCTCTGGAATGGCGTACAGCGAATGCGCGCACATATCGTAACTTGTAGTGATAATTGCAGTTTTGATGTCAAAATAAACTATAGGCATTTCATGTTGTTTCTGCTTTCCCCCCCACAAGGAAATGCATGCAATTCTTTCCTGCACAAGTGATGCTTAAGTAGTAAGGGCACAATCGCTATTTTACATGTTAGTCTGAAGAGAATGAAAGCCTAGTGACCAACTTCCAGCATTTTAGGACAAAGAGAGCTTTTTTTTTAATCATTTTTTTCCTCACTCCTCTCCAAGGAAGCACTTGCAGTCTGTTGCTCTCTAATGACCTCATAGTTTCTGATATATCTGATATATCTGAGCTTAGCTTTTCTGGTGAGTTACCCGGTGCTGACTGATTTGCTGTGTGGTCACCTGCCTCCTGTCCCTGACTCCAGATGTTGACTGGGGCCCTACAATGGGAGAAGCTGAGAAGACTCTTATTCAGAACGAGGTTAAAGTTATACAAATAATGTCCTTTGTTTTCTCAGTGATTATATCAGATTCATTTTGTGGGGAAAGGACTAGCACCGATTCATCAAGATAGAGGTAGCATTTTTATCTCTCTGTGAGTATGGAAAATTACCTGACCTTTGATGGATGTTTTGATAAAAGGAGACACACAGACCTATGCTGAGTTTCCAGGAAGTGTAGGAAGAATACTATCATTCTTCCACTTACAACAACTAAAGGCAATTCTTGAAGAGGAGGGGGAGGAATTCTTGCCCAAAGAAGTTGCTGAGAATGTTTTTTTTTTCTCTGTGGAGTAAGCATATTGTGCAGAACCAATGCAGAGGGAAATAAACAATATCTAATTAAGAAGATTATTTTTCCAGTCAGAAAAGTGTATCAATAATCATTGAGATCCACTACTGTAATGATTATACAAAAGTTTATATTTAAGAGCCAATTTCAGTTGGATTCTTTTAGAGTGAGGATAATACGTGTCAGTAGCAACCTAAACACACAAGATTTGGTCCCTTGTATGCATTTAAACAGTAACCATTCAGTATTCACAAACTGTTAATGGCACAGTAGTTCTTCATAGTCTTTGGTTTTATGTATTTAATTAGAAAAACAGTAACTCTTCCTGAATGTTGAAGGCTTTAGAATAGGTCCAAAGTGCTGACATCCAAAAGGTCACCTAGGAAGGTGGTGGTTGAAAAGAAATACCCTGGAACTTTTTCCAAGTAAGAAAAAGCAAAAAGAGGAGGGGAAGCAAAAACATATGAAGAGCAGTTTTTAAAACTTTGAACTTTTAAATGGCTTGTAAATATCATTTTTATGAAGAAGGTAGCAAACAAAAAAATACTGAACAATGCAGAAAGAGGGAAGTGTCTAACACTGATTTATGTGCAAAACAATCAATTCATTTAATGAGTCTTAGCAGCCAGTCAGCCAAGTGGTACGAGCTCAGTCAACTGCAGAGATCCTGGTTTAACCTTCTGCTTAAAGTACTCCTCACTCTGGAAGAGGGTAGCCACAAGAACTGGTCCTGAAAATTAGCAAAGGCTAGCAGAGAATGATGCCACAGAAAATCCTTCTTCCTGAGAGAAGATTGCTGTCAGCTTCAGAGGAAAATGTCTGCCTGCTTTCAGGCAGAGGCATCAAATTGGAGTACAAATGAAAGGGCTGCTTGGACAGTTGGATAAGATCAAAGAGTGACACCTTGCAAATGTTCTGCAGCCGTAAGCAAGTTAGAGAAATGCAAAGAGTAAGTTAAGAGCAGGGAAATAATAATGCAAATAACACTGGCCATTTTGCAGCATTGGTCCATTTAATAAGTATACTTAATTTCGTAGTCTGGATTTTTTTGTGGTACTGCTGGAGGCAAATGCAAATGAGAATTGGTACGATCAGGACTATAACGATAGGTCTTTGCAAGGTGAATTTCCATTAAAGCTGATTTCTACTCTCCTTGTAAAAGAAATTTAAATCCAAAACCAAAACAGTTCAGCCATGCTGGTGAAGAACACTCCTGATCTATGCCTTGGGTCAGAGTGATACATCTCTTTGAGCCCTGTCTGCATGTCAATCTGAGCACACATAATAGCGTTTTCACTGGGGGTGAAAATGTTACGATGTGCACGTGGTTGCAGTGGTGGTGCAGCACAGAGGCAGATGAGAAGTCTCACTGCAGGAAGTGTGATCGTTAGGGAAATGATCTGTCACAGAATTCATTGTAATGCTATGTTTCAGAACAAAAAGGGCTTCAAAGCTTTTAGCTCAAAAACAAACTCAAAACCAAACCCCTATGACTTCTTCCCATACTGAGACAGGAGATTTCACTCATAACGAAGAATACTGGGAATGACTGACAGCACCTGATGCTGAGTATTTGAAGTATTGGATGTTGGTTTCTTGTTTGTAGGTTCCATCTAGAAGCTTCCCAGTGCAGTTGCTGGAGAAGAAGCCAGTTTGACTGCAGATAGATCCTAGCTTGATTTCTCTGCTCATTGTATTTATGACACAGTGCTTTTTATGTACCTGCTTTCTGAATTTCAGTTCTTTGATGATTCTTTGCCTAAAAATAATTATATTTAATATGATTTAAAAGTCCAGTGTTTACAGTCTTAATAGTGCATGTTTTTAGTATTGCTTTTGATACAATTATTAACATAACGATTGGATTGGTGAGCATCAGCTGATTCTTTACATGTGAAGTCTTGCTATGAGGAAAACAGAGCAAGTCAAAAAGTTTCCTTAGAGTTTCTAAACTGGGACAGTAGTTTTCTGCACAGTACAGAAAAAAATAAGGTCTGAACACCATGCTGTACACATTCTCTGTATCTTGGGGAATTTTGAGGATTCTCTGGAGACATGAGAATTGTTCGTAAAAAATCCATTTCCTGCCACTTTCTTGGCTCACAAGGCCAGAGGCATTTCAAGGACACAGCCAGATCTGTTGCAGTAGCTCTGTGCTGTCAACAGACTATTAATTTATCAGAATGAACTTTCTGTATGTCTTTATATAAATATCCTTATTTTCAATGGTACTTATGGTCTACCTATCAGAGAAAATTCATAAAGATCAACCAGTTTAGTTTGCTGTTCTCTAACATTTGTAAATCTGTTAAGCAGGCAGAAATAATTGTTTTATTTTCTAAACTTAACGCATTTTTTCTTTCAAGAGGGGGAAAGGAAAAAGCCTTGTGGAAGCAGAAGGAGGAAAAGAATTTTTCTCTACTTCCCATTTGCAAGCAATGTTCAGCCACTTTCTTGGGAAGCAGGGCTTCAGTATGCATAGTGGTTGCACTTCCATAATCACTGTCCCCCTTTCTTCTTGTTCCCCCAGTATTTATTTTTTAGCGTGACATCGTGCAGTACAGGGTTTAGGTCAACCTTCCTGGCAGTTTCCCTTCACCGCCTCTTGTTCCCCCAGTGTAATGCATCTTGTGAGGTAAGTGGTCTTGGGAGTCAGCCTGGCTGCTGCAAAAGCTCTGCTTAGCAACAGCCAAGATGCTGGTGTGACAACTCTGTCCTAACTACAGGTGCTGCTGTGGGGAAAGTTAACTCCATCCTAGCCATATCCCCCAGAAAATGTATGCAAAGGGAGTTTTGGAAAGACTGCATAATGAAAGTAATGAAAATTAGCTATTTCATTTAGTTGATGTCTTTGAAAGCATCTTTTAACTTGGATCTGGAAAGAAAATAGTAATATTAAAAAGCTTTCATGTAATATTCAAGTTCCAATCTCTTTCTCAAGCAGCTGTCTCATTGATAAAAAGTGTTTTTTCAAAGGTCCAAGGAACACTACAGTGGGGAAAAAGTGACTAGATACCTAGTATAGATAAGATAATGGGCTATTTGTCTGTGTTGTCATAGTTTATGTTGACTGAAATATTATTAGAAGAAGGAAAATATAATACTTTTATTTTAGAAGTAATCTTGAACCGGTATATTTACTTTCGACTTATGGACTTTCTCAAAAGCAGGTCTGCAAGGGTGTTTCTTGGACAAAACCACAAAAGGGAATAGATATCCTAGGCAGTGGTGTGCACTGTAAATGGTACACCAGCCCTGAAACCTGTTAATCTGAAAGCCTTTGACTGGAATAATCATCTTTTGGTAATGATCAATTGTATTGCTAGCTAACTGGGAAAAGAAAGTGGAGTATTTCACTGTTACTCTATAGGCTGTTGTGCAGTTGAAAAAAAAAAATCACATATTGAGTATACTTTAGTGTTTATTAGTAGGTCTGTAAGCATTTTCTTAAATTATTTCCCAATCTCTAGTTACCGTGGTCTAATCTCTACTTGAGTGGCTCTTGGTAAGGAGTTGTAGCTCTTTGTCCCTGCTGGCAGCAGTGTGGAGGAGGTTGTAACAACTAGGTTAGCCAGCGTACCAACTTGAAGAAGCCACAGCAGTACTGAGAGAAAAAAGTACATCAGTTTGTACTGGGCAAATCAAATAGTCCTAGTCCAGGAGAGTCTCTAGATTTTATGTGTAGAGTGTAATGTTCATGGATTTTAAACCAGAAATTGTTATTTATTAGATGATGACTGTCTCATACTGTGATGTTTTATGAGCCTTGTGTTGTTGTAGACATTGCTGATGTAATACTCTGTAGCTAAAGAAGTTTGCTGAAGATGAAAAGTGAGTTATTAGGACAGTTACTCTTTCTGGTAATTTTGTTTTGCAGAATTCTGTGTTTTCAAATGAGGTAGACTGAAGCATTAATATTTTTGTACATTGCTA
The DNA here is from genome assembly GCA_016647715.1 of Pavo muticus. Classification (NCBI taxonomy): domain Eukaryota; kingdom Metazoa; phylum Chordata; class Aves; order Galliformes; family Phasianidae; genus Pavo; species Pavo muticus. The sequence continues at coordinate 589,425 of JACDJE010000009.1, read as the reverse complement.
CTATTCAGCTTACCTCACTGAGGAAGTTTACTCATTTGTGGGTTGACAGGCAGCCTTGCCATGGGAACGGGAAAGCACTAGCTTAAAATGTGAGCTGAGAGCTAGTTTGCTAAGTACAGACCAGCACGCTGCAGAAGAGAGATAAAATTAAGGCACCCACATCCTGTGATACCATAAAGTTGTTGCAGGCGGCCATTTACCAGGAAATGAAGTCCATTATTTCCAGATGCTACTAAAACACCATGGTGCTTAAGTTATGCTAGCAAGCCCTGTAAGCTAGCTCTTCTGATGCAACTTGGACTCTTCCTGCTGGTGTCAGAGGAAGAGAAAAATTCCATTCTGTATAGTTGTCTGCCATATTAATTTCACAAATTAAAGTGAGCACGTTCCTGTAAATGGTAGTTAATCCGGTTCTTCTTGTACATCGGTAATCCCTATTTGCTCTTATTTCCTCTGTCATTTCTTATTCCTGATCAAAACCCATAAACTAGCCAGCTTTAAACCATGTAAAAATTGCAACTGTCTTCTATTTTTGGAGTACATATGCATTTCTAATGTTACAGACTTCATGGAAGTCGACATTTTCTTTCTATTCTTGTGGTGGGCAGGAATGAAGATAGGAATCAAATTTCCTTATTTATCTTAAATAGTATATGACTAAATGGAACTAAATGGGTGAACTTGGACATTCCTCTGAAATTAAGTTGGTTATCTTCTGAAAAGAAACAAATTTTAATTAAGCTTGCTAGTCTATCTGAAGTCAAACAATATTCCCCCAGTGAAATCTGGTCAAAATCAAGAGGATAATCAGAGTACTATGGCCATGTCACAGGCTTGCTGGACAATCAGATTTAAATTACTTTATAGAAGGCTGAGCCATCTTTTAGATGAAAATATTTGTGCTGTGGGGACATTGTCAGTAGAGGCAGAGATGAGCTTGACATAAGCAGATGCATGATGGTAAGAAGACAAACTATGCCAGGCAGGAAGAGATCAGCCCCTTGAGCGCTAGGGACCATTGCACCAATGAAGCAGGTTGCTGAAACTGTTCCAGAAGAAGCTGAGAATCAGAAACCATCTGGGGAGAAAAATAACGTGGCAAGAAGTAACCGAACAGACACGGCTTTTGCAGCTTTAGTTTTCTCAAATGACAGTTGAGACATACTGTCATATGTGTGGGACATACAGCCTATGACATAGGCTGGTGCATGGGCAAAAAGCAGCAGAGCCCTGTTGGACCTACAGCTCTCCATGAACCCTTTGTATAAAGCCATTAGTATATTAGCACTTAATCATACCCTATTTTAAGTGTTAGCATTAATACACTGCCTGGAAAGGACCACATGAAGACATTTTGTTGGACAAAGTTACTACAGTTTTGTTCTGTTAAAGTTCTCAAAATTCTTCTTCCACTTACTGGTGAGATGGTGAGTTGCAGTCGGTTCTATTTACTTCGTGATAGCTCTAAATCTCTACCAAACCAACAGATGCAGAGCAAGCAAAATTGTAGACTGAATAATGGGTAAACACCAAAACTACCCTCTCAGTTTTGTCCTCTGAGGTCCAGAGGAAGAAAGTTCACAAGACAGAAGGAACCCTCATATGGTTTAGCCACTCAAATGTAAGTAGAAGTTGACTTACTCTGAAATGCAGCTGATAACCTATAATGACTCATAGCCAAGTAGAACTTGACTACAAGATAGAGCTAAGGAGACAGAGGACCCTGTACAGATAGTAATACAGCTAGCTCCATAAGCAGAGTCTTTATAACCACACTTGGTAATGTGCTGCCAAAGCTCCTTATCACTGATGAGGTAAAAGATGTTTTTCATTAGCAACTGCCAGTAACTTAAAACTGTAAGACAAGATGCAATTGGCTATGAAGCCATTGTGCTATCTTTGCACAAGGTAAGGCACCCGGAGAGCAGATGCTCTGGCATTCCTCATGTAGTGTAGACCCACACTCACAGGGTGAAAAGCACAGTGAGATTGTAATTGGTCTCATGTGAGAAGTGGCCTGTGAGGCCAGTGCAGTGGGATCCTGCTCAGCCATCAGCCCCTCACCTCTGCAGGGCCAGCTTGGGCACTCTGGCTAGATTCCCAGTCAACCATGTGGAGGATGGCAGCTTGTTTTGTTGAAAGCTTTCATAGAAGTTTAATTTCTGTTCTCATTCTTCAAGAACCGTACTCCTTCAGGATAGCTCTCTGCCCCAGGCATCAATAGAAATAAAGAGACAGCTTTTAATTCAATTTTATTTTATACCTTTTGTGTTATGCTGAGCAGAACATTGTGTATTCCTGATCATGGAGCTTCTTACAAAACCATTCTTTGCAGCAAAACAAGAATTCAGAAGACAGCATTTTACTTTCTAGTAGATTTCTTCAAACTTTTTGGGTATGATGCTAATCTTAAAAGTCCAAACAGAAAAGATGCAGCTTTTTTGAGTCTTTGGGTATAGCGGTCTCAATTGTTCTACTAAAATTGGGCACAGTTATAAATCATTTTCCATAATTTCAATATGAATGAAGTTTGAAATTTTTGGTCACTGTGAAGATGAATTGATGAAGTTTGGCTGCGGGTGCTGTAGATTGTGCAGGGTTTTGATTGTAGTTCAGTTTACCTAAGTAACTCCTGACAGCGTGCACATCTGGTGCAGACCAGCCTGCAGAATGCCTGTTAGTTCCACACTGGAGCTGGTCTGTGCACAACAAGCAGAGAAAAGGCTCACGCCTTCCCTAGCCAGCAGAGCTGAATGCTGAATTAAGCCCATCTGTATTTGTTGCTGAGGTGTTATTAGGGATATGTCACATGCTTATGCCACAGACGTAGCAGTCCTCATTCAGAACCTCATCTAAATTTAAACTGCAGCCTTAATTCCTACTGAAGTCGATTATGAGTTTCTGTGTAGAAATGAATATTTACCCGAGATTGTCTTTTTTAACTTCGTTCATATAATCAAATTTGTGAGGCAAATATATTCAATGCTTTATAGATGTTCAGTAATCTCTGATACATTCAGAATTTCTGATACATTCCCTTACTTAAAAAGGAAAAAGTAGTTAGTTTACCAGCTTGTGTGGTGGTAAATTCATCACTGTTCCAGCCAAAGGCTGGAAAAGTATAGACTGTCAAAGAGCAAAATCTTACCCTCGCTTGCACATACTGTGTCTTTCTGTGTCAGCTTTTCCACCTGTCCTCACAGGAGACATTACACATGCTCCTTCCAAAGTGCTCCATCTGTATATGTGTGTATACAAATCGCTACTCACTTTACTGCTCACGTAGCTTTTCTGACCTCCCACTTCCAAGTGGGAGTTGTACTTGTGAGATGTGTAGTGCCACTACATACATCTTTCTTATTATTAGACATCAGAAATATTTAGAGGTCTGCTAATTTTCCTGGCTTGTACACTTCTGTGTCTATAGCAAGAGTTTAAATTAGTTGGGGCATGAAATGGATGTTCTCTTGGCTTTGGCCTGAGGGCTTTCTCTGGGTCCCTATACATTGAAAGGTCCATAAAATTCTTTTCCTAAATCAATTCTTTTCCTATTTTTTTCCTAGAATACTTTACCTAGTATCTTAGATTTTAATTATCTTCCCCACACTACTCACTTAGCATTTTTAGGCTATGAGTTACAATCCACAACAAGCAAAAAAAAAAAAAAAAAAAAAAAAGCGAAGATTTATGAAGCTCTAATAAAAATTACTTGCTACACACAGAAGAAAGAAATGTAGACTGTGTTCCTGTTTCCCTGAATTATTTAAAACAATGCTAAAATTAGTCTTGTTCAGATTCTGAGGAATGTGAGCTTTAGATTTCACAGGTTCTTTTCTGCGATTTGGGGCACCACAATCCCTGTGAGCCCAGTGGAGTCCTCTTCTGAGCCCATATTTTCATCTCCTGAAATTTTCAACTCACACTGTCTTTCAGAAAAGAATGGTCAGCAAAGAATTGAAAGTGAAGTAAGATGAACTATTTCCTCCTTCTTACGATTCCCAGACAGATTGCTGGTTTACAAGTGAGGTTCACGTGTCATGGTTGTTTTAATGAAAATAGCAAATAGAGAACAAGAAAAAAAGGACAGATTTAGAATGCTGGCATGGTTGGACACCAAAATTGATGGTCTCAACTTTCAAAAACAACCAACCAACCAAATAAGCCAGAAAAGAAGGAAAGAGGAACGGAGAAGCTCCTCTTGCTCAATGCTTTTACTGGCTCGAGGAAGAGTTGCGTGTGCCCAATGCTGCTCTGTAAGCTGTTCACCTCCATTGCTTCTGGTGTGACATGAGGTGCAGGTCTCTTCTCCTGAGTGCTGGCTGTCTTTCCTGAAGAGGCAGAGCACAAGTTTTGCAAAACAGTTTTTGAGAAAGTGTGAGAATTTGTACAGATATACATGGCATTCTGAAGAGCTTGAGTTCAAAGTATTTCAGTCTTTGTAGTGTTACAACTCTCTCTGTTTGTGCCATCAAACAGGTGTGGGCATAATTGTTTTTTATAGCACCGCCAGGTCTCTTGACTGCAAGCTTCGTGGTTCTTAGTGAACTTCTAATAACAATATGCCATCTTAGTAGGATAGTGCCATTATCTCTGCTTTGCAGATGATGTTACAGAGGTGGAAGGTATGTCTGGCCACTCACGCAGTACTAAAATGTGGAATTGAAGCATCAGCTTGATCACAGGGCAAGACTTGGTCACAGTCCCAACTTTCCTTATGGTACCTGAATACAAGATGGATTTCAGTCTACCCATCAAATATAGGAAGTTTGGCTAATTTCTGCTTTCGCATAATAAAATAAAAAAAAAGAAAACTAATTCCATGTGGTTTTCCATAGGAAATGTATAGAAATAGCTCTTAGCTGACAGTTTTTCTGAAGAATATTGATATGCTTCACTGACTAATTAACTTCTTTCAGTAACAGTGATAGAATCTCATCCTTGAATGATGTTTCCTAATAACACTGTGTGTATTTTACTGCTTTAAATTGTAACCTAGCAAGTGTACAGTTGACTTAGCTATTGATTGGTGAATTCCATTTATCATAATATTTTTTGAACAACAAAAATGTTCTTCAGTTGTGTATTTGATAAATGGCGTTCATTTGGCTTTGCTGGTCATTTATGGCCTAAATGTCTGGAGGGGAAAAATAAAAAGAGGTTGGTGACCGAGTGAAATCGCTCTCTCTTGAAACAATTTTTGCTGGCTGCAACTGCTGCCCAGGGCAGTGAGGAAGCTATTTAGCAGGCAGTTGGTATGGGAATGGCTCTCGAATGAGCCAGCTGAACATTTTTCCCCACTGTACTCTATCTTTTTATGAAAAAGAAGCTAGACATCTGTCAGTCAGCGCTGGTTAGGATCTTTCTTGATGCTGGAAGAAATTTGGGTCATGGGAAGTGTCTGAAGATAGTTTGGAGCATTGCTGCTTGGTGATGTCTCACTGGGGTTTTGGCTCTTGGGGCACAGGAACTGCTGAGGGCCCTGTTAATGTTGAAGCAAGAAAGCGGATGCTAGATCACTGGAAAAAATGTTTGCTTTTTTTTTGTGGTGGGTTTCAATAGAACCCCTTTATTGTGATTCATAAATCTCTGCTCTGGATATCGATCCTTCAAAGGCTGAGGCTGTGCAGTCAGGAGTGGTGTGCAGTGGTGTGCATGGGAGGTATGGGGCAGTGGCTTGTGCGTTGCTCTGCTGTGCAATAGGGCCGCTGGCTTTAGGTAGTGTGGGGCTTTTCAGGTGTGTGAATTTAGCTAGTGTGGGGCTTTTCAAGCATGTGGTTTGTCATTTGAGGATCCTGATTGTAGCACAGACTTTTTTTTTTTAAGAAAGTGTGAACACCTATCTCAACTTCTGTGTAGTGTTTTTCCTTTGTAAAACAAGAAATGTTCCTCTTCTCCACCTTGTCTAAACGAAACCTTTCCTGGCATAACCTGTCTTATATAGCATCTATAGAATATAGCACTGAGTAGTTATTTTTGTGATAGATGAATGTTGATATTTCTGCTTTATAAATAAAAGCTAAGTAGGAGGAAGCAGCCTTACCATGAAAGTTAGTCTTCCATCTAAACCTCTTTAGTGACTGAATGCAATACACATTTAATGTTTAAAAAAGAAGAAATATTAAAGGAAACGTTATTGTGTCTGTCCACAGCCTGCATGATTTCTTTCCATTTTTGTTTGTACTTTGATCCTATTTTTTAGGAGAGCTAAGTATTTGCAATGCTGGTGATGTCAGTTGGAGAAATAAATGTTCAGAGCACCTGAAAAGCAACTGTTTATTTCTGTAAGCTGCACTCAGCACCCCCAGGTCTGTTAGCTGTGTTATATTTGAGTCTTTAACACAGCAACCAATCAGAAAAAAAGTATTAGTACATAGAGGAGAGATCATAGACAGGTTTCATTTCTTGAAAGAAATGTTGATTTGTTTTTTAAAATTGCTGGCTGCATCTTTTTGAAACTCACTCGTTGAAACAATATTCCCAATAGGTACAGAGCTGTTGATCCAAGGATTTCATATTAACGTACCAAACAGGAGGTTTATGATTTCAGCTGACTTCAGATTACCAGTGGCCAAAATGCTGCAATTCATATTATGTTAAATTGTTTATGGTTTGACATCTGAGCTGATTAGGAATAGTTTAGGGAAACAGTTCCAGGGCTTATTCATTTTCTATTGCTGACAAAATTATAATAAGTAATTTGCAGTCTGGGAGAAATATGCGATACAAGATAATACTTCTATCTTGAAGCAGCGCAGAGTGTGGATAGAGAAGTTAGACATTTAAATAAGCCACGGTCCGATGAGATGGTCCAGGATGAAGAAGTTTGCCCTTACCTCGCGCTCTCACCAATAGTCAGTTCTCAACTGCAGCCTCTGTCTCTGCTCAGACCTCTTGGGAACCGATCTGCCTCTAACTATGCTCAGCAGCTCCCCAGAACTAACAGACTAACAGAAGTGGCAACTGCAAAAAAAAAAAAAAAAAAAAAAAAAAAAAAAAAAAAAAAAGACATAGGAATTGAGGGTGCCATCACTTTGGACCAAGTGTTTTTTCTTTCTGCTCACAGTAAATTTGGAAAAAGAAGATCAAGGAAGGGACAACAGAACTGGAGGAGTTGTAACTGAAGTTAGGTACTGGTCCCTGACAGATCATGGCTCTTGGCTCTGTACGTGTTCAAACACTGAAAATGTACAAAAGAGGAAACAAACATTAGCACATCTTTTCTTTTGGAAGTATCACAAAATTGCCAAGCGAATATCACAGCCAATCTTACATCCCTCATGGATCGGTGTTTCATAATGACTGTGGATGGTAGCCAACACTTCACAGTTAACTGTTACATCAGCATTTGATATTTTTCCCTCTTGGAGACAATTCACATCGTCACAAATTCTCCCTGCAAAGCATCCTCAGCAGTATTATGATAATGGTACAACTAAATGTACAACTAAAATTAATTATAAAATGCAAATTTGGCGAAAAGGAGTCTAATAGGGAGATTTCATGACTGAGCTAGAGAAGTTGTGGTTTAGCACTGAGATAGGTCTGATTGCTTGAGCATGTGGGTGCTATGGTAACACAGTTTCACCATTTGGAAGTGCTTAAGCTCAAAACCACAGTATGCTGCACCCTCTTCCTTTTGAGCAGGGTTCTGTAGAAGAGAAACAGAAGTAAACAGCATGAGAGAAACCACAGAGCAGCAAAGGCATCGTTAGCTGCAGTCGAACAAGTGGGTTACTGTAGCTGAACTGTTCCTATGAAGACCAAGGAGGGCATTTAAAATGCAGTGCAATTGATAGAAATGCCTTTCTTCTGCCTGATAAATGCACTATCTTCCTAGATATTTATTAGTTTGTAAGAACTGTGTAACTGGCAAAATGCATTTGAATTAGTGCCTTTGTGTTATGTTCTACTCCACATTTATGGTTTTGTCAAACTCCAGATCTTGTTTGTAACAGATGTTTCCATAAAATTAATGTTTCTAGAGGGAAATTTCTGTTTACCAATGCAGTTTTTTTCTCTAAGAAAAGTAAATTAGAATCAGAAATTTCTGTTTTTGATTAAAAAAAAGATTTCAGATTAGCTGGATGAGCCGAAGAAAAAAAATATTCCAGCATTCTTCTTATGCTTTTCTTCTTATTCTTTCCTTAAGAGAAGCTCTGTATGATAGCAGAATTTGTACTTGGTATTAACTTGGTGGATGTTGACAAACTCAGATTTTTGTAATTCCTCCTCTTTCCTGAGCCTACAACATTGTGTTCCTTCTTCTATCCGCCAGCTATAAATTCTTCTTAATTCCACCCCCTGGCCTTGTATTGATTTCTGGTCAATTTGAATTCATTGCCTTCTGCTTAGTGTTTCTGGTTGACTCTGAAACTGTGAAGGACAGAGGCAGCTCCCATCCTGGAAGCTGGAGAGTAAGGAGAAGGTCATGGCTGTTGTCAAGCAAGAATAAGCATTAATTTTAAAGGTCAATTTTCATTAAAAATACAGTACTGCATCCTATTATACTTAGCTGGTGTGCAGACCCATGCTTACACCTGAGACATAGTTTGCAGAAGGACTGTGCCTTTTCTGCAGTGGAATTCAGGTCTGAGCAAAGGTTCCCCTGTCCTGGGAAGGACAAAGCCTTTGGTTCCCCAGAGATTTATCTGTGGCAGGAAAGAGTTGGCAGAATCACACTCTTAAACAGTGATTGCAGTATTGTAAGGAACTGCACTGGGGACAATTAATGGATTTGTATTAAAGGAAACAGTTTGAGAAACTCACACCAAAACTGTTTAGTTTAATTATCATTTTGGACAGTCAGAATGAATGCTTAGATCCTGATGCCAAAAGGATATGATTGGCAATCTATGATCAACACGCTTAAGAATTTTTCTTATATTAAAATTTATAGTTCCAAGTTTTGATCCCAAAGTTCCAGATGAAAATAAATATCACGAGTATTTCCTGTGTGAATAGAAATTCTAATTCTTAATTGCTTTTAATTCTCAGCTTCTTTTAAATTTGTAGCATTCCTAGGACTGCTGAAGTTTTTTATCAGTTAGGGTTATGGATTATTTTGAAGTGCTTTCCTGTCTCCATCCACGACAAACAAAACCCTTAGCATTTGTTTAGGACCATCTGAATTGTCCCAGTTTCCTGAGAAGTTTCTACATGTTAAATTTGAAGGATTAATTTTTATTTTCTTTTTAACTCAAAGCATTCAAAATTTCACGTTTTTTTGTGTGAACTGTAGGCGTCTTTTTTTTAGTTAATTTTCAAAAAGCAGCAAGTTGTCCAGAAAATAGGATCAGCTTTATTTTTTTCCTCAAGACAGAATGATAAAGATTGAAGTGCAGTTCTGCACTCTGACTGTGGAAGCACTTTGGCACACGATTCTGCTTTTAAAATTTGAGGCGTCCTCTGTGGTATAGAAATACTCAGACGTTTAAGTGTTTGCAAGCCTACTCATAGGTTTGCCCAGGTTTATTTATAAAGTAGCAATGGATCTCTTTATTTTGTGTTTGTGGCCAAAAGAAGCAGTAATATTCTGGCCCTGATGCTCATTTACTTTAATGTCCCCTTAGCTGGCTCTGGCAGCAGAAGGGAGCCTTAAAGTAGGTGTGAATTACATCCTATCCCACTTGAAGTTTAAAAATAAATCAAAGAAGGGTGGCTGGCAGCATTTTGTAAGGCTCCTTGCCTTACTCACCCTTCACCTCCCACTAGGAACTGTTCTTTTTTTTTTGCAATTTAGGATTGGCTTACAGTGGAGCTGACTAATGTCTGCGCTCTTTGCTAGAGGACCCCCTCAAAGAGCTTTACTCCATCTGAACAAGACCACATCCTGTTACTTTCAGCGCAGGCGTGAAGAACCCTGCCCCTGCTGAAACTGTGAAAAGGGGGAAGACCTATTCTGGACCTACGCTGGCTGTTTTGTCTGAAGCCCTGCTAGGTGGGGGATGTGGGGTCTGCCCAATATGCCAAAGGGTGGAGAACACCTGGGACAGGGCGGCAGCTGTGCAGAATCACTGAGCTCTTCTCCTGGCAGAGGAGCCCGGATGCAGACACGAGGCTGAGAGGATTACTTCCTCTGCCCCTCCCGAGCTCGAGCAGAGGCACAGAGTGCAGCTGGATGCAAAGAGCCAATAGGTATGGCACCACACTAGATAAAAAGCCAAATGCACTGTCAGCAGAAAGGGACCCTCATTACCTCATTTCTCTGAGCTGCGTGCACTGAAGGACCTGTGTACAACCTGACTGCAGGCACAGCCCTGCCCACAGCACCAGTGCCCTGGCCTTGTGCACCTCCAGGGATGGGTCATCCACATCTTTTCTGGGCAGCTTGTGCCAGGGCCTCGCCACCCTCTGAGTAAAGAATTTCTTCTTAACATCTAACCCAAGTTTTGCCTCTTTTAGTTTAAAGCCATTCCTCCTTGTCCTATCACTGTTTCCCCTGTAAGAGATCGGTCCCCTTCCTGCTTGTAAGCTCCCTTCAAGGACTGGAATGCTGCAATGAGGTCTCCCCGAAGCCTTCTCTCCTCCAAACTAAGTAAGCCCAAGTCCCTCAACCTTCCTTCGTAGGAGAGATATGCTTCAGTTAATATCTTCTTGCCCATAAAAACATTAAGTTTTCAGGCTTTTAACGCAGGTTCTTCTGTTTATGTAATAGGAGTTTCGTTTAATTACATACAGGCACATGAAGCATGTGCTGGAGAGTTCTGCTTAAAGAGGTTGTACCTTGAAGCACACTAACTTTTAACATATCCTAGACCTTAGCTGTCTGCTCTTGGGTTGCTTGTTTCTTCCAAATGGAAAGTGTTTTCACTTTATTCTGCCTTTCCTTAGAGGGCATCAACAAACATTAACTTCTTAGAAGAGTGCAACCATAGTTCACTACAGCAGGTCCAGAGTCGTGACTGCAGCAGTGACAAAGCTGCTCCTAGGCCTCCAAATGTGAGCTTATACCTTGTTCTCTTTGGGGCTTAAGATGTTTGTGGTTGTTGGGTTTATTTTTTTGTAGCCTGGTTTCTTTCAAAGTTGTTCTGTTTACTCTTGTTGAACACAAAAAGACTTCTTCAGAATGTAATAGTCCCATGTTTCAATCTTGGGCCTGAATGCCTTCAGGCTTTCAGGAGAAAGCATGATTAGCTCATCCAGTTTAGGAGTATTTCTTTGAGACGCTGTCATCTCAACTAAAGCCTTTCTTTTAAGCAGCAGCTGTACTCTTGTCTGCCAACTGATAGTGAGACGTTAAAGAGAACCAAAGGAATTAGCCAAGCTGTCCATCTGCTGGCAGGATGTGCTGGTGGGATCTTTTTGCATGGTACCTGGCTAAGGCCTAGAGCTGCTCAGACACTATTGATAGGTCATAAGTCTTTTGGGTAAGTCGGCAGGAAGAAGCCAGTGGCCAAATTAAGAGAAAGCAAAGGGAAGCTTGCATGCGCTTTTTGGTACTTTTTATGTACTTTACTTCTTGCACTTGGATTATCTAGGCGATCCTCTGTATATTATCTTAAAAACAGCTTCTTAATGGATGCACTTAAAGATGAGAGAAAAGCATTTCCTATTTAAACGCAGACCAACTTGCTCAGTTTGGTAATCATCAGACTTTCATACTGCTTGGCATGGTTTTGAGGGGCTCAACATCTTTATTAATTTTAAGGATATTCTTACATTTCAGCCTCCAAGTTTCCAGAGACATTTTTTAGAATGTGTGAGCAAACAGTTTGGACTTTGCAGTTAACTTTGTTAACCAGAGATTGGCTCAGACGTATTTGAAAACTGTGGGACTTTTAGAGAAAAGTAAATCAATTTTAGCAACATGCCTACTCATACTGGAGTATTACAGTTTGTTTGTTGGGTTCCCTTTTGTCCCTTCAGTTTAGGATCTCTCTGTAAATATCTGCCTTGCTGTTTGAGAGGACTTCTTTAGTGTTTTGGTGCCACCTATTGAATTCTTATTAACTGCATCCTATTCCATTGCTGCAATGAATAATAGCATTGAATCACGGAACAGGAGATTTATAAACTGCTCAGAATGACACGAAACTGCCACACAGTTCTGTTAAAATTCCAGTGCTTATTCCAAGGCAAAAAGGGTAATCTAGGACTGTTATTTTTCAGACTGCTTTAAGAAGTGATCTGCTCTAGCTGACCCTGGTGCGGGTCAGACTAGACAGGACAATCTCCTCTGTCAACTCTCTCCAAACTTCATCAGTTCTTTGATTGTGTGTAACACGTAGCATCTGTCACCATGAGCAAGCAAGAAACTGTATTTACAGTAGTATCATCATCCCTAACTTTACAAGGGAAAGAATGAGGAAAATGGCTTTCACTGGAACTGTAAGGAAATCAATGAGACAGCCTGAATTACAACACTGTGACAACGCTTTTGCTCATATTACCCAACTTAAGTCAAAAGAGGAAATCTTTAAGTATACATTTTTGTCTCCATAATGTTTCCATTAAACACCTAGAAAATATTTTGAATTGTTTCATTAGCCACTTTGCAATATTTCAACTCCTTTTATTATTATTTTTTAAAGTGAAAGTCAATCTGTACAGATGCTTACATAAAGTAAATTTTAGGCATGAAGTATACTTAATGCACTTAACACTTAACACCAAGCAAGGCAAGGCTTGGGAAGAAGGGGGAATAATTGATTCTTCCGCTGATAAGCCAATTGAAGAAAGTCACTTTCACTGTCATGGTATGATTTTTCTAACTGCCAGCTTTCAAACACCGAGTTTAAAAAACATGAAGGTACTTGGAGACTGAATAGATTATGGTAAATATGATTATATATGTTAGCATTACGTAGTTCTTTGGCAGCTTAATCTATATAGCTAGATTATACAATTGCTGTTAACAAACTTTCCAGTCCTTACCTGAGATTTCAGATGCTGAAGGTACGTTGATGGTTCAAAAGATCATCTATGTTTTTGTTTCTTAACTTTAACAGAAATATAATGGAGAAGGACTAGTAGCAAAAGGGCAAGAAAGGAAAAACACAAGTGACAGAAGAGAGTTGACAGTTTGTGGACAGTTACAGCAAGAAGCATGTGAACAAGTGGAAGCTTGCTTGTTATTAGAAGCATGGCAATCGTGTTAGAGAGAGATGTCTTCAGGAAGTGAGCAGGGCTTTTAAGCTTCTTTATTCAAAGTGGAAGCTTCTAATCCTCAAAGTGAGCAAAAGATACAGTGATGAGGACAAACTTTTGTTGGTGGACGCTCCTGCAAGTTGTTGTTCTCACAGTTCCAGCCGTTGTCAATTATTTTTGTCTCTCCTTCTCCTGATATTACATTACACAAATCTAGAATGGTTTTGGTCAAAGTTTCAAAACAAAGTGTTAAGCTGAGGTTTATTTTTATAGCTGTGAAAAAGTCACAGCTTCCAGCTGAAATCAGGGAGTAGTTTATAAGAGGTTAACTTAGAGATAGCGCTTTCAGGAGATTTTCTTAAATATCAGCAGGGTGGTCCAGGAAAAGTGCTGGGATTTAGAAATGAATATTAGTAAAAGTAAAGGGCTTTTAGTAATACTGAGTCAAATATTTCTAGCTTTCATGTAGTTGTGGGTTATATACCACTAAGGTTTTCTTTGAGAAGAGCATTAACCTTGGTGTTTTTCTTGCTAATAAAGTCATTCTTTCATCCAAGTCAAGCTCCATTTGTTGATATTATTCATACACGCTGCTGTGTGATGAACTGAAAGATTTTGAGAGTTTTAGTTTTTGTTATTGCAAAATGCACTAAAAACTATGGAAATGCCATTTAAGTACTGTCCAGTATCTTCTGTCCTAAGAAACGTTGTTTAGAGAAAGCCATACAAACTTCCGGTCTTTTCATACAGTAGATGAGCTTCTCACCTTCATGCATTTCTCACTTGATGATATCTTTTTCTCACTGTGCAGCAGGAAATGATAATCTGACCTCTGCCAGCTCTCTCTCCTCTACGTTACCCACACCTACACCTCCACGCTCCACGTCATTCTCACCTCCAAGCACCACTGCAGGTAACCGTGAAATCGGGACTGTGGCACTGCTGCTCTTCTGTTTCAGCTGAGCTGGCATCCATCACAGCCTTCCTTGAAGCCATCCCTTAGGCTGCATGGCACAGACTCCCTCAAGACTCAGGAAAATGGAACTTTAATGTGGACAGTATCAGTTCATATACTATACACTTGATGTTTTGGGGTCCTTGTTGTTGCTACATATCTTTAAATATTACTTTAGAATAAGTAATTCCCCAGGGAGAGCTCAGCTGATAGGAGAGATGAATTATTCTTCTTTATTATTATTTTTATTGTGCGATTATGTATGATTCATTGAAAGTGTAATTTACTTTTTTTTTTTTTCTCTCTCTTTCTCTTAAGGAGCTCAGCCAGCAACAACTGGTAAGAAATGTTTAATTTAAATTACTGAACTTTGTTGACACCTTTTTTCTTATGGTTTCTTCTTCCCTTTTCCTGCCCACAGTTATCTTGTGTAATGCCTTTTCATTCAGCCCGGTGAAATGAAATATGCTTTTTTAAGAGGGTAGAATATCAAACAAGTCTGCTTTTGAGTGACGTACTTGAGAATATTTAAACTCAGCATATATTATGGAAGATGTGCAACCAGTACCGTAGTGGATTATGTTTGCTGGATATTCACTTGCCTCCTGTTCCCCCCAGGTCCATGAGCCTTGCACTTACATGGTAGCTTTGATTCCTACCAAGTTCACATAGCCTCAGCAGGGCTGTGTGCAGCTTCGTGTCTCTCCTCGAGTTAATGTCTCCAAAGCATTTGACGCTATGCCTCTCACCACAGGTGCCTCTCCCGCAGCCAGCACGCACCTCTCCACGCACACAGGCTCTGGCCCAACCACAGGACTCGGCCACTCCCAGCATAGCAGCCCTGCTGCCCTCACCACACGCACTCTCACTACCTTTCATCAAACTGCATCAGGTTTGCTTACTTGTTTCAGGTGCTGTGCAATGCCCTCAGAGCTATAGGGAAAAACAGAGTACTGTAACCTCGGTAACTTTTTCCACCTTGTGGTTTATCAGATAGAACAGGTACTTGCAATTCAGCATAGTGGCAAGAGCCCAATTGTATTTGGGATCTGGTATCTGATGGACAAGTCTTGCAGTCATCTCAGTAGTATCGTAACTCCAGTGAGTGAGGCTGCTATCAAAGCAAGAACCGCACAAATGGATCTAAGAGAAAAGAGGAACTTGTCAGTGGTTTGTAAGCAGGGGGATAAATACTAACAGTAAGTAACATAAGCAACGTATCTTATCTGCCTAATAACCCCAACTGGATTATTGTTTCTGAAGGAGCATGAGCACTATTCATAGTTGGGTTTTATTGTAAGAACACAGCAACATGCCTTAGTTCCTTGTTCGCAAATATTAAAGCAGTTTTTATTGTACTCTATTCTATTGACTCTATCCTGGATTATGCATAAAAAAAAAAGAAAGAACAACAGAAAGAATGGTCTCCTTCTGTGGCAAAATTCATTTTTAAAGGGTATATTCCTAAAAGTTTGCTTTCTTTTATTGGATAAATTAGCATGATCCTTCTTACAGCACTCTTCTCTAATTTAGAAAAACCCTGGATTTAAAAAAAAAAAAAAAAAAAAAAGAAGGGGAGGAGGGAGTATAGTGTATGATATTACTGGTGACATAGCCACATGCAATAGTTGATTTTACTTCTTAAATGCTGATGTGTTGTTTATTCCCTTACAGATTATTACAGTTCAACATCCTTGCACAGCACCACCTCACCAGTCATCATGCCAGCAAGCACTGAGACCATCCCCACTAGCACTATAGGTGACAAACTTGCACACAGTTGTCACAATTATGATACCGCAAGCACAGAAAATGTGTTAGAATGAGAGAAATAATCCTGATTTATTTAAAATCAAACTTTAGGAATACAACTGCATTAAACTTCAGGGTTTGTTTTTTTTTTAATGGAATATTATTAATAGCACAAGAAACGAGATATACTATTTGCTGAGTGAAAGAAGAATAGCAGAGGTGCTGCTCAGCCAGCTGGCTCCTGTGCTGGAGGGACACAACTCCAGGGCCTTTCTTCTGGAGGGAAATTCAGATTTCAGTCTCTTTGGATAATACTTTTACCTTAGTACATTTTAAATAATTGGTTGCAGGATGAAGTTCTTTGTTTAGGCTTGTGTACAAATTTCCTAAACACTGGTTCTTAATTCCTTTTAGACATTCCAGTGTAAAAATAATTGTAAAGTAGTGTGTAATGTTGAACAAATCTGTTTTCAGAAAGAGTAGCTATGCGTAAAGTAGGAAAATTTTGTTTCTTTAGTGATATTATAAACTGTCAGACATTACATAGCATATGTATTCTGGGATGCTGTTATAACTCATTATATCACAAAGAATGAGTGAATTTGGAATATTCTGGTATAACTTTGTATGGAGTAACGTTACAAAGAAGTAGTTTGACACCATTTGAAGATGGTGAAGCATGCATGATCTTTAAAAGAACTGGCTAAGAAAAGTGTGTAGGTAGTTGATATTTTCTTCCCTTTTCCAGATGTGAGTAGAGTTACAATATTTGTAATGTATTGAAGAGTTTTGAGCATTATCAGTTGTACTCCTCTAACGCTCTGTGAGAAGCATACCTTCTTTTTTTTTTTTTTTTCTTTTCTTACAGAAAGTACTACAACAACAACAGAAGAACCTTGTGGTAAGAAAGAACCCCCTTATTCATCTCAGCCCTACTGGTTGAGCAAATCAGTAAACTCAAAGAAAGCTGATCGCAAAAACAAATTAATTACCTTCTGGACTGTCTTGCAATTCTGGAAGATTGGCACTAAAGTTATTAACACTTCTGGCCTTCTCATCTCCATTCACAGAGCTGCTGAACTGCCCTTGTACTAGGCCGTTCAGGGCTATGGAAGAACCTACTCTAATTTCACGAGGCCCTCTCTAATTTTCCCCTACCATGCCAATAATCACATGCTTCAAAACGCAATTCATAGCTATAATAAATGTAAAGCTTGGATATTGGTTTCTCTCTCTTTGAAATCACTCCCCTCTCTGATTTTCAGGAATGGTTTTTGTTGTTTACTAGGTAGCTGTGAAATGTTTTGAACAAGAAAATCTTAAATTTCTCTTCAAGCAAATGATTCAATGTGTCAAAATAAAATATTTATCTTTCAATTGATATTTTAAATAATAAAAATAATGTTGTTCTGGAATGTTAATCTTTTAAATTCTTTAGGTTTCCTTACTAGAGAATGATTTAAAAGAATATTTTCCTAAGTAAATTTTCTGTTTTAACTGAACTAGTTTTAAAGTAGAAGTTATATAAAAAATGAAGTATAAAAAAGCAAGCAATTGTCCTTTATTTCTAATTCTTAAAACAAGTATGATGATACTGCGGGTGCCAAGAAAACATTTAATACTTCTTAAAAATTGTCATAAAATTATGGTTGACATTTTTCCTTTTCTTTTAGGTAATGATACTGATGACGTGATTATAGAACACAAGAATGACTCAGCTGAAGTTACGCTAAAGAATCTCAAAGGAAACAGAAAATATAGTATTTTGAAGGAAGGTAGGGTGGAGTCACAACTGAATGCCAGCAACAACAAAGCAGTGCTTGAGTGGTGCAGAAGATATACAGTTCGATCTGATAATTGCAACGACACGTATCTTACTATTCCACCTGGTAGGTATATATGGGTTTTAGTAATTTCTTTTTTAATTAATTAATTTTTTTCATATGGTAGTTCAGCTGTAATGGCTTTTCTAATCTATTGTTGTCTTTTCAGGGACTGACAGAGGTTTTCATGTAAAAAATGTAATTTTCTCTTTGAAAATGTAAAAAATAAACTTCATCTGCACTGGCCACATGCAGCATGGCTAGCAGTAACAAGGCCACCGCATACTAGAAAGCTATTATTTATGCTGGAGGTTTTGTTCATTAATGATATTATTTTTGATGGATTAAAAGTTTCATTTTTTTATTTGAATGCCAACATTGTATCTTATTTCATAAATACCTTTTAGTTTTCAGTTTCAACTTCTTGTTAAATTCTTTGCGTATTATTCTCTGCTAATTGTATCTTCATGTTGCAGAACAAATAAATATAAAATAACATCAATATATGTAACTATTATCACAGTGACATTTAATATTAATCCTTTCTAGATGAAAAAAAGTATATTTTTGAAGCCCGGGACATTAGAAACAACTCTGCAACAGTGTATTTAAACTCTTTATGTGGAGATTGCAACGATGACCATCCTAATGTGACTGTTAGCTGCAAAACAAGTAAGATATGTCTAACATATTTTAAAAGCTGATCATTTTTAATTATTTTTTAAGCAATGTAGATGTTGGTTTTGGATGAGACTGGCAAATTTAAATTAATTGCATTAGTGTGAGGGAAGAGTTGTTCAGAATTTCTGAGGTCAGCAGCTCAGAGACTACTGTCTGGGGTTTGCATGCCCTGAAGGACATCTGGAGAGAGTTCAAGCCCAGAAAGCTCACTTGCTGAGATTACCAGCTTCACAAATTGCAGACATAAGGAGCTTTTGAGCTCCTGCTTGATGGCCTGAAGGAAAAGTGAGAACTTAGAGACCTGAGTGTCTGCTGTGAGCTGCTTCCTTACAGACTACCTAGGCAGCTGGTTCTGCAGGCTCCTGTACGGTGAGAATTGAGGCACTCTGTTCTTGGAGTTTGCCAGCTTTGGAGTCTGAGGAAACATTAGTTCGATGGCAACTGATGTTGTACAGAAGGGAAGAGCTATTGTTTCCCGTAATGATAGAGCTGCCTTGCACTGAGATCTTGATAGAATAGAGTGTTGGCAGTCACTAACTGTGTGAAATTTAACAAGAGCAAATGCTGGATTCTGCACCTGGAACTGTGTAATCTTGCAAGCTCATATAGTCTGGGCAACAAATTGCTGCAGCGCAGCCCTGTATACAGAGATCTGGGTGTTTTAGTTGATGGTAAAAGTTCTCCTCAGATAGGATAGCCAAGCACTGCAACAGTTCCCCAGGGAAATGGTCGTGTTCCCAAGCCTGCTGGTGTTCAAGAAGTGTTTCAACAGTGCTCTTAGATATGTTTTTTTATTTTGCACTGGAATTGGACTCAATGATCCTCACGGTCCCTTCCAATTCACAATAAAGTCTATGATTCCAGTGTCCTGGGATTGAGGTTTTGCACTTGAGGAAGCTGAAGATTGTGACAGTAGTGTCGTGGCTTCTTAGCTCACCAAGTTTCTGGCATGAATTGCTTTATTTCTATGCTTAAACTATTGGAAAGTCAAATCATATGAGTGTTAGTGATGAAAAGTAAAGATCTATGCAAACTGAATTGATGTAAAAGCACGTAGAACTCAGTCATCAGATGAGCTTGTATGCTTTTCTGTTTGAGGTACTTCTGTAGTTTTCTAGATTTTATACTGATTAAATGCAGTAGAGCAAATCCCGGTTGAAATGATATTTTGTACTTTTAGAGTTATGAAAAATATAAGATATTTTTGTGTCCACAGATCCCACAAGTTCCGATTGGGAAAGGAAAGTAATTAATTGCTCCATATTGATGAAGGGTTTATCATCCGACAGTGAGTACGACTGCAAAGTTACAGTAGAATTTTTTAAAAAGAGCTTTACCAAAGAAATCAAAATAGCCACAGATTATGATGGTAAGTATAATGCTTATTTTTGCTTTACGCTCCATATATTTCTAGAAAAACCCATTATGAGTTCCACTATCTCTTTTCCTGAGGATGAAGATATATGTTGGGCATCATGCTCAGCCAGTCTCAGGTTCTCTGCCAGCTCCTGCTGCCCCATTTCCCGTCCTTTGTATTTTTTTGACCATAGTCGCAATTGTCTTTTCCTTTTCCAGCCCTTGGCTCATACCTGCAGTCTGATGCCATCCTCTCCTTCTCTCAGAGATTAACTTTTTTTTTCAAGGGAGAGAACTTGACTTAATATAAGCAAGTTTCAGTGTGTCATAAAATCATAGAATGGCCTGGGATGATAGGGACCTTAAGGATCATCTAATTTCAACTCGCCTGCCTTGGACAGGGTCGCCAACCACTAGACCAGGCTGCCCAGTGCCTGAAGGTGCAGGCCTAGCCAAAAACAAGAGTTGAATTCTTGCTTTTGAAGAAAGGTGTGATAGAATAATTGCAAAGAATGTCTCCAGAGAAAATGATATGTTTTTCTACTGCATTGTCCTTGGAGATGGCTAAATGGTTTAGCTTTATTTTCTGAATTAAACAGAAAATCACCCTAAAACAAGTAACCTGTAAAGAAAATGTCAGGATAAAAAAAATATATATATTGTTAAAATTATAAGGAATTTAAAATATTGCATTTTAATTGAAAGTGTTGGAAAATTATAGTAATATGTGATATTGCTGTATTCACGTTTATCTAAAATTTAATAAATTTATGAAATTTCTCCAATTTTGTGTTTTTATATGTACTCTCTTTATAGTTATGTATAATTTCTCTGAATGAAATGTACTATGCAAGATCTTAAATGATATTGGTATCTTGTGTACTGTCTAATGAAATTTAATTTAATCAAAGTAGATATAAAAAGGAGTATTTTGCTTTTTTATTCAGACTTTTTCTTCCCACCATATTTTTTTCAAACAGCTCCAGAAGCACCAGAAAACTTTTCAGTAGATCCTACTGACAGAAATGTAAAAGTTACGTGGATGAAACCTACCAACACATCAGAAAAACAGATAGATGGCTATACTGTGAATTGCAATGACACTATTATATGTAAGTATTGCCCCTTTGTTATAGAATAATTGCATACATATTTTAATATTTACAGAGCCCTAAGCATGATGCATTTTCCAAATGTATTTCTTAAACCCATCCAGTAAAAACAATTAAACATATTTTTTGTACAAACATTTTTTAACATTTCTTTGAGGTTGCTCCACTTCAGCGATGTGGTTATTCAGTTTATCATTTCAGGACATCACTCTGTCACCCTTCAGTTCTCTTGTGTCTTGCAATAAAAATGTCCCAATAGGATCAGTTACCTGATAAGTTTTTAGCACAGTACTCTCTGCCTCAGAAAATGGGCCTACAGCTTGTTAATATACTTTCTGAGAAGATATATTCCTGTTTAGAATTCTAATTTGTAACAAATCAGAAATTTGTGAGAAAGTGGAATCTTTTTTTTTTTTCCTAGGGAAAAAAACTG
>JACDJE010000009.1:534626-562667 GCA_016647715.1 Pavo muticus | reverse complement strand
TTTTTTTTTTTTTAATAGAAAGGTTAAGAACACTTAATACAAAAACTTTTAGCTATTTTCTTCCCATAGCACTTTTTTCCGTTTCAGCTTAACATAGTAGACTTGGTGGGTAGGTTGTCGTAAAGCAGCACTGAAACTGTTTATTCCTTCAAGCATGATAACTTGGAATTGAACTTTTTTAAGAAAGACTACAGATTTGTGTTTGCTTACTGAAATGGTGGAAAGAGCAAAAAGGGGGCTGCTTTCTATATGAAAATAATGTACGTAAAAGTCAGGGGTCCTAAGTACAGGATTGCATATACGTGTTTAGACAAGTAAATCCAGGCTCTTCTCACTCCCTTTATCTATGCTGTTTTAGACTATGTTACACTTAGATGGATGTGTTGGTCCCCATTATACCGGGGCCATATATTCTGTCTGTGAGCTTTTCTTCAAAATAAGAAACATGCTGGGAAGTGGTGTTTTGAAAAGAAAGAGCCTGATATGTTATTTCAGAAAATATTTGTTAAATTTAAATAGCAATTAAAATTAGATAGTAATTAAAATAGAAGTACACAACAGTGGATTTGCATAACTCTGATGAGGCGCAAGAGATCACATGCATAAATCTTAATTTCATTTTTCTTTTTTAAGACAACAGGGCCGTGAATGAAACCAGCTTTACTTGTGGTGATTTAGAACCCTATAGCGATGGCTTTGTGTCTGTAAAAGCATTTAAAAAAAGCAAGTATGGGGATGAAACCTTTTCAAGAGAACCAGTGAAAAAGGAATTTAAGACGAAACCAGCAAGTATGTCTCATTTGCTAGTTGTTGCAAACAAGGCTGACATTAACACAGGAAATATGTAATTTCTTATTGCACTTCATTGCAATTTTATATGTTACTACTGTTTCCTCGTAAAATTATTAACATTCTTATTTTTACCGACCCTTATATTATTAGTGTTCCATTTTTGATTATTTAGTATTATTTTTAATTAAACATTTAATATATTTATCCACATTAGATTTTTTTTTTTTAATTGCATTCATTTGAAATTTATGACAAGAAGAACAGAAGAACCCCCTCCCACCGGATTTTGAATATGTTTCCTGATGGAGACAAGGGTTAATGTAGACATTACTGCTTCCTATTTTATTGGTGGTAGTGATGATGGGTTGGTTGGTTGATTGGTTTCTTTCCCCTAAGGCTCAAAACTGAGCACGGAAGTCAGTGTGGCATCACCAGTGCCATAACCTGATGGGATACAAAATTAATATTTTCTCCAGCTGCACAGAGTAAGAAAAAATACTTGATAATGAAAAATAAAATATTATTTTTGTGCTAGTGATGTTACAGTAGCTTAAATTGATGTGCTTTTTTGTGTATGCATGTTTGTTTTTGTGTTTGTTTTGTGTTCTTGTTGCTTGTGAATATCACCAGATCTGACTGCTGTTTTTATTAATGTGTTTCTGTAGGTCTTTGGGAAATATTTCTGGCAGGCTATTCTTTTGAATTTAAATTCTATCTCTCTTTGGAATGTTGAGAGTTTTGCATCCAGTTTTGCTTATTATTCATGAAAGCACTGGAATATCCCTATTACTCTGGGTCAGTTTGGTAACAAATCGTAGTTTATACATAGAAGAATATAAGATAAAAATTATCACTTGAATCCCCATAGGTCTAAAACAACATCAACAAAAACTGATAAATGAATTGATTGATAATGTAATGTGCTTGATCTGAGACTTAACAAAAACTGAAAAATGACCTTATTTTTTAAACAGTCCTGATTATAGGATGATTATTATTTTTTTAGTTGTTTGTTTAGATTAAGATAATCTAGTTTGAAAACCACTGTATTTTGGAGCCCCTACTCTCCTGGGCTCCAGTCATATTTTAATACATCAGGTAGAGATTATGGTCCATGATATATTTAAAGGTCTAGGAAAAAAAGTTCCTTTATTATTCGTGAGAACTACAATTTGATCGTTTTCATGAATTCATGGTACTAAACCTTCTCCAGCTGCTACAGCAGATGATAACATGATCAAGCAGATACTGAGAGAGTTTTTTTGATTTCTTGAACAGGAGAACATGTCATTAGAGCACAGCTCCTTGGGAATAGAAAAAGCTACAATTTGGAAAACACTTTTCCATCTTCAACACGCACATTCCCACAAGAAATGCTTTCTTTCTTTCTTGTCCCAGTTCTTTCAGCAGCATGCTGAAACTCCCAAATGTGCCCTGTGGATTAAAGTGAATCAGGAACCACAGCCCATCCAGCAAAACAGTGTATCCTTCTGCCCCCCAGATGAAATTCAGTCTGCTCATAAAGCCTCACACATCTTAACACTCCATATGAAGAAAAAACAGCTGCATATTTATACTTCTTAGTGTACTGGCTTGCAACTTGAAGTGATTTTTGAAGAAAATTTCCATGACAGTGTGGCTAATAGATCTGCCTTAAGTGGATGATTATTTACTGTGTTCTGTGGCTTCAGCAGCTCTCAGTGAAAGGTCCCTTGGGCTGTGTCCCCATTCTTAAATCTTTCGCAGCACAATGCAAAATTAAAGGTAGAAAACATAGATTAGACTTATTAGATCTGTTAGCATTAAAAAGTAAAAAGTTTTAGGAGTTTTAGGACAATATGACACTTGAATCCAACTAGTACTTTTCCACATCAGTTTTGAAACCTATATACTCAGGCTGAAATCTTTGTTTGTTCCCATGTTTTGTCTGTTGTCCCACATTCCTCAAATGGGTAAGTGACATCAGAAGCAAAAGATAGTTGCCATCTTATTATCTTTGCAGCCCGACTTCCGGTGGAGCTCTGTTCCTCCCAGCTGTCTCAGTTCCCTTTGGCAGCTTTTTCAGTTCAGATAAGGCCAAATTGATTTCCCAAATTGATTTTTTTTCATCGTGTTAAATTGGGACTGTGATTTTTAAGGAAGAAATTGCGTAACATTGTTAAGAGGGGATATAACAAGTAGACATGAACACATACTGTTAAAATGTTTGGTTTGAAATGATAAGAATGGATCCAGTAACACTTCTTTTACAAACAGAACCAGAGAAAGTGACTGACTTCAAACTAAAATTGACGGCTGATAATACTGTCCAAGTTCTCTGCAAAAGTCAAAAAGTGTATGGAAAAGAAACAAAATTTGAATTGTCTTGGAATTCCAGCAGCAAGACTGATGAGAATGAGAGTAAGGATGAATGCAATTTTATAATAAGTGATCTCTCTTACTTGACAAAATATACATTTAAGGTAAGTAAGCTTATTAAGCTAAATACAAAGCAAAACTCCTATATTTACATTGTTTAGGTGCGCTATACTTGATTTTAGAGAAAAAGGCAAATCTGCTTGGTGGAGATCTTCTATCGATCTTGCAGGCAGGAGATGTTAACAAGTAGCTGTTACTTATGAAATAACGTCTCTGCATATGTTTCTAGTAGTATCAATCAAGCCCTTACCTGCTACTCCACATAGATTCTGACAGCATGCAACGTACAAGCTGAATAGCTTGGGACGGAGAGAAGGACTTTCTATAAAGAAAATGAAGAAGGAGGGATAAATCTACAATAGTATAAAAGATATGAACATATCTAAACAAAGCTGATACTTTATCTAACAGTTAAAGTAACCAAAAGTTAATATTTCTAGAAAGCAACTTTTTTAACGGTTGTCTTTGGCCTTTGTAATTTAACCTTTTATGAATAAATTCCAGTACAGTAATTGGCTTAGAAATATCCAAATCAGTTTACTCTTTATATATTTGGTATTGAAGCAAATAAAATAATGACGCTTCTTTACACAATGTTTGATTTCTCTTTCAGATTTGAGAGATTTGGTTAGAGACAGAATATAGTTGTAGATGCATCTGTCTTGGACTTTGTAAAATGTCTCCTGTTTCATTAACATTGTTATTCAGTTAAACAGTTATTTCTGGATCTAGATCTCGCTGTAACTTAGCTGGAAATGTGAGATGCACTATAACAGGCTGTCAATGAGATTGATTCATTGAAAACAGATATATTTGAAAGACCTACAGATTTTTTCTTTCTAAAGAATTTATGCAAGCATTTTTACTTGATGTATCTTAACATTTTTATTATTCTCACCCACTGTATGCAGATCTCTGTGTTTAATGGAGTATATAAAGGAGACTCAGTATGTGAGGAAATATATACCAGATGTAAGTAAAAACATACAGCATCTTTAGTTTTTGACTTGAGCGTAGTGTGGAGTAATGGCGTAAATTCTGAATTCTGTTACAGTCTGCCTATTTGTATAGGTAATAATTAACAGCATTCAAAAAAAAAAAAAAATTGTCCTTCGACATTAATGTAAAAGACCACGTTAAGAAGTCATCAAACACAACTTAGAATGCCTACATAGCCATGGCTTCCTCATGCGACATTCTAATCTATTCAGAAATTCTTTCCTCTAACTTAAATTGTTCACTTCAGAATTATTTTCCTGCATTCAGATGTTGTGTTCCAAGAGCTGTGTTTTGTAAGGGAATTCCCGCTCCCATGGAGTGTGTGTGTACAATTCCAAATATTTTAAGAAAGTCGAAGTATGGTAGGCAGGAAAAGTATAGTAGACAAGAGATATAAATGAAGAAGAACTTTGTGTATTACTTAACTAAAGTAACTTATTTACATGGAAGACTTTTCCCATTGCATCTTTTTGGGAGACGCACGTTCATGAGTGCCAAAGAAGTCTAATCAGCCATCAGAGTCCAGGGAACATGTCACTGATCTCCCACGTGAGAAATCCTGTTTTGAATTCCATTCTAAATGAAGGCTGGATTAAAGTAATTGGATAAATGACTTTTTCATTTGAAGAATATCTGTTACTAAAATGTCTTGGTAGACCTCACAAGAGCTGTCATTTTAAAAAAATAAAATTAAAAATTAAAAAGAGGTAAATCAAGAGATCAGTTGAGGAACAGAACTTTTTCTGACCAACTACCCAAGACTTCACATGTCTATTTGTGTAGTGAGCAGATGATGACAGAATGGGCCGTCGTGCGGAGGGCAGGCTGCACTTGCTGGTGGAGCTGCTGCGGCCCTGGGGATGAGGTCCCCCATTCCCACCGCTCACACACTAGGAGCAGCTCCAGCTCCCTGTTCAGTGAGTGCAGCATGCAAACCAGGGCCGTGCCAGGCTGGTGAGCTGTGGTATTTTGACAGGTGGACATGGAGGCCTACAGTGAAAGTTATAATGAGGAAGAAATTGTTCCCTCCTTTTCTGTGAGCTTAACGTTTTTTGACTTTGGAATAACAAACCTAAACTTAATATTTAAAAGTTAGTACTTAGTTGTTTTCACATACACACACACATACACACACACACACACACACAAAAAAAAAATCAAAGAGCCTCGCCCTGGTTTGTGTACATACTTTTTAAAATCAAAGAGAGAAAAGATAGAAAATTTATATACTCTTAATTATTTATCTGAGAAATAATGTGTTTATTCTTTGCCTGTCTCTAGATAACTCGAGGGCCCTGATTATATTCTTGGTGTTCTTGATTGTTGTGACATCAATTGCTTTACTATTGGTTCTATATAAAATCTATGACCTTCACCAAAAAAAGCTTAGGTAAGCGTCATATTTCTCTCCCTTTCTTAAAAATATATTTTTTCTTTTCTGTTTTTCAACAACATTTCACAAGCAGTAGTGCAGAAGTGTTAGAAGTCTCATATTTCACTAATCCTTGGAACAGTCATCCATTCATCTTTTCATCCTTTCAAAAGAAACTCAGAATCCCTCTTGTTGCCTTGTCTGGCAATGCAAGTACAGTGAGAGAGAATTAAAATCTCCCTGGTGTACCTTTTTGTCTGAAACACGGAGGGACTAATCTGCTAGAAGGAAATGCTTGTCACTATGTTTGTGAAAAATATTCACAAGTTATCTGGAATACCTCTCCTAAATGATTTCAATTAAAAGTATTGGAAATGATGCACAGTTTCTTGGGACTGTTTTGAATTTGGATTCGCCTATCTCAGAGAAACTGTTTATTTATTTATTAGCCTGGGTTGACTTGACAGGTCTGTAGGATGGTGTACTGGGACAGGACAGCTATTGCCTTCCCTTAGGTCTGTGCTATAACCCCAGGCTGACTGCTGCTTCTGCTGTGCGGGGTGCTGTGCAACATGTGAGGGGACATTTACTGCTGGCACGGAAGGAGGACTTAGAACAGCTTCTTAAGAAATCTCTCAGCCTTCAAGCCACAGTAAAACCAGGGAGTTCATCTCTTCTAGGTTCTCTCATCCATTCTTTTCCCACTAGGAGGGCAGGGAGCTGCTCTTCCTCAGACTCAAACTTTTCTAATTCAGGAAGCAAAATCATTTTTCACCTGTATGACTCTAGAAGAGGTTGAGTTGTTCTGTGCTATTTTAGTACTTAATTTTATTATAATTTAATTTTATATTTTACATATGTGTAAGTTTTCTGACACGTGTTTAACAAGAGGAACAAAGGTGGTGTGAGGAGTCACTCCAATCAATAAATTAAAGATGTTTCCTACTGGTGATAAGGACAGAATTATGCGAGAAGTAACACATTTTGATGCAGCTCCCTTGTTTCTCCTCCTTAGTAGTGCTCAGTGCAGGACAACAGAGATCCCAACCACATCTGCCCAGGGGCTGTCAGCCTCAGCTGTAGCATTCTTGTTTTACAGTGAGCTTGTAATGCTGTCTGTTGGTTACTGAAAAGCCTTGGTGTTCCTATGTGAAACTGCATTTACTTAACTCGTTATCAGATATATGTCATACCAGTCAAAGCTTTTACAGATTCTTTTGCCTCTTACAGCAATTCTTCTGAAGTCATCAGCCTTGTTGGAGGTGAGTATCTTTATATGTTTAACAGGTGGAAATAAAATAAGTCAGATATCTTACTGCCAGTTTTGAAAAGTTTATATTCAAGGTTATGTATGTCGATTGCAAATGTTAGCATGATATAACCTAATTCGGGGAAATTTAGAAAAAAACACTTGAGTATTTTTTATATATTGAAATATTGAATTCCAAATATGTTTCAGAAGTATTTATACTTAAAAGAACTAAAAGTTTATCAGTTTGAAAAACTCTTATTTATTATTTCATTGAAAAAACTATTGTTATCTATGACAACGGTCATCACACTTGTAACCTGAAAGCAACTTCAGAATCAAATATTGCTTCACCTAGAATTTTCCTTCCCAATATACCTTCTTCAAAGCAAGGATTTTAACATAAAGCAGTACTTTATCACTGTAAATTTTTTTAAGGCTTTCAAATTCCAGGGACTGAAACTAGACAGTGTGTGCAACCTTTTGTACAGGATTTCAAAGCTTATGAGGAAAGACCAAATCAGTGAATACTAGAAAGCTTCAAGAAAAAATCATTCATTGCATTTAAGCCCAGAAAAATTGATTATATACAGGCCGCTCCAAAAGTAATGCCTCCTATATGTTTTCATGGAAACAACAACAGATACAAGGAGTACAATAACACTGTTTGAGAGAGCAAATTCTCAGCTACAAAGTACTGTTTTTCAACACTGTCACCACAATTGGGTTCATCAGCGAAGGACAACAGCCTGCACGCTGCGCCAGTGGAGGTGACCCACTGTTGCTGTTGCCACCGCTGAAATGCACCACCCGCTGCCTTTCTGTACTCGCATCCACTGTTCAATCTCCAGAAACGTTCAGCAAGTGTCAGTGAATGTCACTGGGTGCCATTTTTTCCACATGGAGGAATTCAGTGACACACTTTCGCTTCATACACATTTCCATGTCAGACGCCATTTTGTAAGACTGCCCCTCTGCTGCCATCTGTCACATGGCAACAACATGGAATGGAATATTGGTAGGAAGGTCCAACCTCTAATACCACCAACATCCACCTCTGACATTATGGGGCAATATTATGAAATAAGAGGTATTACTTTCAGAGCAGCCCTTGTATTAAATGGGACATTATACAATATTGATATTCAAATCCATTTGCTCAGACATATATAATTACTTAAAGAAATCTTTGAAACAGAAGTGAAAAAATATAGTTAAAGATGTTAAGCCTTGTCAATTGTTACCATTAAACTTAATTTTACAGATTATTACAACAGAATATGTTGGAGAATATATCAGAGAAAATTAGGAAAAATAGGCAACATACGTTGTTATATTTCAAGAGAAATGTTAACAGGCTGTCTATACAGTAATTCAATTTACCATTGCCAGTAAACAATTAGAACACGCACATAACTACAGTGGGTGTTTGGGCTGTCTGTTGCAGTGACCCAAGTGTGGCGACTGCCACTTTGTGCGAAAGCGCTGTTCATGCAGAGGCCCCGCACACAGCCTCCTGCTGGTCCATCCTCAATTCCGCAGCAGAGCTGGGCAACTCCTGTTATTCCCGGGACCTGTTTGCTTGTAGATCGCCCGAGGGACACCAGTTAGTGAAAAATTAACATGCTCAGTTAAAATAAATGGGTTTGTCCTTTTGTTAGTACAGCTGACAGTTTGAGAATCATATTTGCTGAAATGTAATTTGT
Source organism: Pavo muticus (assembly GCA_016647715.1). NCBI lineage: Eukaryota > Metazoa > Chordata > Aves > Galliformes > Phasianidae > Pavo > Pavo muticus. Next base: position 554,131 of record JACDJE010000009.1, on the reverse strand, counting down.
ATTTTAAAAACCAGTAAAGATAAATGTTCGACATATTTACACAGTTAAAGATGATGAAAGGCAGCTTTTGAACATAGAGCCAATACCTTCAGAGAAATTGTTGGAGACATACAAGAGGAAGATTGCTGATGAAGGAAGACTTTTCTTGGATGAATTTCAGGTTTGTCACTGGCTTGAAATATACCACAGATTTGTGGCCAGGTGGTGGGAAGAATTCTTTTCAAGAGCATGTCTGAAGTATATGCACTGCTTACAAATAAAACCCAAAGAACAGAAACCTGAGTGAATTCTCATCAAAGGTCAAATAAGGCTCCAGCTCATTTTGCTACCGACTTCTCCTCATTGCTAGGTCATATTACAATTTTTCCTTTTCTTTCTAGAGATGGTCTTCAGCAAAAGTATGAAATGCATAGTTTAAAAATGTCTCATTCAAAAGTACTTTTCGAGGTAGATTTTCTCTAGTCTCTTACTATGTAGGCTTGGGGATATAAATAATATTGTGGGGATATATAATGAAAGAAAATAAATTTAATGACCATTATAAATGGAAGAAATATATGCAATAGTATTGTATGAAACAGAATGTTGTCTTCCAGATTCTTAGCAGTACCAAATTTCTTCTGTATGTATTTGATTGTAAACAGGGGCTATTTTGAAGTACATGATTACCAATTAAATAAACATTGTTATTGACAGAGCATTCCAAGAATTTTCACTAAATTTCCAGTGAAGGAGGCCAAGAGGAGCCATAATCAGAACAAAAACCGTTACATTGATATTCTTCCATGTGAGTATTTTTACAATTTTTACATGGTGTATCAGGACTTCTTTTCTCAGTTCCTTGTGCGAGTATAATTATTCTGTTTCAAATAATTTAAACAGATGATCATAACCGTGTTGAGCTCTCTGAGATTTCGGGAGACCCAGGATCAGACTATATCAACGCAAGTTATATTGATGTGAGTGAGTTTTACTTGTACAAAATTATAGGCCTTCCTGAAGAAATTTTGTAGTCTGTGCATTTCATGTATTGAACAGCTTTGAGGATATCCTCATGTGTTTCGTTCCATCTTTACAATGTATTTGAGATTATTGGACTGTTGCATATGGAATTCATTTTTAAAGCTACAGATCTTATAAATTGCTCATGCTTCTTTTTTCTTTTTTTTTAAGTTGAATAACACTGTACATTTTTATAGGGCTTCAAAGAACCGAGAAAATATATTGCTGCACAAGGTAAATTTAACCTTAAATTATCTGTTTTATTCTTTCAATCACTTTTTTTTTTTTTTAGGGAGTTGTCACAAAGTAAACTTAAAGTAAATTTAAAGAGGAATTGAAAGTTTGACATTTTAAAATTTAATGAGAAAATGCTTCCAGTAAGTTTTGGCTTAGAGAATTTTGTGAAGGTGAACAAGTAATACTTCAGAGGTAGACTTCTGATGATGCATAACTTTACACCAGGAGTTTTCACATTTCACAGCCATGTACTGAAAACACGTATGAAAATTTTAAGATGTAGCCTAATGGCAGCAGCCCTAATAAAAGTAAGTCTGTGGCTGTTATTTGCATGGTATCTGCTTAGCTTTTCAAACTGCAGGGCTAACATCAACAGGGCAGCTTTTGAGTAGCTGTACTCTGAAAAAATGCCTTGAAATATCACACAATCACAGAATTGTAGGGGTTGGAATGGTCCTCTGGAGATCATCGAGTCCAACCCTCTGCTAAAGCAGGTTCCCTACAGCAGGTTGCATGGGAAAGCATCCAGGCAGGTTTTGAATATCTCCAGCAAAGGAGACTCCACAACCTCCCTGGGCACTGTTCCAGCGCCATGTAACCCTCACAGTAAAGAATTTTTCTTCTTCTAGGCCCCAAGGATGAAACCACGGATGATTTCTGGAGAATGATCTGGGAACAGAAAGCAACAATTATTGTCATGGTTACTCGCTGTGAGGAAGGGAACAGGGTGAGAAATGCCCATCCATCGATTCATTCATCCTTCTTTTGTCTGAAAACAGAATGGGTTGCTATGCTGTGGTGAATTACGTTTTCTCCTTAAGTACTCTGTTTCCATTCTTTGTTGTTCTGGCTTTGTCAAAACCTATGTTGGATAGCATGCCAAAATAGTGTTCCCATATGGAATTATCACTCATCAGAAAATGTCACTTTATTTACAGTTGTAAGTAGTAGAGGGTGGACTTCCAAGTATAAGTCACAAAAAGGGCTCGAGGTAGAATTCTGGCTTTTTGTAGACATGACAAAAAATGTATGATTTGTGTTTTCCCCTGTCTAGTCTCTTCTGATATCCTGCCAATGCCCTCAGTTAAGAATATTTTTTATATCTACTGTCTTTTCCCTTCCTTTAATTGGGAAAGTTGGATGCTTCTGGCTTGCTTATGTTCCTTACTCCACGTAGAGCAGGAAAGGAGTTTTGACAGCTTTTAAAGATTAAAAGATTGACAGCATGCAGATTTAAAGCATTCCCAAATTGTTTTGTCAGCAAGCATGAGCAAAGTTCCTCATGAAAGGCTGAAAAAGATGCCGTTGAATTAGCAACAGACTTATCTACAGCCTTCGGGCAACAGCAACAAGGTCTGCATGGAGGTGTTCACATTGTCACCTAGTATATAGGATTTTTCCCCACTTTGTGTTCCAAGTTAAATTCCATAGATATTTGGAATTATTTGGCAGTGACATCCTAAGCATTGACTGCCTTTTCAGGGATGGACAAGACCTATGAGGAACTGGAAAACTATACGAAGTTACTGTCTGTGTTAAATCAGAGTTTGTTCTAGCTCTCTGCTGTCTGCCACTTTGCTGTCATTCTGCTCACCAATTAACTTCATATCTTCATAGAACAAATGTGCCCAGTACTGGCCATCAATGGAGAATGGCTCTGCAACATATGGGGACATTATTGTGAAGATCAACGAAAGTAAAATGTGTCCAGACTATATAATTCAGAAACTACACATCACAAATGTAAGTTGACTTAGGAGCATAAGGCTGAATGGGGGTCAGTTTGTAGGTTTTATTAAGAGATTATTTATAGCATGAGAAGAGTTAGCTAGCAATGGAAGATGCTTTGCTCGTGTTTCCCAAGCAACATTTTGTTTAAAAGAGAACTTGTCAGATGTGGGTGTCATTTCTTTCAGGAAATGTGAGTTAGACATGTATTTCCCAACTTTAAAAACTATTTTTCATAGTATCTGTGTTTAAGGGGAATCTGTTAACGTGTTAAGTATGGAAAACTTAATACTTTGTGGTTTTCTTATAACTTGTTCCTTAATACAGAAATTATATATGCATCTCAGCATTATCTTTTGCAAAATCAATGTGACTCATAGGACACTGTTACCTAACTTCATGATAATTGTACAGTAGGACTGTTACAAATTTGAGTGATCTCAATTGCATTTACAAATATAAACATTTTAAAATTACCATCTAGCTATGTGAAGAGTCAGTAAGTCTAGTTAACTGCTCTCTCTTTACACATCTGAAATTTGCTCTGTGAGTAACTGAGAACAAAATTTGCCATGTAAGGCTAAATGCTCCTCTCATGCCCTTTGCAAATAAATTTTAGCAAGGGTAAGTGGAACTTAATTCACAAATAAAAGCATTAAAACTCAAAGAGTAATTCAACCGAGATATCTTGAGTAGAAGAATCAAACAAATCCACCTATTGTCATTAGTCCACCTATTAGTCATTATTTCAGCCAGAAATTCCTCCTCTTCTGTCTCGTTACATTGCAATAATGCAAAAATTATAACTTAGTGAGATATCGTGATGTAAGTAATTGCTCTGTGACTAATCTTAAAAGGAAAAAATTGCTACAGGATGAGAACTATAGCTTTACTTTGTCTATTTCTACTATGGATTACAGTTGAATGTATGTTATTTTGTTTATATTTTATTATTTTATTTTATTTATTATTCCTAATCTAAGGTGCCCTCAGCAGACTGCTTCTAGGAGACATGAGAGAATTACTAACCAGTATCACTTGATACAAGTAGAGCTATGAACTAAGTTATTCATGAATGGAATGGGGAAACATATTATGCCCTGGATCATAGGCTAGCCTGAGAATAACATATTTGTAACACTTTGAACCTTTTGCTTGTCCTCTGTTCAAGTCATTGTGAGTTCCTGATTCACAGCTCTTGACAGTTATTTTTTAATTAAAAGTGAATATGAAAAATGTTGTAACCTGAGAGGCCGTTGGGAGCCTCACGTGAAACCAAACTGTTAGAAATTTCTCCTTCACTATTTGATGACTTTTGTCCTTGTTTTTCTTTTGCTTTGTGTATCTGCATTTGATTTTGGCTTTCCATAAATATATATATATCTATATTTTTAAAAAGTCATACTTCTCTTTGTCCAGGGAAGAGAAAGAACATCTGGAAGAGATGTCACTCACATTCAGTTCACCAGCTGGCCAGACCATGGCGTTCCCGAGGATCCACATCTCCTTCTCAAACTCCGACGCAGAGTAAATGCTCTCAGCAACTTTTTTAGTGGCCCAATAGTTGTTCATTGCAGGTAAATCATAAAAAAATTATAATGATTATGTTATGTTAAATGAATATGAAGTTAAGCTATTCACAAAAGGGAGCTAGCAAAAGTCAATAGTAATTGGCTTATCCCAAATTCTGTGCAATAATTACTAGAGAGTGAGGTAGTTAAAGATGCAAAGGAAAGCCTTCTTTCTGACGGATCAATCCCTATTCAAGTTGACTAAACCTGAGGATACGTAGACTTTTGAAAAGCAGCCAGGTAAATGCTTCACTATTCTGGCTGTAAGCACCATGATTGACAGAATTGGCCTTACTGTCATTAAAAAGCATTTAAAACTCAGACTCATCTTTTTTAGTGTTGCCAATTAATTTCCAGCGAGAACTGTTTTCACCTTTGCTCTCTCACTGACTGCTCCTCTCTCAGAGAAGGACTCAGAGATGCCTGTTTAATATCTTTCTTGATGATCTGGATAGGAGAATTAAGAGCACCCTCAGTAAGTTTGCAGATGACACCAAATTGGGGGGAAGTGTTGATCTGAGAGTAGAAAGGCCCTACAGAGAGATCTGGACAGGCTGGATTGCTGGGCTCAGGCCAATGGGATGAGGTTCAACAAGACCTAGTGCTGGGTCCTGCACTTTGGACACAACAGCACCATGAAACGTGACAGGCTTGGGGCAGAGTAGCTGGAGGGCTGTGCAGAGGAAAAGGTCCTGGGGGTGTTGGTCAATGCTTGGCTGAACATAAGCCAACAGAGTGTGCCCAGGTGGCCAAGAAGGCTTGTGTCAGAAGTGGTGCAGCCAGCAGGAGCAGAGAGGCCTCTGGTGAGGCCATACCTTAAGTGCTGTGTTGAGTTTTGGGTCTCTCACTACAATAAGGACATCAAGGCCCTGGAGCGTGTCCAGAGAAGGGCAACAAAGCTGATGAAGGGTCTGGAACACAACTCTTATGGGGAATGGCTGAGGGAACAGAGGTGGTTCAATCTGAAGAAGAAGAGGCTCGGAGGGGACCTTATTGCTCTCTGTAACTTCCTGAAAGGAGGTTGTGGCAGTGGGGGTATTGCCCTCTTCTCCTGGGTAACTAGCAATAGGATGAGTTGTGTCAGGAGAGGTTCTAGTTGGATACTAAGAAAAACTTCTCCAAAAAAGTGATCGAGCACTGGAACAGGCTGCCCAGGGAAGTGGTGGAGCCACTGTGCCTGGAGGTGTTCAAGAAACATGTAGGTGCAGTACTTATAGGCATAGTTTAGTGGGCAATACTGATAGGAGGTAGATGGTTGGACTAGATGATCTTTGAGGTCTTTTCCAACCTTAATGATTCTTTGATTCTATGATAACCAAATCCCTTTGCGCTTTGCAGTGCTGGAGTTGGGCGCACTGGGACCTATATTGGAATTGATGCTATGTTGGAGGGCCTGGATGCAGAGGGCAGAGTGGATGTTTATGGCTACGTTGTGAAGCTGCGCCGGCAGCGGTGCCTCATGGTTCAAGTAGAGGTATCTTACTAAAGTTCCTTTCACTTAAAACTCTCTTTTACTAGTTCTTCATCAGTATTTCTCAGAACTGCTCTGCTCAGTTGTGGGTACTGCTAAAATTCAGGTGAAGAATTTCAGAATACAGCTCTGAAAAACAGTAGATGAGAGAAGAACTTCCAGCAAAGTTTTTTTGTTTAATTTAAATTTAACAAGTTTAGGCTTGTTAAGTTTAGATGCTAGAGAAAAAAAGACAGTTACATTTTAGATTTGTTAATCCAGCTTTCGGCATGCAGCTCATAAGTGCAGAGGAGCAGAGTTGAACTTGCATAGTCAAATAAATTTTGTATTAAAGAAACTCTATCAGGATTTTCAGTTAGGTTGAGAGTACAATGACAGGCTTAATGGGATGTATGTTCTTAACTTATTTAGGTTTTTTCCTGATCTTTCAAATCTTAGTTGCATGTTTTTTTATTGATGTGACATTTATTTGCAGGACACCTTTCATCCAACACATTGCGTGCTCCGAAATGTTTAACTTGGAAGCCCCTCTGATTTTTAATAGTTGAATTTAATGGCTGCTTTATGATAATGTTTAATGTTATTACTACTTACAACATAAGAAATAGTGGTTGATAGTTGTTTTAAAAAAATATTATAAATTTGTTTACTCATAAATAATTTCATTTTTAAACTTTTCAAATGGGAAACACCAGTCACAGTACATCCTTATCCATCAAGCACTAGTGGAATACAATCAGTATGGAGAAACAGAGGTCAGCCTCTCAGAACTACATTCCTATCTTAACAATCTGAAAAGAAAAGATCCTCCAAGTGAACCTTCTCTGCTGGAGGCAGAATTTCAGGTAAAGAAACATTGCTTTCTAGTCCCTTAGGTCTTCACTCCCACTTAGATTAGAAAGTGCCTTGCACAGTAGCCACAAGAAAGAGATAACATAAATAGTAGATCACTTCTGTGATAATATTTTTAATAAAGTTTAGGGACATAGGACAATTACTTGTGTCTATGTGCATATTTTCCATGTTACTGTACTTGTTAGAGTTGACATTTTTAAGCTATAGTCCAGTCGTGACCAAAGTTTATAGAGTTGAAGTAAGAATGCTAGGCGTTTGGAGATGAGGACAGGATATGGGTGTTCAGAGGGGACCAAGATACAAGAAACTGTTTTTATCTCAAACATTATGTCAAACTTATTTCTTTAGAGACTACCTTCCTACAAGGGATGGCGGACACAGAACACTGGGAATCGAGAGGAAAATAAAAACAAAAATAGGAGTGCCAACACAATTCCATGTAAGTATTTTCTGTAAACCTTCTGAATTTTATCTGTTGTCTTCTTTAAGAAAACCTATTAAATTCTGAACAAACAAGGACAGTAAATTACCTGACAGAGATGTATTTAAATGATTTTCACAAGATTGTGAAATTAGAAACTTCCTCTTGTGATTTAAAGAAGAAATGATCTATTTTAAAATGTGAATTCTTGGGAGTGATTTATTTCAAACAAAGTGGCATTCATTCTGCAGTTTTTAGGTGAAAGACATTCATTCTGCAGTTTTTAGGTGAAAGACTGGCCTTTTTCTGGTTGCAGTTTCCATTAAAACATCAAGAACCAGCTGTCTTCTCCGATGGTGAAAATGAAGAACTTGGTGATTGATGAGCTAGTGAGGGATGACAGGCACTAAGTTTCAAAAAGCAGGTTGATCTCTTATGTATAGGGCAAAACTTTGTTCAGTATTGGGATGCAGCACACCCCAAAATGTCTGTGGCTCACTTAGGAATTGCACTGGGAGAGAGGAAGAGGAAGCCTCACGGGTGGAAACCTGGTGGAGCCTTTCTCAAATCCAGAGTTCTCCAAGGTTGGCTTTTGTCATTACCCAGGGTGGAGGAGCTCCTAGTGCTCTTCTATCAAACCCCTTTTTTCTGATGCCTCTGGCCTTCTGCCTGTAAGGACACTGCTGCATGGACACTCTGGTCATAGTGTGTTATGCAAGGGTTTTGCAGAACCAGTACCCAGTTTCCTGACTCTCCTCTACTGCTGAGAGAGTGGCAAATGTACACCTGGTAGCAAGATCCCAAATTCAGACATGGATACAGTTCAGAGTGAGTAGATAAACTTCTTTCCTCTGCTCAGCTCCCAGAACAAAGCAAACAAACCACAAGGGAAGCCAAGCTACCATGTGTGTGGCCATCTTCATCCAGTAATAAAAAACAGTGGCTGGGATTCCCTGGAGGTGGCTGGAGAGTGATGACACAGAGGGTCAGCCCTGCTCAAATAATGTTATATGAGCAGCAGTGTGGTATAACTGTGACTCTTTGTCTCATGCAGATGACTTTAACCGAGTGCCAATCAGGAGTGAAGAGGAACAAAGTAAGGAGGGCGAACACGATTCAGAGGACTCTTCAGATGAGGACAGTGACTGTGAAGAATCAAGCAAATACATTAATGCTTCCTTCATAACTGTATGTATACAGATGGTCCCTTATAAGTATCTCACAAGCTTTCAGCTAAAACTTGCTTATGCTAACAATATACCTGCTTGAACTCATTCTCTTATTGACTTCACAAATACAATAAAATTTACTTGAGCAGAAAAGGAAGATCTGATACTTGATTGGCAGATCCATTTATAATTTTAATAATAAAAATATTCTAAACTTTGCTACAACAAACTTATCCATATAAATATTTTATTATTTGCAAGTGAAATTTGAGTGCAGCTATTCACATATACAACACTGTACTAGTAAAGTTTGGGCCATCAGCTTTATGGTGTCATATTTACCCCCGAAACAAGAGAGCCATTATCTGTCACTTATGAAGATAACAGGTGTTATGGAATTACTAGGTAAATTAGATTTATCTGGATTCTTTAAAATGTGACACTGTTACATCTATTAAGAGTAAACTTAGTTTTACTTTTGGATAGATTAGTGTGAACTGTCTGGCATACTAACTCTTTTGTAATATTGTAAACGTCATTTCTTATTGTTCCAATTAAACAGTTCTATAGAATTCAGAATTTGTTTTAGCCCTGAAAAAATATGCTTTGTTGGTAATGGCAGTGTGAGATCTCACTCACTGTAGCATGAATGCATCTCCTTGTCAATCTGGATGTTATACTCTGGAAGTCATGCTGTGATTTTACTGTCATTTGACTCTTATAATTCCTGTAAGATCATTGCCTGGTGTATAGGCATGTTTTCCCAACGACCAAAAGAGATAATTAATTTAGTATTCTGTAAATGACAATGAGTTCTGTTGCATTACAATCACATTTGAAATGAATTTAAGGGAAAAATATTTTACATTTCTTTTGTAGGGTTACTGGGGTCCAAAAGCCATGATTGCAACACAAGGACCACTGCAGGAAACTATCTCTGACTTCTGGCAAATGGTATTCCAAAGAAAAGTCAAAGTCATTGTTATGCTGACAGAGCTGAAGGAAGGGGATCAGGTAAGGGCAACATTTTCCCATTGGCATATTAAAGGTCATCTATTAACAAAGAAAACACTGACCTGAACTCTCTTATTTTCTTCCTCTTGTATTTCATGGGATGAGGAATTTGAATTTTTTTTTCAATGATTTACTTTCTTAATTTATGACCTAATTAATTTTTGAGGAAAGGCGATGCTTGATGTGGTGTTTTAAAATGTAGTGAAACTTCCTACTACTTTGAAGAGAACGCATTCCGTAAGTGCATGTGGAAGATAAAATATAAATAAGTTTGTACAGTAAGCACTAACTTGTATTTTTATCAATTTTAGGAACTCTGTGCACAGTACTGGGGAGAAGGGAAACAAACGTATGATGGCATAGAAGTTCAAATGACAGATGTCAACTGTTTTCCGAGCTACACCATACGCGCATTTGATGTCACACATCTGAAGGTAGAAGTTTCTTTGCAAATTACAAAAGGAAGTTTTATATTTGTTCTTCTAATTATAGATCTAGCCCAAAGAAAGGGGAGGGGCAGTTCCTACCACAGATACCTTCTGCTGTAAAAAAAATTGAAGTATTTTTGTCTTCTGGACCAGCTGCTAATCACAATAAATGTAACAAATTGCCTCAAATTTACCACTTAGCACATTATTAATGTGGAGTCTCAGGAGGTCAGCTATCTTTTGTACTTTGAGCAAAGCTTGGACCTCTCTCTACCTCATACTTATATAAAGGCAGAGCTCATATCACAATATACTTCCCCAGGAATGTAAGTTTCCTTTTGTGTATCGTCTGCAATGGATGTACTACTACACAAACCTTTGCTTTCAGCCCGACCATTAACTACGTCTCCACTGCTGTTTTGCAGAGGAAAGAGACACAGAAGGTATATCAGTATCAGTATCACAAGTGGAATGGATTGGATGTTCCAGAAGACCCCAAAGATTTAGTCGATATGATTCTAAACCTTAAACAAAAAGTGCCATCCAGACCAGCCTCTGAAGACAACAGGAACAGCCGCAGCGTCCCACTTGTCATCCACTGCTGGTGGGTCTCAACTCAACACATATTTTAACCTACCTTTAAGGTCTGGATATGCTTAGTAACCAGAATTTTGTGGTAGCTACCTATTCCCACAAGTCTTTCCATGGCTTGAGGGAGAGACTCAGCTATCCTTAGGATGTTCTTTTTTGCTCAAAATTGACCTTTTTGATTGTAATACTGTAAGATGAGTGCACTTCTCTTCAACAAGCCTGAGTGTGGGGTAGGTGATCAGAGCTAGCTGCTTTTGCCTGATACGTGTATTTTGAGAAGTGCTAGCTCAGAGTGCTCTTATAGTGAAATAACAGTGAGGATCCAGCAGAGTGTTTAGTTTATCCCAGTGCATAAGTCAACTTTTTTAGGACCATTTCTAGAAATAACCTTGCATACTATCTTAAAAGGAAGATAATCACGCTTATCATTGCTGAGACTGTAAGGCTGTTAGTTCTAATTTCTCTCTGATATACTAAGTGGCCACATTAATTCCAGATATAATCTAAATAAGCTGTGTATTGTGTGTATCCTACAAATATTCTTAATTGTCACAATTTCTGTCCTGTAAAAAACCTTTCAGATATGTAATTCATTGTATAGACTTCGAAATAAAGATATTGTTTAATGAGAAGTCTTAGTGATTTTACATTTTAAGAAGGTGCATTTTCTTTTAGCGATGGATCGCAGCAGACTGGTGTGTTTTGTGCTTTGATGACCCTCTTGGAAAGTGCAGAAACTGAAGAAGTAATAGATGTTTTCCAAGTAGTAAAAGCTCTTCGTCGCAGCAGGCTGGGAGTGGTCTCCACCTTTGTAAGTAAATCCTGACTTAGCAGGACAAATCACAAGGCTTCTTATCAGTCAGGTATCCTCCTAACCATATGCGTTGTTTCTGCATAGGGAACACTAATTACGATCAGAACATTCACAGCCACTTACACTACTTGGGAATTGGCTATTACTGATAAAAATAAAGCAGTCTATGAGATGTCCAAAGCTGTAGTTGTAAAACACGTTATGGAAGGATGTACAATTGCAAATAGCATAAATTGGTGTTTCTGCAGCTGCTTAAGGGACATGCAGGTTACAGTGTCTTTTAACTGAGTGACTAGGGGGCTAACTCCATTGCACAGGTTAGAAGCCACCAACTTTCTTACTTTGAATCACTCGAAAGGTTTTGGATCTCTGTGGCATTTGTTGCTTTACTAACAAACCAAACGTTTTTGTCAGGATGGTGCAGATTAATAAGATAACTCTCCCAGAGTCTTCACGGTACAAGTTGTTTAATGCTTAGATACTATGAAGAATGTGTTTTGGGGACTTTGCTTTGTAAACCAAAAGTGTACTGCTTGGTGCATCTGATAGAGGCAGCTGCAGAGATATTATGTACACACGAAATTGGAATAAACCATAGAACCACCGTCCTGTTTGCCAGAAGCTGTGGAATCTGCTTCATATGTGGTCCTGCATGTCCAGCTATGTGCTACATTTCTAAAATTTAAAAAAAGTAAGAATGAGATAATCTGTGGGCTCTGTGCATTCCATTCATACTAACCTCTTCTCTTTATATTTAAGGAACATTACCAATTTCTATATGACACCATTGCTCGTACCTACCCTGCCCAGAATGGACAAATAAAGAACAGTCAGCAGGAAGATAAGGTTGAATTTTGCAACGAAGTAGAGAAAAAAGATCAGGAAACTGATTTGATCACTATTGACCTTACTCCATCAACTCCAGAGGAAAGTGATGCTCCTGAATGTTGCGATGATTTTAAGGCTGCAGATACCAATAAGGGGACAGAAAGTTCTACGAATGGGCCCACAACTCCAGTTTTAACTTAAACATTTTTCTTTTAAGTAAAAAGTGTATTTTCATACCAAACAAATCTTAACCACAGTAAGAAACCTATGATTTTTTTCCGCTTCCCTTTTGGAAAACATTTATATCGGATTTTCAAAGGTACAAATTTAAAGCGATACTTGAAACTTCTAGAGAGTGACAAAGAACTGTGAAAGTTGAATTTTTGTGTAGATTTGCATCTAATACTTCAAAAGCCTCTTCACTATCTTCATACTTTTCCTTTTTAAAATATGTACAGTGTAATACTATATTCTTATTTTGAGCAGTGGGAAGTTTTTTTCTTCACTTCTCTAAGAAGGAGAAAAGCAACTCAACGCACCACGACAAGCATGTTGCTAACACAGGTCTGTGTTCAAAGCTATTAGCAAGTAAAGCAACATAATCGGTAAGCATGTCTCCTATCATTTCAGGACTGCTGGCTAAGTACTGCTTTAATAATACTCTGAGGAACTTGTGGGACTTTGCCAAACAATTCAAGAGCATAACATTTGCATTGTGTGCCAGTTACCAAGATTATGACCCTCTATCCTCCCAGATCAATGTGGAACAGAAATTTTGCATTTTTCTATCTTGCCTCAAGATGTCCTTGTTGCTCCACAGAAATTCATCTGCAATTTCAATATTAAACTCAAAGAAGAAAGGTTGGAGATCAAAATGATTGCAACAGTTCTGACAGAAAACGCATTCTGTTTATTCTTAGAGATGGAAATGCTGCATGCTTGCACATTTATTTCTTATGCTTAGATCCTGTGATTTGAAGAGAATACTTCCGCAAATGCACATGACTTGTTTTCAGAGCTGGGAAATACTTAGATGCTTTTCTCCAAACTGTAGATTTTGATTAGTACAGGGATTTTATTTTATTTTTGAGATTTTTGTATGTTAGAGCTATGATAATCTTACTGTTTCTTGCTGCATTTTAGCAAATTAGTTAAAGTGGTAATTGTTTTGTTCTGTTGAAGTCTCTAAACTGGCCGTTTTCTTGTAAAGGCACAAAATCTTGTTCTATCCAGCATATGGATTTAAAAAAAAAAACAACAAATTTCATTAGGAAAACACACCATTAAATTCTTATGAAACTGTATGAGCCTGGGTACGTGTCATGATTCTCTCATTACAGATGGACAAAACCGATTTTCTTCTGCTGGAAGTCATTAAAGAAACTGTTGCTCAACAGATGTAGTGCCTCTCCACTTATCACTGCAGATTCATAATTCCTCCTTCAAAACAAAATTGAAAATATCTGGAGAGCCATGTAAACAATTGTGTGGGGACTGTTAGGTCAGGGCCTGAACTAGTGATTGAGCACCTGGTGAAAGGACATGGCCAGCCTTGGGAGCACAGGTGCAAGCAATTCACCCAGGGTCCACCCCTCCCAAACCTCACTGATGGGCCAGCAGCCAGAGGGAAAGCATCTCTACTTGGAGATCACATTTTTTGGGAGTTTTCAGTGCTCTGATCCTTGGAAAGGGGTAAACTATTCCTTCTTTGTTACCGGATTGTAACCAATACCTTCCTTGGCTGATCCGAAAACTGGTCAAAAGGCAGTTATATCTACTGCCTATCTTTACAACAGTATATACTGTCACACCTGGTTAAAACATTAGTTTAATTTTGCTGCTAATCTAGATCAAATAATTCATTCACAATTATCAGCTCGATTAAGTGCATCCTTGACAATCTTGCTTGAGTAAGTGGCAGCTAACAATCACAGACGCAGTGGATTCTTCTCAGCAATGATCTGAATTCTCTTTTCAGCTAACTCTGTGCTAGATCATTAACAAAGCCCTGGAGGCTTCTGTGATGGCAGGTCTTGAGGAACACCTTTGGAGATCAAATGAGAAAACAAAGAAGCCTGAGACACTGATCTACTCACTGCGGATCATTGGATGACAGAATACTTCATTTTGGTTTCTTTTTCTAAGATCTGGTTGACACAGAGCCTCTTTGGCTATTTCAGGCACTATCAGAGTGCGGAGACAGACAGCGATCTCCCTTATTGTTCGGAATAACTGCAAATATTTCCCAAATCTTCATCCTGTGTAACTCTGGGGACACTCATTCATATTGGTTCCTTGAAAAACTGGTCTGCAGCCCTTCCAGCAACACCGGGGCTGTAAGCATTCTGAAGGATTTTGTTTTCATTTGGGAGCTGTTTTCTAGAAAGATTCTAATTCTTCTCTTGGCTACAGGAAAAATATCAGAAGTTTTCTTTGAGCTGATTTTAGCACTTAGGATCACATTCTTTGTTTTGTAGAGCAAACCTCAGAATATGGATTTTTTTTCTTAAATTGCACAGAGTTACTGATTGATTTTGAATGCATTTTCAAAGAAGAATTCTGAACGGTGAGAAATTCTGCTATATGCACATTCATACTAGTCACCAAGTCAGGGAAACAGAGCCTTACATTAAAACTGTCCCCATGTGCTGAGTGGGAATGTCTTTCAGAGTAGAATTCCTGGGGGGTAAACTGATCTCTTGGCTTTTAATTATTTTCAAATTAAATAATGCTTCACATAATTATATCTCATAAAATCCCAGTGTGACAATTGAGAGAGCCTGCCTTAATACAGTCTAGAAGTTCTGATTGCTTGCAAGAACTTGCTACGCATACACCAGGGTTGTTTTTTTTTTGCCTTCTCTGTTGTCACCCAAGTTTCAAAAGTCCACCAGATGGTGACACAGTGTTTGTAAAGGAGTGTTCATACACTGGGACACTGCTTACTCATAGGAGTAAGCTATGGGCATATTTGCAAGTCTCCCAGGAACCCGGTGAAGTGTGTTACAGGTGAGGCACAAAGCCCAAGTTAACGAGCTCTGCTCATTAGGAAACTGACCTGACTGTTAAAGCAACGACTTTGTTGTAGTGGGCTGGATACCTGGCACAGCCTCAAACCTGAGAAACAATCAGGCAAAGTATGATGCAAAACTCTGTTGATTTTCTCAAGTAGAGCTTAACTTCACAAAGACTGGTAATCGCTACCTCCAGCTAAAAGTTAGTTGTTGTTCAAAAGTATTTTATAATTTGAAATCTAGGCTAAAAATAAGTAAGTGACAGGTAGAAGACAAGTGAGGCTAATCAAGGGCTAATGTGACCAAAGGGGCTGGATTTCTGCTCAATTTACTGCCTAGAAGCTGATAGAAAAGTGGAAGAATGGCAATGCTGTGTTAGTGAAGCCATGTGTGGGAAGATGTAGGAGAGGAAGGGTCCCTGAGCCTTCACAAGCTTCTGCTTGCCGATTGCCGAGGTGAGTACAATGGAGGATGAGTCACGCATTCTCTTTGCTTTAGCTTTTTTTGTGTTTCTTGTGCCTTGTAATGAACAAGGTAGTTACGGTATAACCTTTTGCAGAGGCTATATGTTATGACTAACAGCTACAGAACAATTCTTGAGATGAATGTTACCCAACACAGAAATATCAGTCTGCTGAGTGTGGGATGCTTGCTCAGGCCATGGTGGTTGGGGCCGCCACTTAGGGGATCACAGAACCCCAATTGCTTTCCCATAGCCTGCTCCCTCCCATCCCAGCTTCTACTGCTGTGTTTGAGCCCTTGCAGGGTACCTTTGTACCCGCTGCTTTTTGCACCCATACTGCTGAATAAAGCCATGGTTTTTGAGCTTTGCTGCAAAACAGGGAAACTAGCTTAAATCTTGTATGAGAGGCTCAGTGTGTCTGGCACATCCTAGAGTTTAATCTAGGAGCTGTGAAAGAAAGTGAAATGCTAACATCATGACCCATTTGTTTGTGTGAGATGACAGAGAGAGTAAGAATGAAAAGTGGCTCAAGACAGGTGTTTCATCATTAAGCTGGAAATTATACCCTTTTTTAAACATTCCTCAGAAAAGCTCTCCAGTAGCAATGCTTATCTCTTACATAAGGCATCTTGCTTTTGTACAGTCTCAGTGTTTTTTGACTCTGTACATTCCCCAGATTGCCTCTGAAAGAATATCAGAAATTCCCCAAGGGCTCTGCACAGCTGTACCACAGCCATTTTTCCGTACCTAAAGCAACAGTTTGCCAAGACCCAGAGTGCTGTGCTGGTCTCTGACCACTTGCAAGGGAAATCCAAACCAGAAGGAATTTTTCAGTCACAGTACAGTGCACTTCTGTGTGCATCAGCTCTACTTCAGAAAAACATAAGGCTTCTGAGGAAGAATGGGAGCCAATACATTATAAACATATAGTAAGGTATACATAAAAAGTTTTATACAAAAGTTTTAGAAGTTGATCTTTCAGTGCAAATGAAAACAAGACGACAACTTCTAAGCTAAACTTCTAAACTAAAGAAGTTTACTTTGGACCACTTTTAGCATTCAGCATCACGTTTTTTGTTCTGGAGAGCAACCTTCCTGGCTGCCTGCCCGTGCCTCAGCCTGCTGCATTTTCCTAGCTCACCCACCAGGCTGTGCTGGAATTCCTTGAACGCCTTTTGCTCTGTTCAGAGCAGCTCAATTTCAATGACCCGGAGCCATCTGGGGTAATGAGGTTGACATTTGTTTATCCCAACACGTGGATTATGTCTGTCCAAGACCTGGTTAGAAGTGTACATGCTGTAACCGAGCCCTCCGAACTTAGCCTGCACTGTTTGGTTGCAGGCGTTGTTAATTGCCTTAAAGTAAGATTGCATTCCCAACACAGAATTCAATGAATTGTTGATTTGGTAACTCCTTAGGCTGAAAAAGAAAACAGGAAAGAAAACAATGAAATAGTATCCCTCTACTAACTTCTTTGTGGAGCAATACAGCACAGAGACAATACTGAATTGTGTGACTACTGAACTTCAGAACAGTGGTTCTCTAAAGTGACTTTGCAACAAATTAACGAGAGGTGAGCTGCAGTAGTCTGCGTGCATGCAGAGTAAGTCAGTGGTCACATCAGCATCTACCGAGAAATCAGTTCCCCTTATGTTGCAATATAAGTCATCTTTCACGATCTTCATCTGCAGAGAAATATGGTTAAAGAAATGACAATAGTAAATTTTCACTCAAAAATGAAGTTCTTGCCAAACGCAGGCATTTGGCCAGAAGTGTTAGCTTTGATTTAAAAAAAAAAAAAAAAAGAAAGAAAGAAAGAAAAAATGAATCATTTTTCATCCAATTTTATTGGCGTTAACATCATTCTGAGAATAACCGTATCTTGTTCTAACTTTAGCACTGACTTCAGTTTTACTCTCGTCTTTTATGAAATATTTAAATGTATTATTTTTAATGCTGTATCATTTTGTCTTTGAAAGCACTTGAAGACTAAAACAGCTCAGTATCATTAAAAGTGTTTCCTTTTTCCATTCTGATTTTTAATATATTTTCTATTCAGCAATAAAATGAAATTCTGACTTCATGTATTGATTCAGGATAAATACTCACAGAACAGGAACTCAATTTCTTAAATGGCATTAATAAATTATTCCGTAAGGAGCCACGTCTCCTTCTCAAGAGAGTGAGTGATTGCCATGATCAGACGGTGCCTTGCCACTGCCCCAGCTGCAATGGAAAGACGTTCTGTGGGTGTGCTGGGCAGGAGTGTGCAACCCACTTAGCAGCACACAGCCCCAATCTCATCCCCCATAGTCCAATGAGTCAGTCTGCCTTTTCCTTTGGTAACTCTTGCTTGAATTTCTGAATTGGATATCACTGAATCGTTAAAGTTGGAAAGACTGCTATGATCATCTCATCCAGCCATCAACCATCACCACCATACCACTAAACTGTTTCACTCAGTGCCACATCTACACCTTCCTTGAATGCCTCTATGGACAGTGACTCCAGCACCTTCCTGGGCAGCCTGCACCAATGCCTCACCGGTCTTTCTGAGAAGATTTTACTAATAAATAACCAATCTGAACCTCCCTGGCACAAATTGATGCCATTATCTCTTGTCCTATCAACCTACTGGAATATCCTACCAGAACATTTCCATCAGCTTTCTAGGTTTTCTCCTTATTTGTTGCATTCGTTATTTAATTAACTTCAAGAGCTATCTGTTTTTGCCCATGGTCGTCTTATCCCACCCCCAGCCCTGCCCTCCCTGTCACTGCCTGTGTTATGAAGCAAGTGCATCCTGCATCTACTCTTCCAGTGGCCTTATGCCTCTTTGGATTTACTGGCTGTGCAAAGTTCATGTACCACTTGGGTTGGCCTGCGGGACTGGCTTCCTGTCACAGTGTGGTGTTGCTGGAGCCTGTGACAGCCTCCCTGGGACCTGACACTGCTGTGCAGTTGATGAGGCCAGGGATATCAGCACAGCAGCTCAGTGGGCCTGCCACACCGTGTTCTCTGCTTTAGCACTGCTGGAAATTGCAGAGATTTTAGGTCTTTCCTGTTCAACACATAGGAAAACCAGTGACTCTTGTAAAACCAGTGGTTCCGGCTGAATATTTAAAATAAAACTTGGAACTTCATAGATATAAAGTATTATTTATAATGATCTGTGCAGAATTTAAAGTGGAGTTAAGCATGAAGAGATGGGAGAAAAGCAAGTTAGCTGAGTTCATTGCCTTACAGAGAGGATGCTCATGGATATTTCCATTCAAGGCCCACTTCTGCTCTGAGCCGCAGCTGAGATTCTGCATCCAAAGTGAATCCACCCAGCACCTGCACAGCTGAGATCTTATTGTGAAAGCTTGTCCTAGAACAGGCAGGAAAGAAGTAGTCACAAACTAGATATCTTGTTCTCAACTTTTCCATCTAGCAGGAACAGTGTTCTGATGGTGTTCTGTGAGAGAGACAGTTTCAAAACTGCTATTTTTTACTTCCTAACTCAGTACTCCTTGAAGCCACAGGTTTTGCACTGCGACACAGAGATGTATTAACAATCCCACATCTCATTTTCCGATATCTCCATAGCCTTCTAGTGGGCACCTTTTCCTAGCAAGCTTCACTAAAATAGCACAGGCATGAGGCAAGCAACGGTGCTCGCTGTGCAGCAGGAGGCTGCTGGCAGGAGGCACTGCTGGAGAGGGAGTAAGGAAGCTTGGACTGAAATGGCCTCATGCTTTTACGCTCTTTATGTAAAGAAATACTCAGGAGCCATAGAATGAGTGTTATTCAATAGCCAGTTCCATCTCTTCTCCCTTTTCTCCTTTAAAGCTTTTGGATGAAGCAGGTGGGTATGTTTTTTTTCTTTTCTATTGTTTTTTTTTTTTTTTTTTTT
Source organism: Pavo muticus (assembly GCA_016647715.1). Classification (NCBI taxonomy): domain Eukaryota; kingdom Metazoa; phylum Chordata; class Aves; order Galliformes; family Phasianidae; genus Pavo; species Pavo muticus. The sequence goes on along the minus strand of JACDJE010000009.1, from coordinate 534,630 downwards.
TTTT
>JACDJE010000009.1:488481-519231 GCA_016647715.1 Pavo muticus | reverse complement strand
TTTTTTTTTTTTTTTTTTTTTTTTTTTTTGTAATGGAATTTTCTTTTGCTTTGGTTCTATTCTGTATTGCACTTTGTTTAAATTGCAGCTAGCACTCTATTACTCAACTTCAGGCTTTTGCTTGCAACTAAAGATATAAATAAATCAAGAGTTTGTTTAGTTTAATTCCTGTGCTGCAATTTTTTTTATCCCAACTGTCATTATGAATTAGTCATTTCTTTGCTCAAAACCATCAAGTACAGCAGCATCCAAGGTAAATACTTCAATAAATCAAGCCTGATAAATTAAATAGTTATAACTTCAAAAAATGTAAGATAAATAGGAAGAAGGAGAATATTTTTATAGGGTTTATTCAGGTTTCCTTGGCAAGAGCTCGAACTACAGTAGACATCCCAGCCAACGAATTCCCCTGCAACCTGACACTCTTGGCTGAGAGACATCACAAACACAGACGAGTGACCGCGTGACGGTAACTGCTCTGAACAGCTACAACTGCGTGCTGATGGCCCCTCTGAAGTGGTTCACAGGCAGAGCTCATGTTCAGGGTGCTGTTAGCAGGTAGCAGGAGAAGCCCACTGGAGGATAGAGCAGGAGGCACCTCTACATCAGGTAAGTCAGCTTGAATGCAAGGGAGAAATGCAGATGCCCGGCTGTTATGCTGGACTTCCAAAAGGGAAAAGTGTGTACCAGACTGAGTAACAAAGAATTTTTAGCCAATTATATCATTTTATGGCAGCATTTAAGTGAAAAAATGCAACGTGCACTAATCATATCTACAGCCAAGTAATAAAGTCACATAGTAGAAAGTCACTTGTTAACTCTCCTTGCTCTCTGGTACTGGTTGCCTACTGTAAATCCGAAGCATACAATCTGTAAGGCTGCTTCATGATTCCCAAATGATCAAGGCGGCTTCCTCATAGAGGACTGGTATGCAGGGCCAGCAGCTCACGTAATAAATCCGTGGGCAGCTACAGCTCTATGGAAGAGTAGAAAGTAATATTACAAAGAAAGGAGTAAATTTTCCAACTGCAATTACACTGAAGTAAAGGAAGAGCCCCAGTGTTGGGGTTCAGCACCAGAAAAGACAGATTTGGAAATGGAGGGAGTTTTCCTCTCATACAGGGTCTGTCCAATGTGGGGATTTTGTGGCAGTAAGTGCATCATCTTCCTCCTCTGCTACAGAGCATGTCTGACGACGTTAGGCAGACTCTGGAGGGCAGCTGTTATGAAGCAAAGCTCAAGAAACTGTGTTGCCTCGAGGCCCTGAAGCAGCCTTTTTACTTTTATGTCTTGGCTAATGAATAGGCTGCCCTTTGGCATCTCTTACATAAGCCAAGAGCTTTTCAAGTCCAATGCATTTCACATTCTCTAGAAAAACAAATTTTCTGACCCAATTGGATAATGCGTAAGCAATTCCCTGGGTTGTAGCCTTCCCTGAGTTTTCCCAGTGTGTGCTTTTGCTGCACAAGGCACATCATGAGCGCAGGGGAAGTAATTCCAGGGACAAACTGCTATTGTAGTGTTGCTTATAAGTGTCCAGTGATGTCGATATGATCACTCCATTCTTCTGAACCAAGGCTCTGTCCCTTACCAACTAAAATTAGTGGGATTCTTTCCAGTGGTTTTGCTGTGCAGTATTTTGGGTTTTAAATAAGAGAAGAAAACATGAATAGATTACATTCAATGTATCTTTTTTGTCCTTCTGTACCAGAGATACTGATGCTCACTAATACGGTCTCCCTGCAAACCAAGGGGAAAACAGAGGTTATATACATGAAAATGTGCATTTGGCACAATAACGTGCCTTGAAACTGTTCAACTGTCTTTGGATTCTGCTGTCCTATAGGTAGAGAATAGCGCAGGATAGGTCTGTGGTGAACTCTTAGTATTAACTTTCACGTTCTGCTTCTCTAAGAGAAAGGGTACAATAATCAGTTCTGTTTTACCTGGAGCCCATGGTTACGTTGGCCCCTAGCCAACAGAGATCTAAGAATATGCCTTCCTGCTAATTTGGCTCAGTGATAAGACCCCTGCCAGCAGTAGGGAAACTGTATGTGGTGAACTTTGATTCCTTGGCAAACAGGCACAGAATATGAACAGCAAGTGGGAAATTCCTATTGACCTGGTTATAGTGTTTTTCAGAGTCTCACACCTGTTTCTTTTTCAAATCCTCTCTTCCTTTGCGTCGGATTTTTGTGTGTTTGTGTGTGCAAAAGATCAAAGCAAGGAGTAACAGGAATTTGCCCTTAGAGGTGGTTCTTGTTACATCAAGATTCAGTCCAGCAGATTAAAAATCAGCATTTAGTTAAGTAAGAAAGAGAGAAGGAAAGAAGAAAAAGAAATAAACCATCATCAAAAATACAATCTTTGCCATCTCATGGATTTTTTTGGATAGGGCCTATTACATGAGCATCGTTGGAGGACACATAAGTACCTGTTACTATCTCAGAATTAAGCAACAGGGAAGTGTAATTAAACATGCTGTTGTGGTGGGCTTGAAACCTATTTGCAATCAAGCAAACCTTTGGGCTTTTCAGCAGGTTTGGCACTCTCCCCTCAGAAGAGGCCCAGCGCTGGGACAGCAGCCACGTCTCGCTACCCTGACTGAGATGCATTGATGGGAACTGGTGGGAGTTTGCACAGACTCCAGCTGCATCAAGCCTTGCTGTGGCCAGGATTAATCTTTCACTTTTATGAGCACCGAATTTCACCACCATTTACCCCCCAAATTAAAGAAAACTAACAAAATCATGTTACTAAAGCAAATGAACTTTTTTTTTTTTTCCTGTGTAAATGAAGCAATGTCTTATTTAATCTTTGTTGAGGAGAATGTGGTATGAGATGCCAGACCTTTCACAGCCTCCTGGTTGTACCTGAACTTAACATGTCGAGAGGAAAATGGAAATGATTCCACATCAGTTTGTGGTTTCTTTTCACCCCCCCCCCATATAACTCACGCAGAACAGTCCAAATGTGATGTATCTTTCCTGCAGTGCTGGCATTATAAGGTACCATACAAAGCAGCACAGGGTAGAAGCTCCTTCGCTAATGCTGAGCCAGGGAGCTGGGAGGCACCACTGATGAGATGCAGTCCAACCATGCTGTTCCTGCACTCCCATCAGAATTAATTAGCCTGGCTGGGAGGCAGGACAGATCTGCCTGGGCAGACTGCAAAGACAGAGCAGCTACAGTGCTTGGTACCTCACTGAATGAGTTCGGAGCAACACAGAAGTGCTGTCAGAAAGTTGTGCTGAATTAAGGATGAGCCAGATCACACTGTTTGTAAGATCAGTTTTCTCAAAGACATGTGCCCAATGCACAAAAAAAACCCAAACCAAAACAAATATTTTTCCTCCTATGCTTTTAGGTATAGTTACAAGAGAAACAAGAGTCTGACTGCTTGAAAGCCCACTGTCTGTGAAGTCAGCAAAACAGGTTAAACTGTTGCAAAATAGTACCCTTTCCCACCTCATGTATTTCCCATCTCATACTTCCAAAGCTGCAGCAGTTTGGTAGAATGAGCACAGAATAGGAATTAGAACTTTCAAAGCTATCTATTAAATTTACATGTCCATTTCAATTTAGTTAATGGAGTCAAAATCCAAGAGTGATGATCAAAATCAGGAATCTCTGGAGAAATGCAAGGTATGTTTAAGATTTTAGTAGCTCAGAAAGTAGAAGATGATGTCCACTGTTATGTATGTCCTTCTCCATTCTGGAAATAAGTGAAAATAATTCAGAAGAAGTTAAGCAAGACTGATTAAACTTCAGAGCAGCTTTTCCAGGCACTTCTTTTTCCCTGCATCCTTTCTGTTTTCGAATGCTGAGCTCTGTCTAAATTAAAGACTAAAGCTCAAAAAGAAGCCTAGGCAGAAATTGAGAGGAAATCATAAGGAGATGTTTGGTGGCTTTCTGGGTAGAATGTCACTGAGAAAAATCTTACTGTTCCCTTCTCTCTTCAAAAGCAACAAACCTGGATTTCATTTCTGACACAAAGATGGTTCTTTTACTTTCCAATTAGCAGTTTTTTTAGTGTAGACTTTGTCATCTTTGTCATGAAAGAGAATCATACACCATTCTAGCTGTCTGAATTGTTTTTTTTTCTCATGATGTTCAGGAGCAGACCTTAATAATTGCAGTTCTGCATGACCAAAAAGAAAAAANTGCAGTGAGGGGCCCAGAACTGGACACAGTACTCAAGGTGCGGCCTCACCAGAGCTGAGTACAGGGGGACAATTACTTCCCTGCTCCTGCTGGTCACACTTCTGCACAGATTTCTGTTCTATGTTCCTACACTCTACCATTTGAGGGTTTCCATACAAAAAGCATTTAGGCAGAATATTAAATTGGATATTACACATCAGGAAAAATCACTTTGCAAAAGCAGTGATGAAAGAAGTACTACTAATCTCATTTCAGTTACCGTTTTTAGAGTAAGTGTAACAGCTCTGGAATGAGACTGAATAGGATATTTTCATCCTTACAATGGAAAGAAGGCAGAGCATCCTGCCACGCTTTCAGTGCCTGAGAAATTACCTGGGTGGAAGAAAACAAATAGTGGGTCCTCTGAGCTAGAAGAATAGTTTATTTATCTGCAAGTGATGCTTGTTTGTCTGTAATCACTGCTTTATTGCTTGGATTTTTCAAAGGCGCTTGAATTAGGAGTTAAAAGTGAACGCGTGATTTACATAATGAAAATATTCATCTAAAAGCTAGTTGAACAAACTACTGGCAAGTTTTCTGTCTTGTGTAGATTACTGTGGTACTTGAAATTAGCTTGGGAAATGTTCTTCGATTTTTATTTTTCCCCATCCTTTGTTATCGTACCATTTGATTTCATTCTTCATCTAAAACTTTAAATGTGAGTAGATCCATGGCTGCCTGCATATAGCCCTGTGAGGCACGTTTCCTTGCTGCTTCATGTCACTGATGGAAGCTTAGGTCACTCTTACAAGAGACTTCAATATTCTGACTCATTAAAACTAGCAAATATAGAAACCGAGTTAATTTTGGCCAAGCTGCCCTCACAGTGAGCCTTGAACTGTATTCAAACTAAACTAAACTGAAGGGATTAGAAATGCTGCTCTGAATCACCTTGTGCTGTGCCACCTCCCCTCGCCATTCAGAATGCACGCTTAACAGGTGCTGCATGGTTTCAACTGCTGCCTCAGATTTTGAATAAAGATTTCTACAGGAAGAGACTGGAAATTGCTAGAGGAGAAAGTGGAAGAGTTCTTAAGTCTTTACGTTTTGGTTGGATCAGATGCAATAGCTTTTGCTGTGCAACGTTTAATTTCTCTAAAGGAAAACAGTTCTGCCTTTTAATGTGGGTGTTAATTCTTCTGTTTCCAGAGGTACTGCATTTCTCTTTGGGAGGAAAGAGGCTACTTCAGTCCTTGGACCTTCACGGTGACAGGAAGGGCCCTCCCTGGCAGCAGCAGTAGGGACAGCTGAAGCGGGGATGTAAAGGGAGCAAGAAAGTATCTCAGTTTTGTCTAAATTTATTATACAGCAATGAAGCGGCAGTTTGTCTACTGCCAAATTTTCTCTTATTGGTGCCCAGAGAAAATTAACACGGTTTCCTTTGCCACACGATCAGCTTGGTGAGTGGCCCCAGTGACATCTGATAAAAACCGAACAAATTTTAAAAAGTTCTTTGCAATATAATTAAATGCTGCTTAGCATAAGGCTTTGCAATCTTCCAGTTATATGTGTGCATCAAAGCACAGATGTCAAATAAAGCTGGGTTTTTCAGCTCACTGATTGAATTAAAACACTTGAAATGAACAGGGAGAAAATGGTTTCAGGACAAACCAAACCAGATGGGTAAAGGTGGGGGTTAGCTTTCCCATCAGTTTCTTTCAGGTGAATGTAAGTTCCTGGTCTGATGTGAATGTTTGAACTTAAAAATTGTTTTATACTGGTTTGATCAGTATTAAAATATATATTAAAGTATATATTTTGAGAAGACATTCAGTGTTTTTACTTGAAAACAGTGAAACAAATGGCTAAACTTCCTTTTTTCCCAGTGTTTTGGTTCAAAGTTATCATGCAGCTTGACAGCAAATCACAAAAGGCTTTGGTATTCTGCAAAAACACTTATGATTAAAAACACTTATGATTTATTCATTATCTTATTAAGGGGATGGAGAATAAAGTTTGGTTGCTATACTAAATGCTTTAACTTGCTTATTGCATGTTTGACTTCTCTCATATGTTCATCAAGACTGGTCTGAGAGAAGTGTGATTTCTAAGTTTGTGAGTTGCTCTGAATGTCTGGTCTGTCCATAGCAAATGATGCAAAAAATGAACCGGTCATACATCTTTATTTTAATTTTTGCTAATGTTTCATGGGTGGGAATTGAGATTTTTGCCTCAGTATTCTTTTAAAAAATTTATTGAGCTACCAGATCACTGTCTCTTCCTTGTATTGTGTACAGCAGTATTAGATTTGGAAGTATTCATTTTTTATCTCAAATAGAATTTTTGATGAGAAGAGCCATTTTCAATCTTTCAGATCAGCAGAAATAGCCTCTCTATTTCTAACTCTGGAGTCTCCCTTGGTTAAATGAGAAAGGCAGTATTCATGTATGCTGGTTCATGGAACTATTTTGATCCCAGTCATAAGGCTTCATAGACTTATGCTATATATTCTCTATTTACCTAGAGGATGATGCGTGTGGACATTCGGAAAGTCAGTGCTGTGTTTACTGTACTGAATTTTGTAAGGGACTCTGCAAATAGAGACATAAAAGAGCAACGCAGATTGTTTCTAACAGTGGTGAATACTGTGGTTTTGGCTGAACACATTTTTGCCTTTCTCGATGAAAGTAGAACGTAAGATTGCTGGAAGGCAGAAGTTGCTTTTTATGAACTCTAACAGTTGGGAGTGGGGATCAGCTGGACAGTTGGACAGGACAGTTGGCTCAAGAAATGAAAATTGAGATGAAAAACAAACTCCTGGAGAGCATCTTTTGCCACTTGCAAGAATTTCTTAAGTGCTGTCATTGTTTGTGTTTTCAAGTTCTTGCTAAGTTTTCATGTAGAAAGTAATAGCATCCTGATTTATGATGTCATCAGACAGGTAACTTTGACGTAGTACTTGAAGGGGCTGAAAGAACATATCCAGGTACTGCTACAAACTGCTGTCTAAAGCCTGTGGGGTTTCACAGTCTAATTTCTGAATGAGGATAAACCTTCAGCGTGTATAGAAACATGGCAAAGCAAAGACTTGCTGTAAGAGGTCTAATTTGAAAACATCAGTAACAACTCAAAATATACTGACTTCTTAAAATAAACAAGGAACCAAATCAGTAAGCAAAACTTTTGGGTTACCTTGATGCAGCAGTGTAGAAAAACTCACTCTGAGACTGGGTGAATAACTGCGTGTAGACATAGCTTTCTGAGCATGTTGGCAGCAATGGGATGTTGGTCTTGAAAAAATCCACCCGGAAACAAAACGTTTCAATAATTAAAGAGCGATGAAATGTGTAAAGACATTATGCAGAGTTTGGCTACAAAATGACTGGTTGTTATTTGCCAGGATTCACAATGGATTTGAAACAATATTTTCCTTCAAAACAACTAAACCCTTCAACTTGAAAAAGACCCACGAAGAGGAGAAAGCAGCAGTTATACAAGCAAGCTCTAATCGTGTTTTTGACCCTTCTTAACTGTCAGCTCTCCTTGCAGTATTAGAAATAAAACTCATTTTCAAAAGGAGGTAGAAAAGATTTTGTGCTACATAACCAAATATCTTGTTCAGGGGGTAGAAGGCTAGACAAACTTGTTACCCCGTGTACAGTCAACAAAGTACAGTTGGAAAGAGTACGGTAGTGAGATAGCAAAAGAACTAACAGAAGGAATGCTTACCCGTATCTGAAGATTTAGGCCAGGATGATCCCAGAAAGGAGGGATCTCCAGAAACAGATCCTTCCCCAGTGTTCGTCAGCCCTTAAACGGGGTCTAGGAGGGGTGGAACCAGGTTCACCCCTTCAGGTCACACAGGTGAATTGCCTTCACTTGTGCTCCCATGGCTGACTCAGTCCTTGCCTCAGATGATCAATCAGTGGTTCAGGCTGTGACTCAACAGTTCCCATACACCGTTTGTAAGGGTGTAAGTACAGTGATAGGTATCACCAGTTGGTGATAATGTGTAAGCTCCACAGTGGTTTAAAGAAAAGTGTAAAAGTTAGATATCTGGTCTCTGCATGGATAGTTTTACGAAACAAGCCCAGCTGGATGTATTTAGTTTTTCTTTTCAACTCTCATCTCTTCTTTCTGCATAATAGTTTGCTTTATACTTCTCTTCTGTCCTTTATAGTATTTCATTTTGCGGAGCCTTTCTACATTTTTTTTCTCACTGGAATTTGTCTACTAAGTGCTCTTTCTGAACTGTCAATCTTCCTTCAGTGCAGTATGCCGCCTCCTTCTATCATTACTATCTGATCTAATCCCCGCTGTCATCCTCTTGTGTCAAGTCAGTTTCCACAGTGCCCAACATACTTGATCAGCTCTGTGCCGACACGATACAAGGCTATCTAGGACCTAACAACAATATCTTTCTCCAAACTTACACCATATTAAATGTCACTTATTCCATTTTACTATTGGCCTGCACTGAGAAACTGGGTCATATATTTTTGTCTACAAGATTTTCTTCACTTCTGTTCTATTGCTGCTCAAGTAATTTGTCTCCTTTCCTGCCAAGTATCCTGTGCTTACAGTGTCAATCATCTGTAAAACACTCAGGTTTTTCCTCTCAAAATTCTTCCAAAAAACAAAACAAAATAAAAAAGCAGGAAATCTGTTCTTCCAAGGAAAGATGTAGAAGTTGCAGCTTTGAGAAGGACAGATGATGGCTACAAATGAAAACCATCTTTCCCACCTTTAAGAACTGTGAACAGAGTGAGAGAAGTCACAGAAGGATAGGTCCTGGAGTTAAATTCCTTGAATTAATATTGGAATGAAGAGTCCAAAGTTTTTTCTAAGCTCTTGAAACATGAAAAGAGTAAGAGTGACCATGGACTTCTACGGAGCAATCTGTCAAGCTAATTTCCTTTACAATGGTATCCCATAGGACTTGTGGAAAGTAGAGAAGCGATAACTACTATCACAGTATTAGTAAGGTTCAAGGTAGTTGCCAATTATTAATTGTCCAAATGGAAAGCTGCTGAATGGTGGTATGCATGGTTCTGTCACGACTCCGTCACCTTTCAACAACTTCAGTTAGAGCCTGCTCAAGCATCTTCACTTTGCTTTACAAATAACAGTTGCATCAGGAAGGGGTATGGGGAAGACCTATGAAGACCATAGAATGGTTTGGGTTGGAAGGGGCCTTTAAGATCACCTAGTTCCAACCCCCCACTATAGGCAGGACACCTCCACATAGACCAGATTGCCCGAAGCCCCCTCCAGCCTAGCCTTCAGTGCTTCCAGGGAGGGGGCATCCGAAACCTTGCTGGGCAAGATTATGGGGAAGTTGTGGAAAGTATCTGAAAGTTTCTATTGTAGTCAACATTCCTAAAGCATCATCTGAATTATAAAATCTAAGATGTGACATTTTCACAAATGTGGCTCCGTTGTATGTAGAGCCTAAAAAGGTTACTGAAAATCATCAGGGTTGTACACTGAAAAAATCAAAGTGCTTTGGCATAGCACAAATAGGAAGGGGAAAACTTGTTTCCTCTGCTGGAGTGGGAAAAAAATGGAATTATAGCATGAGAAATTGAGATGTTAGGATAGACTGCCATAGATGTCTGTGTATGTTCAACTCTGTAAGCTTTTAGGAGGAACCTGGATCCAATGTCTGTCAGGCATAACTCAGGTATAGGTGCTTCTTTTTTGGCGCAGGTGGGTAGACTTGATGCAACATCTCGAATTCCCTTATGATTTCAAAATTCTATATGCTGTTAAAAATGTAGGTTAATGTAGAATTATTTCAGCTGAAAACAGTTATATACGTTATATATGTGCAGAGTAAAGGGGAAAACTGTTATTAGCTCTTCTGAGGGTATGGTTTGTTTACTGTACTGGATTAATTATCCCAAACTAATATTATTTGAGTAGTATTTTTCTCATCCAAAGATAACACAAAAGAATTCTCAAGAATAGTGATGTAATAATTAGAGATAGCATAAGAATTGATATTAGTGGCTATCTCAATAGGAGTGCATTTCACATCTGTTATTTATGATGTGAAGTGCCACTGGGGACAGATCCAGTAACTATGTACGTAGTAATACTTTTAATTAGAGTAACTGAATAAATATTGCACACAGGCTTTAGGGATCTTGTAAAGTTTTACCCCCTGTTGGAGAGGAAATTGGTGCAACTAGAGAATGATAATTCCAACAGGAACCACAAACTGGAAAGATATCTCCTAACTTCTTGTGCATTGATTCTTGCCATACTTACAGATAGGCTTATGACTGTTCTGTGACCTTTCTGAAAAAATATTCCTGTGAACTTACATATAAAAGTTGCTAGTCAAATGACAAATGTCAGATGACCTTCTGCTACTGCTATTCATATGCCAAGTGGGTTTTTTGCTTTCTACATCTCAGTTCTTTTGTAAGCACCACAGACACTAGCTTATTGGAGCAGAAAATATCTTTACCTGAGCCTGTGCTGCCCGACTTCTGGACTGCAGTGCCTGAGGTACGGAGCTGAAGCTTGGTGGTATGAAGGCTTTGAAGTTAAAGCATAACAGCCTCTTTGTTTTCTCTGTTTTCCTTGCCATAAAGAGCACATAACTGGAGTGACAGAATTCAGTGAATAGTTGCTTTACATGGCTGCCCGTTGCAACACCTGCTGGCGGCTGAGGGTGACACTGCTGCAAATATCTACCCATGGCACAGGAGTGGACACAGAAACGCTTTGTTCAGCCTCTTGCCTTATAATAGTCAGAAATATACGTGTGGTGGGTTGCATTTTCCTCTTTCTTGAAGCCAGTTTTTCCATGTATTTCAGCCAAAGCAATACTTGCTGATGTTAAGACTGATTTTCCAGTTCAGTACTTTAGAAGGAGGTATGTAAATGCCTTACTGTGGTCTGTAGGCACAGTTAGGTGAATGGTGTATTTTAATAATCTGCAGCAGTTGATTGTGCCTTGCAGCTTGTCTAGCTTAATGCCAACATGTCAGGCTCCTAAAGGAAAGACAGAATGATATTTTAATGTTGGATGGACTTTTTGGCATGGTTGTTGCAAATTAAGGACTTCCTCTTGAATGTTGAATTTGGGCAAGGTGATAGGGGTGTTAAAATGACAAAAAAAAAACCTGGCACCCCTAAGTCCTCAGTATTGTTGGTGGGCTAAAGGAAGTATATCTAAAATGGTGGAACCTTGTTAAGCTCTGCTGTGAAACCACTTGCATGCCTTACAGACTATGGCTTTATTAAATCGGATTAAGTTCTTCCTGTGCCTCGTTATTTGTGTATCAGTTCATCAGTATCATTCCTCAGATACACAAAAATGAAAACCAGGTGCTTCTTTGGAACATCTTTAAATTGCTTAGTCTTCCTCAAAGAGCCCATAGCCCACTGGATTTTTTTCTTAACATTAATTTCCAAATTGTAGACTTGAAGGAGGGAAAAAAACCAAGCCTACTACACTGCTTACGGTGTAGATGCCTATGAGTCACAGTCTGAAATGAAATGCATTTTTAAAAATATTGTAAGTCTTATCTTAACAGTATCTTTGTTTATCCACAATATAGAGTGAAAATCCATGTCTCCATTTTGCTCTTGAAAGCTTAATCTGAAGCAATGCTAGTGTCTATTTACATGAAATGTAGACCAAAATCTTATTAAAAATAGAAGCTTAGCACTCGTTGCAGTATTTTATTATCTATTGTTTAGTTTTATTAATAGCTGTGATAACTTTCTTGGTAAGAGAAGCTATTTTGGCAATAATAAGAAAAACAATCTACTCGTGTAAATAAAACTTGTAAATTGGGAAGAAAGGATGAAAAGTAGGTCAGTCCTTCAGTCTGACTTTTAGGTACGTCTTAAAGATTTTCCTCTGCAGTGATTTGCTGATCCACTTATTCTTGATGTCGTAATCCTTAAATGTATAATCCTCAGTGATAGTTAATGACTGCTAACGTGTAATTTTTCTTTATCCAGTATTTGCAGCACTGTTGATACTCTTGGTCACATGTTTGTAAACGGCTGTCTGTTTCAGAAATATTTAAAGTGTATCTAATTTAATTATCAAACAGCAAATACACTGTGTGCAGAAGTCAGTGACCTAGAATATTGCCTCTAAGCTTTTGAGCATGGCTGATAGTGCAGTGATGTAAAATGACATGAAAGCTGAAGACATAATTGCTCATTGCGAATCTTTTTTTCAGTAGCTAACATTCATCTGAAGATGAAAAGTGACAGTTATGTATTTTTGGCTATGTTTCCCTGTAGGAAAGGAACATGCAACCTACTTATTTTTGCTACTGTTAGGGCTGACTCAAAATCATAGTCATAAAAAGTTTATTTACTAACATTATGGACTGAATTGTTGAAGTAGTCTCTACTTGACTAAGCGGAGCCCTAAATCAGTACCCTAAGTACATAGTTGTGCAAAATGAGCTGTTAGAGGTTTATCCACAAAATATCACAGGAGATGTTCCCAGGAGCAGACGATGATTTAGAGTATCCACAATAAATTANACCAAGAAAGTACACTTCCTCCTGTTCATCTAATGTCTAGCATTTTTGAGGTTTACCATGCTCATACCACAGAGCCTCACTAAAAACAAACAAACAAAAAAAAACAACAAAAAAACAACCATGAAAACAACAACAGTGTAGCATCCAAAATTCAGATGCTGCTTTTGAATATCTGGCTGCACAAAACTCAGAAATGCCATCTGGTGACAGCTTTACCTTCTATGCAGATTCCATCAGACAGTGCCTGTGCTCATGTTCCCATTGCTTGCAAATTTACACTTGTAGCTGATGGAAATCATACATATGTGAAAACTTGGAAAGCAGCTAGTGAGCAACCTTTAAAAAGAGATGACAAAATGTAGCAGCCAACAATTTAGAAGTGAACATAAACCCTCTTTGTGCTTTTAAGCACATACTGCAGTGTTTTGTGCTTGGAAGTTACAGGCTCTGAGTTCACTTCTACACTGTTGGCTGTTGTATCTTTGGACAAGAATAAAGCTGTACGACCTGCCATCGGCTTAGCAATCTACCGGTTTCTTTTATTCACAATGCAGAGTTTCCAACTATACTGCTCAACAAATTAGGTGAGCCTGTTAAAGCTGCATCTTGTTTGGAGAATAGTGAGCATCAGTGCCCTGTGGGCTCCAGTGTGACAAGCTACTAATGTAGTCTTATTGATTTGGGGATCCAAGTCCTGCTTTCAGCTGGGACAGTGTTTATTTTCCTCATCTAAGTAGAGAAGAGCCACTAGTGCTAAATCAGTTGCAAAGGTATGCACCTAGAATCTAGCTAAAAATACCCTTGCAGGTATGCATGCCACAGGCTTGGATTATTAGCAGTAGATGCTGTAGCACTCCACAGAATCTCAGTCCAAGGTTTAAAGAAGTGAGGTTTCCATACAGATAAGTCTCTTTAAGGAGAAAGAAAACCACTAGGTTTTCTTTCTTTTAGGATATGGAGTGTCTTAGGTACCTATCTGCATCCACAAAGATGTTAACAGAATGGGTGGTGTAGGGTCTAGCTGGACTAGCAATACAGAGGAAGCAGAGAGAGGTTCAGTATTTTCAGTATTTTTTTAATTGACTCTTAACAGTTAGTTTGTGGTATTCATTTGAACGGACCTGTGGTTTGCTTATCTTACTCTTGATGCATGTCTTCTAGTCCAGAAGGCACATCCAGACAGAGTTAGAAGTCTTCGTCCAAATACCTGCGGTGTCTGGAACTTTGCTGAAAATATATCATCTCTTGTAAAGGCTGATACAAATCTGAAGTCAGAGCTTAGTTCTAGGCCAGAGGAATGTGCCAGTAGGCACCCTGAGAAGATGGTTCAGGATACTGTGACAGAGGATAATTTGAAGACTCAGGTGATTTTTTTTATTTTTATTTTTTGCTTTGGCTTTTTTTCCCCTCTCCTCAGTGAATGTTCAGTTTTACTGGCTCTGTGTAGAAATAATGGAAACTCAAGTAAAGAGCGCAGCGTTAAGGGAGGAAGGAAACAAACTGCCATTGCTTCCAGTATGTACACTTGCGCGGTGGGAGCCGTCAGACAAAAATGTGCTGTCAGCTCTTTGCCACCCACTTACCTCAAGATACATGAAATGGAGGAGACTGTCATGTGGTGGCATAGGCCAAATTATCATAATATGGGTGTTAAATTTCTGCCCCCAAATACTCTATTCATGTTGTGTTTTGAAGTTCTGTATTTGTACCTGCAAAACTGTAACCTGCAGGAGGAGGAGTTAGATGTCCGAATGCTGTGTGTCCATGACCACCCACAGTTTGTGGGCAGAAATGCTCTTTCTGTAGGTGGGGGTGTGTGCTTTTCAAGTATGTGTTCTTTTGTTTCCCTCCCTTCTTTCCAAAGAGTGACATTTACTTCTGACTGCATTTCTAGTGTAGGATGTGCAGGACTGTGCTACTTTTACAGCTCTTGCATGTAGGTTTGCCAAACCCTCAGACTGTATAAAGTGGTGTAATTCTACTGAAATCAAAAGTATGCTGACTAAAACCAGTGGAGCACCTGAATTCGCTAGTTAGCAAACCACGATCCATGTGAACTTCTGGAATATTCTCCCAAAATTGTTTTGGAGATGTATGGATATCTTCCTGAAGAGGCTGCACCTCGCTTACGATGTTCTGTAGACCACAGCTGGCTACTATCTTTGAAGCACTGCTTTTCCCTGTTGTCTTCCACAATTACATCCTGAAGGTCTGTCTGAAAGTTCTTATAGTTCTAGTATCTGTTCAGCGGTTTGTGCTTCCCTAGTCTGCAGGGCAGTGGAAGTAGTAATTTTGTTTTTTGTCAGTATGTTAACCAGGGGCATATTGATACATGATGGTGAACTGCATGGCATTTAAATGTAAATACATCATCTTGAACTCTAGGCTTGTTATGGCTCATTATTTGGAGGCGAACACAGTAATTAGCACAGGGTGTACTTTATGTTAATTAGGAATGTTTTACACATCAGATGGTGATGTTGACTTTAGGGGGCAACCACCTGGACTCAGCTCCCGCTAGCTAAAATTAATATTTGTGTATCTTTTTTTTTTTTGCTTCAGTGTTTCAAAAAGCATATGATAAAATATTTTAACTGTTTAATTACTAAATAGCATTTCCACGCAATCAAATAGCTTAGTAGCATGTGATTATTGGGATAGCTTGCCATTAACTATAGGTGATATCACTGTTTAAATAGTGCATGTATATTGCAGTTTATTTTGAGTGCAAATTCCCCTGTCTTAGTGGCCAAGAGAATGCTGTTTTCCAGGTACCTTCCCTCTTTGCCAGGCCTATTCTGAACTCTGGTATCATACAATTGTGGTATCTGGTCTGTTTTGGACTCGTCTTTCATTGTCAAGACTTAGAGTGGCATTTCTAATAGAGAATAACAAAAACAAAATAAAAATAAAAACCACTGTGCAGTAAGTTACACTTTCAAGTCTCACAATACCCTATTTACAAACTTGATAGGTAATTCCTTTGTTCAAACGTAATACAAAAATATTAGGGCTAGCTTGGGTGCAACTGTGTCTCATGAAACAAAACCAGGAAAGGTCAGTATATGTGTGGTACATGCATGTTCTGGCTGCAGAGCTTGGGGAGTCAGTTCTGATTTACTTGTCAAGTATAGACAAAATTTCTGTTGCAGTTCATGGCTGTTGTGGATTGGAGCTCCCACCCCTGGATCTTTCCTTATATTTTTTCAGATGTAAACCTACAAGGAGTCTCTATTTAATTCCTGTGTAATTATGACCACAATGCTGTAATCAGTGGATGTTGCAGAAATTATGTAATTGATCCAAAAAAATGGCAAGTGTTGCATTTCAGAGGGATGAAAGAACCGACTTCAAATTAGGAAAAAAACTTGTGGACGCTAATGTATCTGTGGAATGAAGTTAGATAAATTTAAATGTGTTAACTGTGCAGTGCCATTACAAATGCTATTTTTGGCTGAAAATGATCAGCAGTTCCTTGTAAAATAGGAAGACATCAGACTATTTCAGCTGGCTTTGGCTGGGCTGTTTGGAACGCAGTCTGCATTTCTGGCACTTGTGCTAAAAGAGGAAGCTCAGGAAGACTAATTTTTTTTAAAGAAGTTGAGAGAAAATTATACAAAGCTAAGTAGAAGAAAGAGAGGAGAGGATCCAAATATTAATCTGGAGTAGATGATAACTCTAGAGAGAAAAAATATATATATCATTTGGTTAGGAAAAGGGGGTGATCAGAGAATATGGTTTTCATGTCAAAATTACAGTATTGCTTCTTCCAGTGAAAGACACATGACTGAAAGGCAAGATCGAGATACTACTTCCAGTTCAGATATAGACTATTTCTGTATTTAGCTTCTACTGTATTTCTTCACTTTACCATCTGTAAAGCAAGAAACACTGTGATGGTTTTAGGCTGTGCTGGACGGTGTAATGTTTTCATTTTGCTGTGGTCCTGAATCACCTATGGTTTTCATAGGTATTCATTGTGCTGTAGTTTGAAAGGTAAGATTGAGCGTCTTTCTGTGCTTGGTAAACAGGAGTTAGAGGCTTGATGCAGAAACTTGGATGAGATGCTTTCACCCATTTTGCTCCAGAAGTCAGGAAAAATAGAACCGTGTCTGGAGTTAACTAAAACCTCAGTGACTCCAAACTTAACAGCAACCACTTGGTTCTACCTCTCCTGTTTCAAGCACAGCGTTGTGGACACTGGGAAACTGTGATTGATCTCTTATATACGGAAAGAATGTTCCTTCTCTTACTGCTTTGCTGCTTTGAAATTAGTGTTCCTATTATGTCAAGGTCCATTGCATTTGCTGTAACTTTGATATGCTTGACCTAAAAATTTTGCTGTGAGTGAATTATTTACAGTGACACCGAGGAGCAGTTTTCTAGAAGGTCTCTATAGCCTGCAGATACTGTATTGAGTATGGATGTATCATATTAAAAAAAAAAAAACCAACAGCCCTGAAAATGACCGAGGAACTCCCCCCAGTATTTCACAGCTACTGTTGCTGAATGGGGATCACTTTTGCTTCATTACATAAAGGAAGTGTGTGAAAAGCAGTGTCTCTTGTCAGGTGTGGTATTGCTTTGCCCATGAGCATCCTGTAAATTAATGGAGAGATTAAATTATCAAGTTGTATGAAATAATGTATATTTGTACACTATGGAGATTCTTAATCTTGATATGAAAACATGATTAAAATCACTGACACAACTTACACAAGGCAACAATATTATTGTAGATATCTTTTAACAGGTAAGACATCTGTGCATTTTGAGAGAGTGCCATCAAACACTTGCCTCCCCCCGTATCCTGTAACTAACCTTCTTTCTCTTGCACTGGATCCTGTGTCCCTACAACAATTGTATTGTTCAACCATTATCAGCTGCAGTATGGTTTATTTTTGTATTTTCTTTTGTGCTTGAAGGTGATTACGTGCCAGGATGCTGGTTCTTTCCACTGCTGTCAAATTCCACAAACTTCAATAACATCTTCAGTGTTTATTAATGCATAACACAACTATAAGTTGCATTAGTAAAAGTAATAAATACAGAAATAGGACAAGAATGAAGTAGCTGCAACTTAACCTGAAAGTTTGTCCTTCTAGATAGAATATATAACTTGCTTTTAATATGACCCGTATATATAATTTGATAGTTATTCAAGTTCTCATTGCTGTGTAGAAATGAGTGAACTTTAATATAGAACCTAGGGTTCTCTATGCAGTGTTGCTGAGAAGTCATGTATCCATAGCCACCCCTCCTGTTAGTACTTAACTGCTGCTCCTGACCTCAGTAGACTCTGTGGATTCTTTGCTAGTAAATATCAGAATGAAAAAATATATTTTTCCCAAGCATTGATTTTTAAATAATGTCTTAACAATTGCAGGATTTCTTTTAATTCGTTAGTGTGCCTCTGTAAAAAACTCGAGTAACTGAGTTTTTTTAATCAAAATATAACCTTGCATGTGATTGAGGACTGATCTTTCATTATTTAAATAAACTTATTATTTAGCTAGACTGTTAATATAGAGTTCACGAAGCAGGTACAGATGTTTCCTCCCATGATAGCCCTGATGGCTGTGTCCTATTCCATTGCTGTGTGGTGAAATACATACTGCATACAACAAGCAAGCACAGTGAGCTAGAGAGCTGTATAACTGCGGCGCTGAAGTTACTGTGTAAATAATCAAACTTGAAGCATTGTTAATAGACCCCAGCTTTTATAAGGAGAAACTAGGAACGTTGTGCGATTTCCTAAATGTTAGAAGCAACTCTACTGCAGAATATCAAAATTGCACTGTGTGAAGGCTTGCACTTACCTTGGATGACTTCTGAAAGGTAGAAATGTAGGCTGGGCTCTGTTTTTCCAACTGGTTAAACAAAGGTTGTAAGGAAATAAGGACAGAGCAGTGAGCTTTAATCACACTTTTATTTTTTCATTAGTGTTAAGCAATACTGAGTGTGACACGAGTACCCGAAGTTTAGAGTAATTTTACAATTCAACTAGTGTTTGATAATTACTGAGTATACATCTATTTCTGTAATCTGACCACTAGAAAAGGCAAATCTAATAATGCTTGCTGTCTGATACCATTTATTTAGGTGTGTAAGATCATTTTCATGTAGAACTACTGAATTCTTTCTTTGATATATTTTGTCCATGTCTCTGAATTCTGGCTCCTGTTTCTGTTTTTGTCTTGACAAGTACAGAAGAGACTTCTGTAAACTATTCCATAATACCTAGTTAAGATAAGATTTAAATACCCTTTCCTCTTATGCTCAGTCCTGAGGAGTACATATATACAAAGTTCTCTATGTTATTACTTTTTTCCACATACATACTGAGCAAGAATTATTTTGGTTTCAGAGATGCTGAAGCCTGTGAGGGTGATATTCCAGAAAAATGCAGTGCTTTATTCAGTCAACACAGTTAAATACATTTAAAAACAAACAAGTGAAAGTTGAATATCCTCAACAATTTTTTGACCAGAAAAATGTAACCTATAAAAAATGTCTGCTTCTCGCTATTCCTTTCAGAGCTGACATTCCTTCCAATTGCACCTGTAAAATGTGGGGCCACAGTTGCATTCATTGTTCAGTGAGCTTGTCCACATAGTTAAACCCACCGACAGCAATGAATGTTGATTGTGACCTTTTTTTGTACAGCGTGGCAGAGTAGGGGAGAAACCTCATGTGCTGGTTAGGTTTCTATCTTCGGTGTGAAGGCCTGAAAGCATGAAGTAAGGAGGAGGATGGTTAGCTGGAGGGTACAATCAACGGTCGATGGTTTTCACTTAAATTCCAAACTCACCGACAGCGTTGAATGTTCACTGAAGCAACCACTACAGGAGAACTCCATTGACTTGACAAGCATCCTTAAATGTCTGAAAGGAGGGGGGGAAATCAAAATTGACAATTATTTTTGTCATACAGATGATGTAATTTCAGTCACTGTTCTCTTACCAATACCAGCACCTTTCTCTGCCTATCCCGTTTCCTTCTTCGTGCATGGAGCTGGCAGCTTCCCAAATGTCTTTCTATGAAAAGAAAAGGTATTTCATTTATTCAAGCTTTAACTATGTAGCTGGTCATCCAGGCAGAAGTGGATTGATTAATGTTGTCTGTGTTATTACGAAACTGAACTTCATAGCAAACCGAAACAAGGTCTCACCCGTGTATTAACAGATCCTACCAAGAATATTGTGAATCAGTGTTACAGTTTATACTTTACCCAACAGAGTAAAAATATAAAGTAAGCACAGTAGAATCTGCCAATATTCACCTCTGGATGAGTTTACATCAAGGTTTGATGACCTAAATTTCTTTTCATGTGTTTTTTTTTTTTTTGTGGCTACACCCTGTTTATATCCAGAACTTGATCATCACAAATTAAAGTGCATAGCAATTTCCACAGTAGCACAAGCTTTTTTTTTTTTCCAGCATCTGAGCTTTCCAACTAAGTTTCCCTCATACTTTTAACTCTATATATGCACATATATTTTTACACAAACACCCTATATATAGGGTTACAATTATAATGTTTTATGGGAAGAATTGCTGAGGCTGTAGCAGAAGGCACAAAATGGTAACACAGGGATTTTACCTTACTTGCGCTTGTTGGCCGTCCTCCTGCAGAAGGTTGTTCTCTTGCAGCTTTGTTGGTCTGAGTTCCTTTAGTTAGGGCTGCTCTTAGATTGCTGCACTGAAATGGTGAGTGATTCATTGGCTTCTAGGAGATGCTACTCGTTAAATCTTTTACCAGAGGGCAAGCTAGTCTTCTACTCTCTCATTGCTTTCTACATTTAAATAGAAATAGTTATAAAATATTTTTTGTTAATTTTGTTTATAGTACCATAAAGGGAGGTAGCACCAAAAAACTTGAGGTCATAAATACGCTGCCTGCATATATTTTCTTTTTTTAAACAAATGCTGTGACAAGAACTTTGTATCTGTTTCTTTCAACAAACTGCTCTTCTTGTACAGATAACTGTATTTCTATCAAGTATATCTAAAGAACAGAGGCATTAATATATCTTGCTGGAGAACTACAGAAGAATGGATTGTCAAGAATTTCTCCTTTCTGGTAGATTGTTTTTTGTTGTTTTTATTTTTTTTTTTGTTTGTTTGTTTAGGAATTCCACTGTGATCATGAGTACCTGTGAGTTCTAGTTCCAACCAACTGTGGCAGAGACGCTCTCTCCCCCCTTTTTTTTGGTGCTGATTCAGCAGCAAGAGATGTTTGCTACTGATATTTTAGGTCTGAAGCTNCCCCCCCACTTATTTGTACTGACTGTATCACAATTTAACTCCATGGATGTAGAGGAAGGGAGTTCTTTACACCAGTGTGAGCTATGAGAGAATAAAACTGTTCAACTGAAGAGTCTTTTGCGCATCTGCATCTGTTCAACATTGCTCTAGCAAAATACATATAGGGTCACTTGTGTTTCACATATTCCCTGCTATAAGCTTTCTTTCTTTACGCCATTTCTTTCAGTACTTATTCCTATGGTCTTATTCCCTGCTTCCCTCTGTCACATCGTATTTCAATATGAGGTCTGGCCAGACTGATACCTGGCAGTTAGGATGGGGTGTAAGGGAAAGAGAGGAGCTGCGTAGAGCTCATGGCTGGATGGATTGCATCTTAAAAGGAATTACTTTCACGGGTTATTATTATTCCCTCCCAACCCTGTAATGGGAAAACCTCAGTATTTCCTTGGTTACCTAGCTGCTGTTGAAGTGGGATGAAACTTGTAAGTACAAAAACACAAAAAAGTATTCCTGAGCTCCAGCCATCATTCATGGCGTGTGCAGGTTATGCAGGGTAAAAATGCTTTCATCTTCTCTCATCTGGTTTTAATTTTAATTTTTTTTCTAAATCCCTTACTGGGCTTAGCTAGCTATTACAAATGCCAGCTTTATTTTAAGTTTTATTTCAGATCTGCAGGCTTACATGAACATTCAGATTGGATGTATGGTTTTTTTTATTTAAGGTTAGTAGGTCATAAATAAACCAAAGCACTTTCCTTGCTGTGAGCAATAGGGTCACGGTGTACATGAAATATCGCTTTAAAAAAAAATAGGAACCTAACGTGAATTGACAGAGGTACATGAGGAAGTAGTTCGTTGTGTTGCTGTAAAGGCCATAGGGATTTGGACTGCGAGAGCTGCCTGTTTTAGGAATAGATTAGATATCCTGTCTGATGACCTGTACTTAATTTAAGTGACTGCCTTTGCCAGCCCTTCCAGAGGGCAAATGTGTGAAGTAGAGCATCTCATCTTCAGTCCTTTTTCCTCCTCTTGATGGCTTGACCTAAATTGGAGATACGGGTGTTGTGCTGTACAAACAAACAATTACTTCAGTTGCTACGTGAGCTGCATCTTCAGTTCTAATTAGTTAGCTTTTCCATTTTGACCTCGCTATCTTGAATCAAAAGACAAATATTCATTATACCAGTTAATAATGGTAACGAGATTTTGTTATGTAATATCTTCGTGTTTAACAGCTGCTCTATGTAAATCAATTCATTATTTAGCTCCCTCTCCCTACTTAGATGGCTAGAGCTATGAAGTACTACTCTGCCTTGCTTATTGCTCCACCTCTTCCTTTCTTGTTTCTCCCTCCCTCACATTAACTGCTTGCTGATATAGAGCTTCCAACATCTGTTTCAGTATTTTTAACCATTTTACTGCTTGCCCAGCAGCGCAGTCCCTTAGGAACAAATACTTAGTTGAACAAACAGATCTCAGTTTGAGGGTTTTCTTACAATTCTAGATGATGAGACCAGTCTTTCTTTAACTTGCTATAGACCGTGTAGAGTGTCTAAGTATCGTGGTTTGTTTTGTTTTTCCTTTGCAAGCACTGAATTGCTACTGGAAGGTGGAGCTGAGACTTTTTCTGTAGGCAAGTAGTCACATTAAAAAAAAAAAAAAAAAAAAAAAGACAACTGAAAATTAGGGTTAATACTCATCTTACAAAGTTATCTCGTGGATATAGTTTCTGGCTACTTCTACTTGCCCTCTCCCACAGCCTGTCAACAGGCTTCCAGTCATACACTTGGGGACAGGATGTAATGTAATGCGTGGGTGTATTTTTAATTGTAGCTGAAGTGAGTTCCGATGCAAGTGCCTAAAAATAACTCTAATGCACATGGGATCAGACTCTCAGTTAATATAAATTGGTGCAAGTCCATTGAAATCAGTGGCATCTGCCTTTCCACCAGCTGGCACCTGGATGCTCCTCTGGAAAAAAATGAAGTAGAATGATCACTCACCAGTTTTTATCATCTTTTTTTCTGCTTATCTTAAGCTATTTTTAGGTGCTAGATCTTCATGTTGTATCTACATTTTACCTGCAGTAAATTAAAAGCAATACTAAATCTCACTGTGTATTGACAGTGCTGTGCTTCCATCAAGAGGAGGAATTAAATCCAGCTGACTGGTGTTATTAGAGATTCAATTTATTCGTGGATGTCTGAGTTATACGCTGGAAGTAAAGACTCTGTACAGCCATCAAAAGGAAGGTCTTTACCTGACAAAATGAAAAGTGTTCATTTCTTCTTTGATCTTAAAAATTGCAAGAAGAGAACCCTATAACCTTCACTGTAATATAAGACTCGTATTATACAAACACTAACTGCAGTTGTTTCTGCAGTTGGTTGAAGTATAGCTCCTAATTACTTCTGCAGTAATGCTAAAGGCCAATGTTTTTCAGCTAGATGATCAAATGTTTTTGTGTTGCTGTCAACCTATGGAAATGTGGTAACGTGTTTGTAAACCTCTGTTGGAAAAAGATGTTTCAGGGAGTATTTACTTGAGTACAGCCGCTTCTGGAGAAGAGTAGCAGCTGAATAATGTTTCAAAGTACTCATGCTTGCCACCCCAGTCAGGAGAGAATACTGCAATTGTACGTAATGGTATGGACAAATCTAAAGTTATGCAGAATTAGCCATGTTCTTGACTAATGGAAAAGAAGGGGAAAATAGCATGGCACACAGGAAATGGTTTTTGGAGGTGAAAAAGTAATACTGTACCTGTTCTTAAACCAAACCAAAACTTCTGTGACATGCATATATGTCACAGTGTAATGTGCAGTCTGCTGGGTTCTCTTGTAGTTGTGTTGGCCCAGAAACCAGTACATCTCCAAGCCTGCAAGCTCACGTGCTTGTAGCCTTTAACTAGGTTTCTTAACAAGTCTGTTTTCCAAAAACTGACTGTGCTTTTGAAGTAAAACCTGTCAAGTAATATCATGTGTTCTACGGGACAGTTTGAGGTGGGATGCTCATTAGCCAGGCTAGATTAGGAACAGAGCAAATGTGAGGAGCAGTCATGTTATTTGGCCAAATACTCAACTGTACTTCAAAAATAATGTATTTAGGGTTTGAAAGTATGCTTTGCTCACCAAAATTTTACCTTATTATTGTTTCATTAAATTTTTATATTAAAACCCCCTCCAAATCAAAATTTAATGTGAAAATCATAGAATCGTAGAATTGCTCAGGTTGGAAAAGACCTTAAAGATCAAGTCCAACCACAACCTAACCATACTACCCTAACTAACAACCCTCTGCTAAATCGAGTCCCTGGGCACCACATCCAAACGGTTTTTAAACACATCCAGGGATGGTGACTCAACCACCTCCCTGGGGAGCCTATTCCAGTGCTTAACAACCCTTTCAGTAGTGTTTCCTGATATCCAACCTAAACTTACCCTGGTGCAACTTGAGGCCATTTCCCTTTGTCCTGTCACCAGTGAGAAGAGACCAGCCCCGCTCTCGCTGTAAGCGCTTTTCAGATATTGGAAGAGAGCAGTAAGGTCTCCCCTCAGCCTCCTTTTCCCCAGACAGAACAGCCCCAGTTCATTCCATTGCTCCTCATAGGGTGCATTCTCCAAGCCCTTCACAAGCCTTATTGCCCTTCTTTGGACCTGCTTCAGCACCAAAATACTCAATGCAATATGATTTTGGTTTGTTTTTGCTTACTGCATTAAAATTATAACTCAATGAAAATTAATTGCTATTCTTATTTATTAGATCACAGTTGCATTCTTATGTTCTAAATGTACTTTCACATCTGAGCAATTGAACTGGACTCTGCAATTCGAATGAGTGTTCCTTCATGTTAGTCTTGTTTGAAATTGTGTTCTTCCAACATGGAGGATAGCTGTGCTGGACCTATTAGCTTTGCTTTATATTCAAAGCCAAGAAATTAGTGAATATATTCTAATACTACATGCCGTTTTCCAGTCCTTTTGGACAACAGTTCTCCATTTTTTGTTACTGGGACACGTTACTATTTATGGAAGATATACACATATTTCTATGTTCATAAATCATATGCAAACATCTGTTCTTTAGATCAGTAGATGGAGATTTATAACTGCTTTTTACGTTAATATCCATGAAGCAACGCTCACCTACGGACATGGTGCTTAAATTTTAATATTTTAGCAAATATCTCAGTAATGTAACTTTGGATTTTTGGATATTGCAAACAGTTTGGCATAGAGTTCTGAGTGGCCTGTACCCAAGAATGTCTAATAGAAGTTGTAGGATAGATGGAGTAAATATTACGAGCAACATCATCAACTTGGCTAAAACACAAGAGGTCCTGTTAGTAAAACCCTGTACTATGTACTGCTTTTGAAGGGAATTTCTTACCCTCCCCCTGCTTAAACAGGAGCCCTTCTCTTATTTGTTGAATCTGAATTGTGTGTAGAGGCCTACGTTTTTGTCTTAGTACTATATATTTCCCACGTGATCCTGCAGATAAGATTTGAAGGCCAGTAACTGTGAAGTTGTGTTCTGAAAACATATGGTATATATGGAAATGAAAGGCGACACGCAAGTTAAAATGTAAGAGGTGGGAAAGAAAATTGTGCATGATAGGATGTGTGCTGGATGCAAAGTTTTTTTTTAAAAAAGTTCATTCTCTCATTTTGGAATCTCAATATTTGTATTTTTTTGCATGAAGATTTTTACAGCTGTAAGTAGAAAAATCTTCAGTATCAATCCAGTTCAGCCCTTATCATAGAATTGCTCAGGCTGGAAAAGAACTTAAAGATCATCATGTCCAACCGCAACCTGACCATACTAGCCTAACTCTAACAACCCTCCGCTAAATCGTGTCTCTCAGCATCATGTTCCTTATTTCAAGGAAGGATTTAGTTGTAGGTAGCAAAACTGTGATTGGCTGCTTTTCACTGTCTGCTCCACTGTGTTTCTTTCATGGGAATGGAGACTTGATATTTTGATGCTGAGTTAATAAGTATCAGCAATGGCAACTGAGTTTTCATAGGATGAAAATCTGTCTAAAACCAGGAAAATATTCTGTATTACTAAAAGGTATTGATTTAAGTCCTATCACAAGTTGCCTTGGTCTTTGCCTGCTCCTCCTCCTGATTTTTAAAGGAAGAGGAAAAAATCAAAACCAAGCCTTTATCAAAACGGCAGCAGCAAAAAAGGAAAACCTGCTTCAGAGCAGATGTGATTCACATCTTGAGTTTTCTGGTCTATTTCTGTACAGTATTATCTTCTAGGTTCTTCACGGTGATTATGACATACATATACTCAGAAAAACATGGCCAAGACTTTAAAAACAGTTTTTGTATTTGTGCTTTTAAAATTGAAAAATTTAATCAGAGTTTTTATTTTCTTTGGCGGTGGGTGCTGCTTTTGTGAGAGTTAGCTTTGGGATTCTCCATATGTCTGTACTTAACACAGCCAGAAGAGAGTGCAGTTGCAACTGGCTTTAAATATCCCATCCCCCTCTTTTTTTGAGTCACTGTAGGAATGGACTGTCAGAATTACTGAATTCAAATAATTATGGTCCTGCTGCACAAAGTTTCTTTTGATCAACAGCAAGTCATTTGAACCCTAACATTTAGTGGGTAATACTTAGAGCCTCATAAAAGTGTAGTGATGGCTGATATCTCATAGTGCTTTGAACATGTGAAGTGCTATATAAACAATATAGGGCTATTGCACACAACTCAAGCTATTAGCATCTGAGGCACACTGCCCCAGGCCCTTAGAGAGGGAGTTGTGTCCTCACTGGTAGAGAGGCACCTTATTAGGTTCTGTGTCTCTGCTTTGTTTAAATATCAGGAACTTCTTACGTAGCATGTAGATATGGAAAATATATACATGTACACATAAGTTTTCAAATACTGTGTATATCACACAGTACTAGCAAAAGGCAGAGGACGTTCAGTTAGAGCTGTTATTCTGCAAATGTAAGGATGGTAGATTGCTGCCTGATGACAGTATCTGCTTTGTTGTAATTGTTTTGGCATTTTGGTGGGTTTTTTCCTTTGCAAAATTTCTATATGCCAAGGTATTTATTGCTGACAGACTCAGTATTTTCCACATATACTTTAAAATGAGGTTGTGCTTCAAATTCATCCTTGAAAATACTAGCATGCTTCACAAAGGTTAAACCACAAATTCAGGACTATGTTGAAAATTTCATGGGTGTCTGTGTACAAATGCTGATGAAATTATGTTCTTAAGACATGAATTTAAGTAAAGAAAATAGGGGGGCATTTGCTAAACAGGCAACATAACGTCCATCTATGAGCAGGACATACTGCTCAGTTTGGAATGAAGTTCTCTGAGGATTGTTGGAATTGCTGGTTTTGCTTTGTTTTGACTCTCCATTGCATGTTCTGTGTGCTTTGATAAATAAAGGCTGCTGTTTAGGATGCAGAAGATATGCCTGTCTTGCAGTCACTTCAGCGTGCATCCTAGGGCAGTAGAAAGACTTATGGCTATCTTCAGGGAGGAGAGGAAATGCCTTGAAGTCTTTTTATGCAAGTCATTGCTGCGGTTTAAAAGAGCAAAACAGTTTCTGGCCCATAGTTAGCGTAATACGCTTTTTGCCTTCTGGTAGTGCAACAGCAGAGACCCTCCTAAAGAAGTGCTTTTTCTGCTTTTTTTTATTATTTTTTACAGTCTTGAGCTTAAGCTTTTAGGTGTGTTAAGTGATGTAAACAAGCTTTGGATTTTTGTTACACAAGTTATGGATTTGTTATCTTGGAAAAACCATTCAAAACAACATGCTATTGACTAAACCCTACAAAGCTCTGAATACAGCATAAACTCAGACTTGGAAGGACTGGGCACACAGCTGAAATGCTTAGCATAGCAAAAACCATTGCAGTACAATTACTTGTACTAGATCCAATGATTTACAGCATGGGTGAAGCGTAATCCTACATATTCATGAAGTTAATGCCTAGTTCATTTACTGTTGTTTTCCTATATATAAAGACCAACACGCAAAACACTTGTTTTCTGCTCTGGCAATTGTGTCCTTAAGTGTTGTCTAAACAAAGCCCACAACAGAAGTTACAGAACTGCAGGAACTCCTATAAAAGCTTTATCTGTTTTGTTGAAAATTGGTACACTCGTAGTGTTTTTAATTTGTCTGTACTTTTGTGGCTGTCCCAGCATCCTCCTCCTTGTCCCTGTTCAGTTCAGCTGCCTTTTGAAAAGCACTTTGTGCTCCAGTGACCGCTTTAAACTTTCTATTGACAAAATTAAACTGGACTCTTAATTTATTTTTCCAACAGAAAGTGTGAGTTGAAAGTGGTCACTGGCCCAAAAACCTATGGTGAGAGCAAAGATGATTTTATTAGGAAGGGAGAGTGATGTTTAATCTCTTTTCTGTCCTTCAGTCCCTTTTTCCTGCTAATTTCTTATATCCTCTTTGCTTTCTCCCCTTTCCCAGACTCCCAGGAAACGCAGTTCCTACACGCTTTCCTGAAGTTCCCCTCTTCCAGCCCCACGGCAGTGAGGTTTCCCTTTTTGTAGTTATCTGCTGCAGGAAGGATGAGTAAGCCAGGCGGAGGGGGAGGAAAAAAGCCAAGTTTTGGGACCCTGACTGAAACTGATTCATGAATCCAAATTCTGTCTCTTAAAACCGTGGGAGATGAACTAGAAGACTGGCAATAAAGTAAATGACAGAATCGGATGAGGGAAAACATGTATAGCCAAAGGATGCGGGGGTTATTAAAACGTTACCTTTGCTTTCCATGTGCTTGTGTGTGTTTTAAAAATTCATGTAAACACACAACACAAACAGTAGAATGTGATGGGAGAAAAGAGGATTTCTCTTTCTTTTGGAGATCTAAGGCTATCAGATTTATACATCTGTAACATCCAAAAGGCCCAAACATAATAAAAATGTATTTCCACACAACTGAGTCTTGCTCTTTTCCAGTTTTGAGCGTATTTAAATATCCAGCCTGTACTGGTTAGTAGTATGTCAAAAAAGATTCCAATGCAGTCAGCACCTTTACTGAGAGCATCAAGTTTAGTGATCAGCCTCTGTAACCACTAACAATAATATTACTAAAACCATAATCTATAC
Source organism: Pavo muticus (assembly GCA_016647715.1). Lineage (NCBI taxonomy): Eukaryota > Metazoa > Chordata > Aves > Galliformes > Phasianidae > Pavo > Pavo muticus. The sequence goes on along the minus strand of JACDJE010000009.1, from coordinate 490,197 downwards.
AACCATAGGTGACACTGGCTGTTCTGAGAGATTGTGGGGGTTTCTGTTGTTCATGATCTTTGATTTTTGTTTGTTGTTGTTTTTTTGTGTTTTTTTTCTTACATCCTCACCTCATGGTATTTCTAAAACCCTTCTAATGGCAGCTGGGGAGTTCAATTCAAATTACTATGTGGTGTAAAGGTGTTCTATTTGTATTTTTCTTTGGGAAACTCAAGATGAAATTCCATTCAGTGGGAGGGCTCCATTGCTTAAATCCTATGTAAACTCTATGTCTGAACACCTAATGCACAGACATTATACTGGCTTTTAGCAGATAGGGTGAATTTCATTCTTAGTAAATGACCCAGGTGCTAAAAAGCTATGGCTGAAAGTGCTAGGTTAAAAGCACAAGTCAGCTAGGTACATAAATATTACATGGCTACATCTTTAATGGGTTCCTGTCGTAGACATGCTTTGTTTAAAGATTTCCATAACCCTGCTGATTTATTGCCTCTTCTCTAGAAGTATGCTGTTAGCAGGAAACTCAGTTGAAGCACTTTCAATCATGTTGGAGGATCATTATACTTTCACTCGAATAACTAATTAGTTGCAAGAAATTAACCACTGCTGTTTAGCACAAAAACACTTCCAACAAGGACTTTCATTTTTGTTAGGGAAAATGACCTTAGGCGCTTGAGGAGGGGGCACAAAGGAGAAATAACGATCCGGCTGTCTTTTAATATAACTTTTGCTTTCAATTCAACCTGACAACAAGCGGGCAGCATAACATGGTGCCTTATTCAGACAGCTTAGACTTGGGGCAAGCACATTTTAATCTTGCCTGTCACATGAATCTGAAGGCTGACCTCATCCCATTGATTGAAACTGGTTTAAGGTTCCACATAGCATCCCTTAAGGCTATGTAAGAGAGGATACAAGACTGATGAAGAAATGAATTACTGAACGGGATGAAAGAAAATATAATATGACCAAAGAAAGCATATAACTGGTCTGTTCATGTCACTGGATCTCATTTATCTTGTGAAATGTGGATCATGCTTAACTGTCTTATGAAGGTCTAGGCTGTATCTTGCATAAGAGTTCAGTATTATTGTCATGTGCTGTTTCCTGTTCATAGCATCGCTAACGTAAGATATAATGAAGGAAGGAATGAGAACTAACAGTAGTTAAAAGACTTAGTGATTTGCCCCACTTCTGGGGCAAAAACTGCAAGGAAATTTAGGAAAAATGGTTTCTGAGATCTATTTTCTTCCCAAATGTATGAAAACGCTTCAACAAGAGAGTAAATAAGATAACTTGATCATGGTTTTTTTTTTTCCCTTCTGGAGCTTGCATTTCATTCAAAGTATTTGAGAAAGACGTATATACACAAAAATTGTAAACTATAAAATAGAAACTGAAATTATTGTGCTTGTATGAGTCAGTTCTGTTCTTTCAGTCTTCTCCTTCCTCTGTGCAGAGGCAGTGAATTTCTCAGATATTTGGAGAGGGAAGTATCCTTCAGCAATGTAAGGGCCAAGGCGAGCGGAAGCTTATTGGTCCTTTTTGCTCTCCTCTTCTATATACCTATGCTTGCAAAATTAGAAGATTGTCTTCAGTGTGTGTACCTGAGATGTGATTATACAGAAATGCTGGAAATTATTCAGTGTAAAAGGAGTCAGTGGGCTACTGCAGTTGTGACAAGCTCCTGCTGAATTAAAAAATAATAATAATAAT